>QAXI01000441.1:1215940-1227768 GCA_004335615.1 Chloroidium sp. JM | reverse complement strand
AAAAAGCCCCCCCCCCTCTCCCCAAAAAATCACCCTCAAGGGGAAAAGTGGTCACCCTGTTCTCCAGGAGGACCAGCAGCTGGCACCTCAGGATGAGACCCTGCATGGGAACCCCTCCCCTCCCCCTCCAAAAGACACCCTCTTCAAGAAACATGGGCTCACCCTGCTCTCCAGGAGGACCAGCAGCTGGCTCCTCAGGATCAGCCCCTGCATGGGCCCACCCCTTACCCCCCCGCCCCCCTCCCTGGAGCTCGTCGACGTGTCCGCGCCCCAATCGGGGTTGGGGATGTCCCCCCGCACCACGGGGAAGCCGTTGTGGGTGGTGTCTGTGAGGACCTGGCGGATGTAGGCCACACTCTCTACCCCACGCAGACACCTGAGCATGAGAGGGCCTTGAGTGCAAGGTGCGAGGGTCCGGGCGGGAGATTTGGGCTTGGGATTTGCCATGCAAATGCTTGCATACCAATTTTAGTCATCAAAATTCTGGCGATATAATTGTGATTGGTTCTATGGCGGAGGTGCAGAGCAGGTGTGGGAAGCTACTGAGGAGAATCCCTCATTCCGAATCGACTCTGGCTGTGCAGTACCATATTACTCTTCCCCCCCCTTCCACCCACCCACCACCTCCCCGCTGATCTCTGCACCAATTATCCATGTGTTACGCATTACAATCCAGTTTCAATCCTGAAAGGTTTGATCGGTGGGAGTGAAGTCTGCGCCAACATCCCAAACACTTCCTGAAGAGGTTTGTCTATCTGAGCTTCAAAGCCATGGAAGTAAGCAATTGCAGACATAAAATGAAAAGAGAGATTTTTGCCGCACCAGACAGGCCAGGCCATGAAATCCGATACGTCCTTGCGGTACAAGGGCAGGGGTGGCGAGGGGCGCAGGAAGACCACGGTCCCGTCCCTCTCCAGATCTGTCTCGTACACCCCCTCGCTCAGGATCCAGTCCCCCACCCAATTGCTGCAGATGACGGCTATGATGATCCCCAACATGAACTTGGTGCTCTGCACAGGATAAGCGCTTGTTGGGCCCAGGATTGAGGCTGTTCAGATGTGGCAAAATGATAGAAATGATGGCCTGGCCAGAGCGCTTACCATAGAATTTCAAGCTCGGCACCAGGAGCTTTTACTCGCTGATTTGCCAACATACATTCCACGTATGTTCAAGAAAGCAGTGCATTTCAGAAGTGAAATGGCTTGTCAGCCTAATACGAACAGCTCCTGGGCGCAGAAAAACTCTTACGACAAGTCCCTCGATGTGAGCTAAGGAGTCGGTCCCAGCATTAGAAGTGCTGCTCACATGCAGTTGCATACGAATAGCCAAGCCCGGAGGGAAATTCACAATGCACAGGAATCAAGGCTGTGTTTGTACCCTTTCAATCCACTCATTTCCCGTAGAAAAAGCTTCACACCAAACCCATTGGCAAGAAAGCTGCTGCCTCCCTGTGAAAGTTTCATCGATAATCAGACAGCTCTGGTTGTGCAGACCTGACTATGCTGTTCTGGCCGAAGGTTTTGGGCATTGGTCTGACCCTCAAAGTGTTAAGGTCTGGTATGCTGTATTATTTAAAAAAGGTGAGAATCCAGAATATGTGAGCCTGGGGGTAGGTCCGTCAGCCAGTTCAAATGGCAACCGGTCTTTTATGCGTGCGGATAGACAGGAGTCTAGGACATTCGAATCTGCTGGCAAACAAGCAGTAAAAATCACGCCATTAGGGTAGTCTAATCAATGAAAAGGACATGGAGGGGAGGGGGAGGGAAAGGAAAGCGACCTGTGTGCCCTCAACCAACAGGACCACCAGGGAGATGCTGGCACGGAAGACACCCCCCAGCATGGCGGTTGCCGCACACATAGCGTACACCCCCGGCTGGATGTTCCAGGAGGGCAGCCACTTCATCAGCAGCAGGCCACACGTCGCCCCGAACGAGCCACCCACCTGCAATATTGGTCATTCTAGATTACAAGCTCAGACGGGCATGTTCACACAGGTGCACAGAGCTCACTTCAGCCACGCCTGTGGATATTTGATGGGCACAAGGAGCTTTGAAGTGCGTGCTCGCTTCAGTGTCAGGAAATCTTTGCAATTATCCCTTTCAGCGACAGTTGATTGCAGCATGTTGCTACAGCTGCCAAGAGGGTACTGCGCAGCTAAGGCTTGAATGCATGGGAGAAAAGGATCCTTCACAGTAGTACAAAGCTTGGAAATTTTCAAATCAGCATCTAGCAGCTATGGACACAACCTCCCCACCGCGATCTGGCTTCTGCATTGACACGGTGTTCTTGCTTCTTTTCTCAGCCATGTCAATCCCACAAGAACCCATCGTCGAGGGTCACGTATTGAAGAGACAAGGGAATACCAGCATGGAGGGCATGAAGAGGCCTCCTGGGATGGCGATGCCCGCGCTCATGCTCATGAATATGAGGTAGCTGGGGCACAGGATGATGAGGCTGCGCAGCGTGAAGTAGCAATTGTCACCGTGGCACACCTCGGCCCCGGGGGACAGGCTGCCCAGGCTGAAGATGTGGCGGATCGTGTCGTCTGGGTTGGCCAGAAAGGCGGTGGCGAGATCGTTGTACCTGCCTGCAGGATTTGCGGCGTTGCTTGATCACAACCAGAAACGCTGATAGAGGCTGCAACTGCTGATCAAATGCAGGATCAGGAAGGCAAAATATGGTGGCTTGTATCCAATATTCTTGCTTTCCAAGTCTTGCATGCAGTACGACTGGTTTCGACTTTTGGCTGTCATTGTGAAGTGGGGGACACAGTAGCTCAAAGAAGTGCATCGGAGGGAAGAGGGGCCCGATTGCAAACGATTCCTGGATCAGGCTTTCAAGTTCTCAAATGAAGCATCACTTTTCCCCTGAAGCCCATTCTTGGGGCAGGGAAAACCTCAGAAATGGGAGAGAATCATGCCGAGTTAATTTGGAGCTGATACAGGACATTGTGATATTGGAAGGCCTTCCCAGGGGCTCAATCAAGAGTGAGAGGTAACATACCGTGAGTGCAGTAGAAAGTAAACCCGTAGCCCCTCTCTTTCCATTCAGGCACATCCACGCAGCTGCCGAGGGTGTAGGCCAGCGTGAAGATGGAGGCAACTGTAATGCTGACCACCAGGCAGACCTCCAGCAGTCGCTTCCTGTTGTTAAACCGGCTTGCTCGGATCTGCAGAAAAGCTCCGATCAGCAAGAAGAGACTGCAGAGGTTCACATTGCATGACCAAAGTTGTGATTAATGGCTAGATTATTACTTCCTCTTCCATACCTTTTCCATGCCCAAATCAAATAGTCCCTCAATCTGCAGAACCTCTCACAACCAGCAGAATTAAAAGCAAGGACTCTTTTCAAATCAAACAGGGAACATGATCTGCTCCATTCTCGGATAGGTGATCAGCTCAAAGCCAGAGGTCTGATATCTTCTTTTTGTTAAATGGTGATGTTTACTTTTGTCCTGACTTGATAAAAAAAACATGCACTTCCAGAGAAATAGTGAGTTGGAAACCTCAAAGTGAATCATCATTGAAGGCACAACTCATTTTGCAGCACAGAAAATAAATCAGGGGAATACCGCAAAGATGCGTTCGTGCATCCAGTTGAAGGCAGCCCCCAGGAGGCCTCCAAACACAGCCACCACCACTATGAAGGGCAGCTGCGTGAACCACTCCTTGTTGGAGAGCTCTGCTACCCCATGGAACGAAAGGATGCCGTGCTTCCACCTGCAGAAACAGCAAGTTTGGTGCAAAAACAAGAGACATCTCAGTTACGTTCAGCTTTTATGCCCTGGAGCTTTCTGGGCGTGCATGCCTGCCCTGCCCAGCCTTGTGTCGCTGCATAACGACAGGCAACTTGCACAGGCAAACTTCATGTGTGCCTTCCCAGCCTTATTCACATCTTCACATTCGCAGAATCACAAAGGTAAAGTGAAGTCGATAATCGCATGATTTAGTGCATGAAGTGACAAGTCTGAAATCCTCGAGGATCACAAGAGCTCGCTGCCCATATCCTTGATACCAAAGGGAGAGCCAGAAGGCTGTATTGGCCGGAGAAGGCGTTAATTCATAGGATGAAAGATCAGAAAGGAGGAGAGCAAGGAAAGAAACAGAAAGCAAACAAAGGGTGGGAGATCGGAGTGGCGATGACCTCGGATGCAGTTGAGCCAGGGTGAAAACGGCCACGGCTGTACACAGGAAGCACCGCCATGCCACTTTGCGGGACCAGTGGGTGGACGCCTCCTCCATGCTGAACAGCACGCCTCCGATGGGTGCCCCGAATGCAGCCTGTGGACCTCTCGCAGATTGTGAACCATCTGCCCGGTTCTTTGACTGAGATATCCTTGTTTAATGCTGGTGAAGACATGAGGTCAGTAGTATTTTGATAAGGAGTCCCTGCTCCCCAATTAATTGAGAGCTAAGTACCGTCAATTTGCGATGAACAGGAATCTCTTGATCCCTATTTTTGCTCTCAGCATATGCTCCCACCCCCAGTTTTATGAAAGGCGGGTAATTAATTGTCGATTGTCCAGGTTTAAAAGGCTTTGATTGCTTGGCAGGCGAGCAAGCATTGGATCCCTTCACGATTTGAAGAGCAATACCGCAATTCCAGCGGCCGCCCCAGCACAAATGAATTCCCGCCTCTCTGCATCGTCGGCAAAAATGGAGATGGGTGGCTCCTCCGTTTCCTTCGGGCGCTTGCAGGTGACGCAGCAGAGCAGCCAGAAGTAGGCACGCCTCCACCTCTCAAACAGCACTGCAGGCAATTAAACGCTGGTCAGGGGGAAATTTTATGTGACAATGAGGAAAGAAGATATCGGCAATAGAGAAAGAAGAATTCCATGTAAATTCAGGCGGGGATGGCGGCATTTCCTGGCTCTATGCCCACACCCAACGCAGCAGAAGCCGTTTCAAGGGTGACCACTTCATTCTTGTGATGGCATATTTCTATTTGGCTCTGTGGGAGGTCAAATAAGCATAAAGAAGGGAATTGGCTCACGGCAGGTGGCATGTGTGTACACGTGGGCGACGCTGGCTCCCAGATGCACCATGGGGGCCTCAGGACCCAACGCCAGGTTGGAGGACACCCCCAGGATGGTGCCCACCCACTTGGTGACGAGGTTGCGGTAGTTCAGCAGCCGTGGCACCGCGCACCCGTTCAGGTAGGCTATGATCAGCGAGACCCCTGCCCCACCGGCCGCAGGGGCCCAGAACTGGACCTACAAAATCTCGGGCTCCAATCATGCCCATTTTGCCTTGAATGAAGTGGCATGAGTTGCTGCAATGGGCCTTGGATTGTTGCTGGTGGGGTAAGGAATGCCAGTGGCATGCGTACTCGAAATTTAAGAATGCAAATCAGAGTAGCAGCATGACATTGCATTAAGCATTGTCCGCCAAGTACAATGTACCACCCCCCCCCCCCTTTTCCACACTTCCTTTCTCATAACCCAAATTTTGACAGCCATCCTTCCCCGCAGCCCATAAGTTCACAAAATTGAATGGCAAAGCAAAAAGCGATCACCATAGAGGAGCCGATGAGGACCAGCACGACGCTGAAGGCGATGTGGAAAAGTGCGGCGCGCAGCACGCCGAGGGGCCGCCCGTCATGGATGATCTGGCGCGCCACGGTATTCTTGAAGCTGATGATGGTCTCCGTGCCCACCGCCAGACCAACAGCTAGCACCCCCACGGTGAGGCCGATTGCGATGGTCGTCCCCAGCTTCACCAACGTGTAGGGCTTTACCCTGCAACGGGGGGATTGGTCAGGTGGGGTAACTCAGGGATGAGGGTATAGAGAGCATTCACGATGGAAGAGGGCGGGAGATGGGGGGAGGGGAGCTTGATTTTAGGGGTTTCACAGGTGCAGAGCTGCTTTATTAGCAATGTGGGCTCATGGCAGCACTGGGGACATAGAGTCAGGGCAGGTGGTGGGGTGAATCTCCAAATGCTGGCCTATCCATGTGTTGCTGCCCCAAAGAGGACTAGTAGGTCTTTTGAAGGTGTCACATCTGCTCAAAATTCGGAAACACTGAGGAAGAAACAGCTCACCCCAGCCAAGACCGCTCAGTGAACCAATCCGAGCTCTGATTGCGCCTCTTTTGCACCTCGTTGTGTATCAGATGGTAGTCCAAGCTTTCCGTGTCCTTCTTGGCAGCTCTCTTCTGCCCGGTGCGACGCACGGGGACACCATCTCGGACCTGGGCATGCTGGTCCAAGAAAGGGCTTTCTTCCATTGCTGCCGATCACGAATGGCGTTTTAACAGCATAATTCAATGCGTATCGCCCTAATGACTAGCCAGTTCTGGCGGACTGTTCTATCCGAGAATAGGTAATGCTGGTCAACTAGCTACCCAATTAAACAAAACCAATTAGCCAATACGACCGTAAAAATACGATCTCACGAGCTAAAGCTGTTCCACTTCATCACGTGCCAGACATGGCGTGTTGACCAGCATGTCGAGAACAGTGCCGGAAATAGTTCGGCTCGATGATCTCATGCTCTGTGCAGATTCTAGCGTGGTCATGGATCAAGTCTGCAGCCAAAGACAAGCTGACAATGATTGAAACTTTGCCAGGGGGTTAACTCGCAGACAGGTTTGACTCAGGAAACGACCATGTACATAAAAACATCAGCTTATGTGGAGAAGACTTGCTTCTAGCAATTTTAGATTTATCAGCAATCAATCTACAGCTACTTTTATACGCGTATTGCCTAAAGACTTTCCTCAACCTTGTTCCAACCTCAAACCTCTCCTGTTGTATCGCAATAACACTCATCAGAGCTTCATTCGAGGATTCAAAAAGCTTGAGAGCCCCTCATCGGCAAGGAACAGGTCCTTGGAACAGAATCAAGTTCTGCAACCTGCTATCTCCGCCACTTTTGGCACCTGCGTGTGGGATATACCCTCCCTGAGGGGCCCAGGTGTCACCCTGCATCGCATTGGTGCAACCTGGGGCCGATGGGGTCCCCGCTGCCAAGCTTCTGCGTTTCGCGTGAGACCCCTCACCCAACGCATGGGACAGGCAGTTCAGATTCCTTTATTGTTCCATTTTTCTTTGAGGATAGAGCTGCAACAGTTGTCAAGTGCGCCATAGGGTATCCTGCCAGATCTCAGGCTTCAAATCTGTATATTGCAGGTCTACGATTCCTGACAGTGGAGTTTAAATGCGTGTAAATCCACGTTCTCTGATCCTGTGGCCATTTGCAGGGTTGAATCTTCTGCAAGATTCTGATACCGAGTTCATCAGGTGCAGGCCAGAAGCCAGGCTGTATGCACTGCAGCAACCCTGCAGGCCTCCAAGCAAACTCCTGCCAAATCAACGGCGCAGAAGGACAAGCCAGACGGCATACCTGAGAAACCTGCAAAGAAGAGAACGTTGACGAGAGCACAGAAAAGGCAGGCCAAAGTTGTGAAGAGATTGTTTAAAACCAAGGTACCGGACTTCCTAGACCCTTCAGAGATTGCTCAGTAAAACCATTGTCAAACCCAAATTAGCCACCAATTTATTCCTTCACCATGTTGGAGCTCTGCCTGATTCTGTGAAGGCCCCTGAGCAGTTCACCTTCAGTACCGTTCTGTCATGGGGTTTCATCTCCACACAGATCCGCAAATCCACGACTCCACAAGTTTTTGTCAATGGATTTGGCACTGAAGTGTGACATTTCATTGCCACAGAAGGGCTCAGGGAGTGAGGAAGGGAAAGAGAAAGCCACAGGGAAGGCTAGGCTGGCAGCTCAATCCAAGAAGCCGAAAGCTGGAACTGCCAAAACGGCAAAGCTTGTGAAAGCTGTTCGTGAGAAGGTTGTAAAACGAGGCCCGGATTCGCAATTCCTGGTTGCCGTTGCAGATCCGCGAAGGTGACACACCTTTCCCCCCCCTCCCCTACCACCCTTATTGCACCGTCTTTAATCACCTCCAACCAAGATCATATTCTCTTTGCATCCTCATTTCATCAAAATAGTGTACTCCCAGATGAATGGTTGTCCTTGACATTTGCACCTTGTCGGTACATTCCAGACTGAATTCAAAAGTTGTGAGGTAAGGCAGATGGCTTATTGCAGACCTATCATTGTGCATTATATACCGCAGGGTACTTACCCTAGTTCAGGCATACCAGCTCTTGAGGGGATCAGAGATCTTTTGAGCTGGTAAGGAGTTGCAGGAATGTGTGTCCATCAAAAATAAAAGTAGATCTCTTGGTGCTGGTGTGACTCTGCTGACATGCTGTGCAGGGCCGTGTTGAAGAGGCTGGTGAAGGATGCCGACACCCTGTTCAGAGAGTATGAGCAGGCGGACCCAATCCACCTGCAGTCGGCTGCAGACGCCGATTTCAACCTGGGCCAACACCTTCAAATGATCGAATCAAAGCTCAAGTCAGCCTCCGCCAATTTTCCCTATCCAAGCAAAATAGATAACACTCTCACCGCCCGTCCTTCATCCCTGTCAAGACGGTACAAATCAAGTGCCAATGGGAAGAACACTTTGTCCAAAGAAGTCTATCACAATCTTGCCCTGCCAGCCAATCCTCCACTCTGATTGTAATCATTCAATGTGAGTGGAATGGATTTGTGCAGGTACACGTTCAAGCAGCGGAAGTTGTTGTGTCTGGCCTTCATGCACCTAGGGTCCCTGAGCCCCGGCCTACCCAGCCACAAGACTGTCGTCAACAGCCAGGCATCACTCATGTGGATCGGGGACACCATACTGCACACGGCAAGTCTTCCCCTTGCCCCCTGTCTCTTCATAACCTTTCCCCTTGCTCATCTTCTCCCAGCTCTCATGCGCTCTCAAAGCTTGAAATTTGCTGGGTAGGTCAAGCTTTGCTTCACACACCCAGTGTGCTGTTTGTTTACTTCATCTTTTGGAATGATGGGCCTGACAAGTGATGTCATCACCTATGTATCAGTACACAATACAACACAGGAATTTCAATTCCCAAAAGCCTCAAACAAAACGTATCATGGTCAGTCAAGATGCTCTTTGTCAGTAAATTCTGAGTTTGAGCTGTGTGACAGATGCTGACCGAGCAGCTACTGGCCCTGTACCCCACTGCCACTGCAACCGAGCTCAACAAGGCCCGCATGGGGCTCATCCCTCGAGTGCATTGTGCACTGTACGCTCCTCCTGTCCCTCCCTAGCTCCTGAATCTCTACCAGCAGCTTGCACCAAATCAAGCTAAATTCCGAGATCCCCTCGGATGGGGCATATCTGTGGGAGATAGCAAATCAATTGAGCCACTTCTTATATTACATCTGCACCAAAAAGGCAGCTATTTCCAGCTACTCTCACTCCATGAGATCAAACTGTCTTGTAATAATAGTGGCTGCAGTTTTGGGTCACAATGCAAGGAAGCCAGCCTGGCAGAATTGCAAGGAAATAAAATCAGTGAAAAGAAAATGGAGATCATCGTCTGCAGGAGGCTGTCACAGTTAGGGCTGGACAAGGATCTGTTGGTGGGCAGGGGCCTGCTCATGAACAGCGCGGTCAACACCTCCGTGCTGGGAGAGACCTACGAGGCTCTTTTGGGCTCCATCTATTACGACGGAGGCAGGACGGCCGTGTCCAAGTTTTTTGCCCGCACGTTTACCTTTGGGTCAAAGATCGGGGACAACCCCTTCATAGGCAAGATTTGAAATGTGTCCAGGAGGCAGTCAGGGTTTTGAGATTATTGCAGGCTGCATTGACTTGTTTTGCCTTCTTGGCATCTGCTTCTATGAGTGTGTATCAAGGAGAACCTTTTTCATAGCTAGCTGCTTTGATTCGTTTGAGAGACTTGGTCTGAAAGCATGATTCTCAAATATAGAAGCTGGGCAAGTTAGCCAGGCACATTGCTCGGAGGTGTGTGGCCTATCGAGAATAAGGCCTTTTTGGCAAATAAGACACTGGGGTCAACCTGAGAGGCATGGAATTTAGATTGTTTGCCAAAAACAATCGACACAGGATACCAGCAAGGTATGTGGTCAGTGTGAGCTTTGACAGCAAACAGGGTGCGTTATCTGTTATAATCAGTGCAACTGCACTAAAAATACATGACTATTGATGCATATGTTGCACATGTGACCCGTGCTGCCCCACTAACAAGAAAGAATGGCTGTCTGTGTAGGACATAACCAGCCAATGCACATTTCAGCGCGATTGCATACAGAAGAGGGTTCATTCGACGATCTTTGCTGCACATTCTCTGGCTGCACGGAAGCTGCCAGCAACCTCATGGCTTGCAGCTGCCCTCAGCCACAGCTTCTGGCCCTGGATCTTACTCAATTCATCCGCCAGCGTGTCCTTGGAGTGCCCATCACGGTGTGCCTGTGCCACAACAGCGTCTTTTCTTTGTTGCTCGCCTCAAGGATGCAATGGCTTGCTTCAATGAATCCCCCTGCCTTTCATAGCATGCCCATATGTGAGCAGCTCTAGCCCTTCTGCCCTGGCGTTACAACATGATCCAGGTATGAAGCATCCTGGGGCCTGGCAAAAGATACGACAGCCTCACCTGGGCTTCCGTTGTGGCCTCTGCTGCGAGTTCCCTGTGGAGGTTGAAGTGATGGAAAGCCATGGAGTGGTGCATCGCATTCCCCGCCCGTTGTATGCTTGCCAGGATTGCCAGCTTGTTCATGGAACTCCCTGCAAGATCACGACACGAATCATCTATGCCGGAATCAGTCTTACCAGAGCTCATGAAGGAGTGCAACTCTCCTCTATTAAGATGCCCTGGAATTCTGTTTGGGTTGATGCTGTATCAGTCACCCTTCTAGGCAGAAATCAGGAAATGCCAAGCTGCTGTATTGATGTTACTCTGGGAGTGTGCTTTCAACAGTCACCTCAGAAGGCACAGCTGAGACAATATTTGCGACACACCTGCGATGCCGTGGCTCTCCATGGCAGCAGGTGTCTTCTGCAGAACCGCCTCCAGTGCGTCCTGGTGCAGCAGCAGATCCAGCGCCTGCCTCACCGGCTTGTACCTCCCCATGCCTGCCATGCAATGCAAGGTGGAGGAACATTTGTCGATTGGTTGTCTCTTGCACGATCTTGTCATATGTTGTCCTGTACAGCCTGACATCCCGCCGAAGCTCACAGGCTGTTTTGGCCACATATTGCAAGGCGATCAATTGTTAAATCCAAATAATTGCTTGGCAAAGATGGAAATTCTTGAGCATGGTGTGGCATTTAAGACAACCATTACTCTATTGTCAAGCCCATAATCTGTCCGCATTAGGGTTTAGGTACATTATAAATATTGCACAAGATATTTTCAGTGGCCAAGTGCAAAACAAACAACCTCCTCTAATCTCTCAAAGATACATCCCCAATTTCTACAGGTCCGTCATATTCTCACCTGCTGCCAGGGTGGCAAGGGGCCTAAACTCCTGGTGGTTGGCCCAGCGCACTACGCTGAGGGCCGTCAGGTTGACCAGGGAGTCGATGCCGCCCAGGCAGCCCTGCTTTGTGTACAGACGATGGGCCGCCAGAATTATCTCCACCTCCACCTGAAACGCAGCTCGCAAATTGGCATGGCTTTGCACCATTCTTACATTGTTCCGCCTGTCAAGAATACTTCCATGGGTCTTCAGTACTATCGCTGGCATCAACTTCTTTGAAGCACACCGACTGCTCTGCTATTGTACCAATTGAGGTGGTTGGACGACCCCCCCCCCCCTTTCATCCCCTCTCTCTTCCACACAACTGTATTCAACAGAAACTGGGTAAAGTCAAGAGAGCATTCTGGGTTCAACCCATGTATGGCCCGCTTTGGTCTTTTTCACGCTTTTCCCCATTTTAACCTGCGCAACAACCTTTCGCACGTGTCTGGTCAGGATGTGTGACTGCTCATACGCCCCTC
>QAXI01000441.1:1182345-1210657 GCA_004335615.1 Chloroidium sp. JM | reverse complement strand
GGAGTTACACGATTCATCACAAATTCTGGGGGCGGGGAGGCGGATTTTACCTTCAACGTCGCACCCTGCTCTTCAGCTTCCCGATACGTCTCCTTGCCGCTGGGATCCCCCTTTGACGCCATCCCTGCCGCCTGGTGCAGAAAGAATTGGGCTGCCGTCCAGGGTTGCACCTTCTGCTGGCGGAACAGCCTGTCGACTTCCTGCCATGTTGCCGGCCCACTGCCCAGGAGCTCCTGCCACCGATTCAGGATGCTGTGGGCGCGCTGGACAGTGACATCGTCTCTGGAGAGGGCAGCCATGTCCGCCCACCTACATGAGAATCCTGTCAGAGGCTTGCTTGCATACCTGCAAAGCAATAACAAGCAGAGGGAAGCCTGATTGGGTGCCTGAACAGCCTCCTTAGTTTCCTCTTAGAGGATGCACACAAGCCACTTTTAATGTTGTAAGTCCAGGAATTGACATCTGTCACGCATCACCCTGCATTGAGTGCAGCCAAAAGTGGGATCAATCCGAGGAAGATAAAGATCCTATGATCTCAGAATTTACGCGATGGCTGCATCCCACAGCTCCCTCTCCACCAGTGTGGCCAGCACAGTAGGCGCATCAAAGCCCTGCACCAGCTGCTGGGGGCTCCAATCCGGAGCCCCTTCCCACAGTTCCGCCGTCTTCTCCTCTTCCAGAATCTCGAAGAGGAAATTCAGACACCTGTAGCCAATGTCAATTCCGTGAAGACAGCCCGGGTACTCAATACTGTGATCTTCTTGCCAAGAGTAAACCGCCCATAGGTCCTACCACTTAAAGATGGAGCACTCGAAGCTCGGATGCCAACAAGCATGCTTGCTAAATTTTACAAGGGGCTTTACAAGGGGCTGGATAATCAGATCCAACAGGAAAAAGTCAAGGTTGACAACAGTACAAAGGCAACTCTTGAAGGCACACAATGAGGAGGTATAGCAGGCTCACTTGATGGTCAGTTGGAGGGAGGTGGAAGCCAGCGGCAATCGGCAGTTTGCCAGGCGCATGGCCAGGAGGCGCCTGTGGGGGTGGCTGCGACAGGCTGTCAGGCATGCACGGAGCGCAGCGTACGCTGCTGGTTCCCGCCACACAGCTGCTGCCTTCTCGGCCTCTGTCAGCAACGTTGTGAGATTCATTGCTTGCCAATCTTTGCGGCTCCTTCAGATGACTGCAGCTGTGAGCCAAACACTTTCAAATGTACGTGAAATTCTCCACCCCCTCATGAGATTGCATGGATGCACAATGTGCCCTTTTCACATCTTGCCTCCCAGGATTATCTTTCACAACAAAAAATCTAGGGAAACTGACCTGTAAATCCCTTGCCAGGCTCATCTGGTTCCTTCAAGAGCTCAGGAGTTCCAAAGCACAGGCCCTGCAGCACCAATCTCCTCACTTGTTCATGTCATGCAGACAATCCAAACAGTGCTATGCAACTTTTAAGCTTTCTATGAGACACCATATTACTCTGCCATGATGTGTATTGCAGCTCATCCTCAGTCCAACCTGACAATGCCAATATATTCATTAATCAGACAGATTTCTGGTCACGCACGAACGCTTCTTGCACTTGCAGGATTTGGATGCATCCCCTCCCCCTTCCCCTTCCCTTTCTCTTTCCTGCCCTGTCCAATCCTCTTCCATCGCTAGCTCTGACAAGAATGTGATAGTGGAGCAGGATAGCCACCTTCAAGAGTTCCACAAAGGCCAGCAGTGATCTGCTGGGCAGGCACAGGCGGTATGCCTGCGCCAGAAAGTCAAAGCCCCTGCTGCGGCAACCCCTCAGGAGCTCGTCCAGATCCCTTTCATCCGCCCCGCCGCTTGCATCCACTGCATCCGTTCCTGCTGAGTCATGTCCAGGACCATCACTAAAGATTGTCGAGGGAAAGCAAGCGATTGTAGGACCGCAAAGAACAGGTTAAAGGAGGACAGCTGTGTAGTAACTTTGCGCTGAGTGTGTAAATCATCATCTGTGCTTTTTGGCTCCTCTCTCACTGAAATTCGCAAATGAGTGTCTCATCTGTTGGCTGAATTTCAGGAAACTACAGCCAGGAGTCAAGCATGGCAGCCACTTCGACGCTTACTGAAGCTGCAAGGCGTAGCTCTTGTGCATGCATGGCAACAGCAGGCAAGAGAATGATTTTCAGGTGAGAAAAAGGTGATACAGGGGTCCTTGCCTGTCTGGATTGCATCAAGGAGCAAGGCGAGGGGTGCAAGGGTGCTGCCACTGGCTTGCATGCTCCCCACAAGCACAGCTCCAAACGGCCACCCTGCTCCTGCATCTGAATTGGTATAAGTAGAGTGAAAGAGTCAAGCCTCCTGTCTTTGGAATCACATGACAGTCTCAAATACAATTCATGATGCCTTATATCTCCCAATGGAGTGCACACGTGCTGTTAAAAAAAGCGCTGTACTGTGATTACAAAACAAAGCATGTGGGAAAAAATGATTGCTTCCAAACAATGCAGGGAAGCTGGGATTTCACAATGCGTGAGCTCACTGATAGGTCTGCCAGCCTCCAAGGAAGATGACAGCGACAACACGCTGGGGTAATTCCCTGGGTCCATCCCATCCGCTGCTGCAGCATTCCCTTGTTGTCCGGTGGCGGTGGCCACTGCTCTGAGGAGGTGGTGCTGCTTGGCCGGCTCGTGAATGTTTGCAAGCACCATTCTTGTTGCCTGGAAGGATTCAGAGATGAAGTATTTAGGGTTTCGATCTTACATGTGACCTCATTTTGCACAGAACTTAAGACAATTGTCAGGCTTCTTGGACCTGCTTGAACCAAGGTGCAAGTGGAGAAGACACCACAAAACGGCACCAGGAGATAGGGAAAACGGGGTTTGGAGAGCAAGATGTTGACCTCAGCTGCATCCAGGCCTACTTCGTCCGCCACTGCCAGGGTGTCGATCCAGCCCAAGGAGCGCCCATGATTTTGCGTGCTATGCAAGGCCTGGTAGGTACTCAGCAGGTGACGGAGGATCTGGATGTCATCGCTGTTGCCTGCAAGGCAAGACCCCTGACACATACAGCGTCTGAACAGGATCCTTCAGCATGACTCCCACCATAATTGGCAGTCAAAGAAGCTCCGGCAACCCTGGGAGAACTGGCCTTCCAACTTACACTTTGTGGCAAAAGGCGCACTACTGTAAGTGTATTTGTACTGTAAACATTTTTTCTCTAGAGTCAGAGATAAGGCCAACCTTCGACTTCCAAAGACTTGGACGAGAGTCGCTGCAATGCTGCTTGGGCCCTCACAGGCCATGCATCCACATCGAGACCCAGCACAGTTCTCAGCAAGAGCAGCACGACGGTGCCTCCACTGCAAACCTGTAGTAATTGTAGAACCTGAGAGGGGGGCAGGGCTTTCAATGCACACCTGCAGCAGCTTCTGAGCTGTGAGAGGGGTGGAGGGTAAGCTGTGACACAGACTGGAAAATGTATCAGGAAAAGCTGCTCACTAGATTTGCTGCGGCGAGATCATCTTTCCAGGCCTCTGCCAATTTCAGGACCCCAGTCGGAAATTCAGCCACCACTCTGCTGCCGCCTGCAGTCAACTGTTTCTCAGTAGATCACAGACATGCGAGAGTAGCCCAATGTCAAATCAAATGAAGGTAATTCTGCATTTTCCTTGATGTGACGATTGTTCTTGAGCTGACTTGTCTACCAGAGCTGCCTGGATTAGGTCGCCACCTTTCGCCCGATGCATTGGCATGAAAAGCAATTAGTCCTCCCAGTTGAGTGAGCATATGCTTTGCAGGTATTGCTGATTTCCCAACTGAACTTTTTGGAACGTCTCCAGAGAAATGCACAAGGAGGCAAAAGAGAGGTTATAGGACCTGTATTGGGCAGAGACTGTAGCACTGAAAAGGCGACCAGGGGCTTCCCCTCCTTCAGGAGAGACAGCGCCAACGTTACAGCTTTCATGCCGACCACCTCGGCTTCTGATTCCTGCGGACCAGATCCAAACCTGCTAAGCTGCTTGGTGTGATAGAGTATGAAGTCCATGGACTGCACATCTCCCAGTCTCTGTATGGCTTGTGCATGCATGCTGCGAGCAGTCTTAATTCGTCCCCATGAAGAGCCTGCATGTCCTTGTCAGCATAAATTACATCTGATGAAGAGAAAAACTTTTCTGCCAACAGCTTCTTTGACCTGAGACTCGGCGCAACATACTTACAAGGCAGTACACAGGCTTGCTGCATACAGAGAATTTGCGGGTCTCACCAGCAATGAACCTGCTTGGGTCAGCAGGAAGCTGCACAGGCCCTCCCTGCACAAGCGATTGCATCAAAGACAGCAGCAAATAAATCCTCCATCCTTAAGTCTCGATTCCCAAACCCCAAGATTTGACTGAATCTGCTGTTGATCGACAGGAGTGCACAGAGAAAGGTCTCTCCATGGTGTGACCTGCTTCCAGTCCACTGATTCTGCCCAAGAGCCCCCAGTCAATGCAAGAGAGCATGCCAGCACATCCTATGGGAGCGGTGCCTTGAACTTTTCTGGCGCCTCCAAAAATGCCCTTCTAATGAACAACCTACACAGACACCACGATTGATATTCACAAACATTCCCCGCCCCCAGAATTTGTGATGAATCGTGTAACTCCTGCTGACCTCCTCCATTGGCCCTGCTGATAGACAGAACGTGGCCCGCCAGGACGGAGATCTTACCGCAGCAATGACCCTTGTAGGGTGTCAATATCCCTGCTGGAGATGGTCTTAGTCAGCCAAGCAAGAAGGGAAGACGGATCTTCTTCCAAGCCCCTCTGCAGGGCAGCGGTCAGGCATGAAAGGTTGGAGCTCTGGCTGACATGCTGTAAATGCTCTAGCCAAGAGGGGCTTTGCTTTGTCGACGTATCTGGTGGCTCTTCTGGAAGAGGCTGCTCCATCACAGGACCTGCAAATCTGCTTATTCAGCCCCTGAAGGATGCATTGCCTAGATTCTTGGCCAGTAGCGCACCATTCTTGAATATGACAGCCCTGGCTCTGCACTGTTAGGTCAGGTAGTCCAGGCATACACACCTGCCTATTGCAGGCCGCCTAAGGGATTCTGACAGGACAGCATCCACTTGGCAAGTCTGCTCTAGGGCAAAATGCCAGCCAGACACCCACTTCTAATTGTGTCCAACGCGTCTGATAACACACAGCTTTACACTATGTTCCGCATATATGCGATCGAGCATTTCTCTAAGTCGTGAGAGAGAAAAGAGAAACGTGTGAGGCAGTGAGCAGGCATTACTAACAAATTCCTTTACTTTGCAAAGACAATCGAATTTCGTACAAGCACGTTCGTATTGGTACTGCTCAGATTAAACCGGAGCAGTAATGGCTGCAATAGACGCGCGTGAAGGCCACACTCTCACTTCGTTGCATGCACTAGTATTTCCAGGAACAATAGAGAGCCCAGAGAGCCTGCAAAGCTTAGCCGAAGTGCTCAGATCGATTGCTCAAGAGGCTTTGGTATGCACTTCAGCAATGAGACTGATAAGAAAAGCGCAAATTGCCGTAGCCAACTCTGCATATCCAGTGTCCTGCCATGTGAAGTCTCGGAATGCAGCAATAACAGGGAACGTTTTCTGCGTCTGATCCAATGAAAATGCATCAGGAGAAGGCCAGCAAATTGAACAGGGCTCAAGCTTGCAGTGGCGGTCTGGGGAAGGATGAAGACGGACCCAACGCAAGCCAGTCCCAATCTGGTGTGAAGTCTGAAGCAGGTGCAGCATTGCGTGTCTCCACCTCTCAGCTGTGCCAGAATTATATGCCTGCTTCAGGAAAGCAGTGCTTGAATCTGGCTGCTGTATTGTGGTTCATCTTGCGATCTTTAGCTGCGATGTGTCTGGCAGCTGTCCTGCAGCGTGAGCAAGAAGACTTTGCGATGTGGCACATAAGTCTCGGCCCAGCAATGGCTCACGGTGCATTTACTTCCCTGCAGAGGTGAAGCCATCAGGTAGCAACGGTGTAGAGCCAGAGCCAGCAAGGAAAAAGCAAAAGATAGGTATATATTGCTTCCTTTTGAGGGTTAAATTCCTTCACTCAGAAATCTCAGACAGCTATTTCCTCTGACAATCATGCCGAAGTTATCAATTTGCAACAAGAACGCTCAAAATTTTGAATGATGCCCCCCGTTACCACCATACAGCACACATCTGGTGTGGGCATATCTACAATTACTGGTTTGATGTTGCAGCCAAGGTCTTTGATATCAAGGGCTACCACGAGAGGTACGTTGCGCTGGAGATGATGTACGTTGGGTGGACCTACATGGGATCCACGTATCAGCCAAACGAGCCAAATACGGTTGAGGCGAGTCTTGATACCTCATTGGATTCCTGTCTTGCAGTGCACAACAAAAGGATACCTGTAAACTTGTCTGCCTGTGAACAAAGTATTGTCAATTCAAACAATTTCAATCCAGTGCTTGCAAGGACTGAAATCGCATGTCAGGGAGTCAGAATGTCAATGACATGGCCTCAATGCAGGGTTGTCTGATGAGGGCACTGAGGAAAACAAGGCTGGTGGCCGAAGATGCCACACCGGAGAGCCTGAACTTCTCTCGCAGCGGTCGCACGGACAGGGGAGTGAGCGGCAGGGGACAGGTGCACCAAAGTCTTTCTTGAGATGCTGCAAGGGGTTGTGTTGACGGTCTTCAATTCCTGACATTTCATGGGAATGGGTTTGAGAAACAGTGAGGCAGCTTAGAAAGGTGCATGGAAATGATTGGTTTGCTTGCCTAGTAGCACAAAGAGACTAGGGTACCATGCACACATCAGGCATCAAGGTACTGTATTGGCAACATGGCATTTGACATGAGGATGACATCCTTCAAGGCCCCAGGCACTACTTTTGTTTTGGGTCCCCTTGACATGCTTCCTGCAGCATTGCTGCTCATGTGCCTACCATTCTGTCCTCTGTTGATGGCTCAAGCATATGATTGACCTGACGTGATGAAGTCAACCCCGTTCCTTTCAATTCAGCAGAGTTGGTGCAGGTGGTTGCCCTGAGGGTGAGGAGCAAAGCCAGGGTGTCTGAGGAGGCTGTTGGAGCAGATGAGGAGATGGACTACCCCCTCATCCTGAATCGCGCACTGCCGCATGACATCCGAGTGCTTGGGTGGACCGACGTCCCGGGGGATTTTAGCGCCAGGTCGGTAGATCATTCGTCTGTCAATGAGGTGTTGGGACACACAGCTCTGTCCCAGAAGAGCAATACTGCACAGTCAATCAATCCTTGTGGAGACTTGGCCATAGTGCTTACTGGCACGCATGCAGGGCCTGACCGTTAGTGACGAGCTTGTGTGTTCATGATTAGCGGAGATTCATAAAATACGATTGCTGTTCTGATATTTCAGGTGCGATTTTAAAAAAACACTATACAAGTGCAGGTTCTCCACCAAGTACCGTGAGTACCGCTACTTCATCCCTTGCCAGCAGGAGCTGGATCTGGGAGCCATGCAGAAAGCAGCCACTTCCTTCATAGGCCAGCATGACTTTAGGCAAGCAATTTGCTTGCAGGCCTGGTTGCCTCTACGGTGAAGGCTGAATCAAATTGACAAAGCCGTTAGCGATGCAGATTAAATTTCGCACCTGCCACTTCTAACTTCGCTTTCGGATCCTCACTGCTGCTAAACAGCGTTGATTCTCCCTTCATCTGTGGCCATGTGCTTTGTTGAGGCATGCTTTATGGTTGGAAGAGTGCATATCATTATTTCATTTGCCTTGTACACATTTGTATGCATGCAAAAAGAAGTGAGAGCATGCGATGACTGAGGTAAACCAGTTAAAACCTTTGGTACGCATGCAGCTTTTGATCCTGCTTGTGAGCCGCTTTGCATTGCAGGAATTTCTGCAAGGTGGATGCCGAGCACATCAGCCACTGCGTGCGCCACATTCTGGACTTCCGGATAGAAGAGTTCCAGGAGTTCCAGGCGGCAGACAGAAGGATCCTGCAGGTCCACATCAGGGGGTCTGCCTTTCTGTGGCACCAGGTTTGTCCTCTTTTTACAGAAAGGATCTGAATCAGCCTGCCATGTCTGGGACCTATGATTGCTTGATTGGGAGATCGGGCAGATGTTGAACATTGGAAATGATAATCACTGGGACCACAGTGGAGGATATGCTTTTTGCTTGCACCAAGACGTCATCTGGCAGCAGTGGGCGGCACTCTGGCTGTTCTCTTCTGCCATGACTCTGAAATGAACATTGTCATTTGATTGGTCATTTGTAGGGGATTCAGGAGAAATCCTTCTCCCCAAGCTTGTGATAGAGAATGAGAGCATGACCCCTACCTCATTCCTGGATGGCATTTCTCAATTTTTCATTATAGTTAAAGCTGGAGTGGGATCTCATCCATTCTGGAGGTTTGAACATAGGTTCCGCCTCACAGTTGTGGGTCTTGAAGGTGCGGTGCATGGTGGCCATCTTGATTATGGTGGGAAGGGGCCAGGAGGATCCGACCATCGTGCAGCAGATGCTGGCAGTGGACTCCTGGGGGAGCAAGCCCCAGTATGATTTGGCTGACGATGTGAGCGATCCTTTCTTCTCTCTGTCAGAGAAATGCTTGACCTACCAGGTCTGCACCAGTCAAACTTGATGTCCCTTCTGCCCTGCAGCTCTTGACCCTCCACTGCCTCTTAGTCACCACACCTGCCTTGTTCCCGGCCAACTTCTGATAAAATCTTTCCTTTCAAAACTACTAGGGAACAATCTGCAGGAGCCCCTGGTCCTCTACACCTGCTGTTTCGATGGCCTGCAATTTCGCCAGTCTGCACACAGCGCCCACTCCATCATGCAGGTCCTGGAGGCGACACTGGACAGGCACTTGGCCAGGGTGGCGCTCTTGGCCACCCTGGCCTTGAAGGTGGGTCGTTTTGCGGAAATGAACGAGATTTCCCACCGCATTAACCTACCGCATGAAATGCTCAACCCAGAAGGGATGGCTTTCAGAGCCAATTGAAAAAAAATGTTGTGAGGTAGCTGTGGATTGCTGCGATAGCTGCACTTGGACACAGCGATTCACATGCATGAAACTGCTTGCACAAGCATTTCCAGTATCAATGGAAGGCCCAATCAACCTCCCAAGCTTGGTCCTTTTGTACAGGTGAGGAGTCAGCAGCATTGGATAGAAGACGAGGGCGGCAGGCGGCCAGCCTGGCAGAAGGCGGTCAGGCACGTGCCCCTGGCCAAGAGGGGCAGGGAGTCCACCCTGGAGCAGAAGTTTGCTAGGTTTGGCAAGGTCCTTGTTGCTCCACCCCCTGCCAGCTTTGAATTGGAGGGCCGGAAGCATGCAGGCTGAGTCGGAAATCCAGGTGCTTTGTTGTGAATGAACGAAAGTGGAATTGGACGAGGAATTTGACTTACAAAGTCCCGCCCTTGGAAGGCAGGAGTCAATGGACTTGTTAAGGCAGCACGTTAGGACAGGCGCTTGACACAAAATTAAATCTGAAAAAAAAACAGATTTGAATTGCTGGGCTAGGTTTGAATCCACCCTGTCAATTTCTTCCGGTTCGAGAAAAGAACGGAACAAGAAACCTTGTACCAAAGTATAGCCCGAGATGAATGGCATCGGGACGGATGATCTGGTCGACAGCCTGCTGGGGATTCTCGATGGTGCTTTGAATAGACAGGAAGGTAGGCCATGCTTGTTTCTGCAACAGCGCGAGTGTACCTTTGGCGATCTCTCCAACTCAGTCCAGCTCACCATACATCCTGAACTTGCTCGTCGTGAAGTTCAACTCACCTGAAAGACGAGATTGGTCGCTGTAACGGTTCTCTTGTACAAGAATCGATTGTCACGCTCTAAAATCCTTGTCAACATCAGACAACCTTAAAACTGCATCGACACGCATTTCGTGATCGTCGAATTCCCTTTTTTCTTTTTCTTTCCACAAACCGAAATTTCAAAATCAAAATTTCAACCTTGAACTCCCTATGCTTGTCTCCCCTCCCCTCATCATTTCTGAGATGAGGCATGCAGACCCCATACATCACTACAAATCTCTGCATCTCCCACAAGACATGCAAAACTCGCTGCACAGAGTCCTTCAACCCACGCTCATTGCAGCAAGCGAGCTGCTGGAAGGTTGTGATGGATCTGTGGAGACAGCAATTGCCATGCACTTCAGTTCGGCAGCCTCAGGCCCCGCCAGAGGCCACGATAGCCCCCCTCTCAGCCCCAGGTAGACATTCAGATTCCTAAATTGCGAACACCAAGGTTGGTGGAGGGTGAGCTTGTAGAAAGCTTTGCCTGTACGCATGACTATATTTTGCAGTCAAGTGAACGATTGACCTGGGCAAGAGTTCTTGCAGAGGACTGGCGGTTGGGCTTCTGCCGGGATTTCGAAGCAACTCATAAGAAAAATGCATGTGCCTTGGTACCTTCCTTGATCAAGGCAATCATCATACCAATTCAAATTACAGGAGCCAGGTGAGGGAGCTTGTGGGGCCAGATTGCACGGATGCCCAGATCCTGGAGCTGCTGCGCCGTTCAGAAGGCAGCGTTGAGAAGGCGATTGACAGCTTTTTCGAGGATGGTGCTCCCACTCTCCCCCCTTCACTGCCTCAGGAGGGCCCAGAGCCCACTGCACACGCTGCCTCGCTGCTTGCACTGGGCGTCCAAGCAGCAGCCACGGGAGGGTGAGTGTTCTCTCTGTTTAGTGATGAGGGACATGGTACTGATCATTCAGTAGTATGCACTGGTCTAATACGGCCAGGAGGTAGTCTGCACAGGGTTTGAAAACATGTGTCACACTACTCAAGCTGTTTCAAGACAGCAGCATTCCTGTCACGCCTCTTTTCAAGCACTTGAATTAGGTCAATTGTATTCTGCTCTCTGCAGGGGTGGCGATGATACTACAGAGGTGGCAGGCCCTTCCGCACCACAGCTGGCACGGCCAGCCAGACAGTCAAGAGCAGGGCAGAGCAGGACCAGTGGGAATGAAGCGGGACCCTCGCGAACCTCGACAAGGCCCCAGAAACGCAGACGAGAGGGTGGAAGCAGCGAGAGGGAACGGGACACCAAGCGCACCGCAGGCAACCCTCTACCCATGGAGGCTAAATGTGACATCGACAATCGTGCGTCCCCTGCACATACCGCTCTTTGCTTTCTACGCTCAATCCTGAAGCCTGAAGCCTCAGAGTATGTTTGAAACATTGGCTGATTAGCAGAACACCCAGACATAACACGGATCATGACACAAATTTCTCTATTTGTTTGTAGATTGTGAGCCAGGATGCGAGAAAACCAACCAGAAAAACAGCGCATGAGGAGAGTAGGGGAATGTAAAAGCATGGCTTGACTGTGCTTGACTCATACAGACTCCCACAAACGGTAGCATGCAGGCACCAAAAGCATCCAGCAGCAGCACGCCCCAGACTCTGGGGCCGCCTCAGACGAGACCATCATCGTCGAGAGCAGCCCAGAGGGGGAGGGGTTGGTTGGGACTGCCTCTGCCCTACCTCAACAGCCGCCTGGCCCTCCCTCTGAACCGCCTGCTCCATCTCAACAGCTGCGTGCTTCACCGCCCGTCCTTCCCTCAGAGCTGCCTGCCACATCCCTGGAGGCGCTTGACCAGCCTGCAGATCCGGCTGACCCTGTGGCTGACTCGTCTGAGAATGGTGGGTCACATGGGCATCTACCAGCCATTCTGCTGTATCTCATGAACATGGCAGGTTGTTGCTGTTTGCTTGATGTGTGTAATCTGTCTGATAAGATGCGGATGGCAAGATGGTGAAGGGCAGAGTAAAGCAGCAGGGACCGGAGAGGGTGTGGGAACGTCCGTGGTCATGCCCAGAATACGTTGTTCTCCTCTGGTCAGGCTTTGTGCCTGCTGCTTGGCACTTGGTTGGACCCGGCGCAGTGTATGACCTCATGGTGGCACATGTGTTGCAGAAGCAGCAGCAAAAGCAGCAATCCTCACTCAAGGGGCTCTTCTCGTGCAACCAGACCTGGACCAGGAGCTGTATTCCCCAATCAGTGCCCCAGAGCTACTCAATGCAGACAGCCTTTGCAAGTCACAGGTGATCTCCCTTTCCTTGCTATTCCTGACCAGAAGGACATAACAGACAAGTTTTATTTGGGCCCGCTCTCTCTCAGCTTGTGTTCGCGCGACTGGCCCAATGCCCTCAGGTTCATATTGTATATTGATGGAGTTGGAAGCATATATACTGTCAGCTCCACTATCTCTGCTTCCCAGAAGTATGCATTTTGTCATTTCTACCGGCTCCGAGACCGCCTGGGCTGAGTGATGCTGCAGGTGTCCCTCCGCTCCTCGCCCCCCTCCCCTCCCCTGTGTTTGTTCAATACGGGGACTTCGCAGTGCCAAACACCTCAGAAGTTCTCCTTTGCACCCCAAGTAATGGCCTCCTTTGTGCTGTCTGCAGGCCTCCAACACAGACTGTCAGGAACGCCGTGCTCGGAAGCGGACAAAGCTGACAAATCTAAAGCTGCCATTCGACAGCTTGCGCAAGGATGGAAAGCTGAGCGCCACACATGAGCAGGCAGCAGATCTGCCCCTCTACGAGGCGCACACTGGACCTAGCCCGTTCCCCATGCTTCTGGGTACCTTCACCTTCTCGCTGGGGCTGGTAAGGCAGCAGAGATCATATTGCTATCTCACAAGGCAGCAAATCACTAGAGAGAGGGAGGCAGAGCTAAATATTTATGACAAGGAAATGAAGGGGGCAGTACAGGGGGTTTTATGCTTTTCTGAATGGTTCAGAAGATGCAGCGGCATGCTATCCCCGGCTAATGTGCCTTATTCCACACATGTCCATTCTAGGGGAGCGATCAATACCCTGTGTCTACTTGGAAAGGAGGGGGATGCCGAAAAGACATGCAACTTTCAGGCCATCCGAATATAAGTAAATATTTCTGAAGACTGGAAACAGGTCTTCAGGTCAGCTCATTCTCTTGTTGCATCATTTGTATATGGACCATAATGATTGTGGCTGAAGGCTTCTGACATGCATGTTCCCAGCAACAGTACTCCCTCATGGAATGAAAGACTAAGCCATCACTGCCTCTCATCAGTGTAAAGCAAGCCAGTTCCTTGGGCACTTGCATCCTTGCAGCCAAAGTACCAAGGTCAGCACAACACTGTATTCATGACAAGAAGGTTGCTTTGGTTGTGCAGAATCATGTACGGAGGATGCATATCACCTACACCCTGCCAGACACATTCTCTAGCCATCTGTAGGCTAGCCTGTTTACAGGGTGTGCTCCTGATGCAGGCAGACCGCTCACTGCTCGAGGATTGGGCAGCAGGCGCACACCACCTCAGATTTGTGAGGCACGTGCAGAGGGGTTGTGAGGGTGGCACCTTCTGGACCCTGAAGGCGGTTCGAACAAGCGACTCTGACCGAGTTGCAGAGTACAATCCGCCAAGATGGTTGGGAGATGGGTTGGAGAGGTATGCATCCCTGACGACATGCATGGCGCAAGTTTTGGTGCTTTGCAAAAAGTATCGGCTCACCCTCAACCTGCATATGGATGAGAGGGGATGAGGGGAGTTGGGCATGGAGTAGGGGGTCACCAGCACATCGTTAATACAGGCTGACTTGTTGTCGATTACTAAATCTGTTGCGGGAGCTTGCTGGACCGCATCTAGCTGAGACTCGAGGGGTTTTCAGTGACACACATGATCTACTTGGAAGCTTTGCAAGGGGAAGACTCACGTCAAACCCAAAGTATTTTCACAATTGACACCACAGGCGTCCACAAGTCGGCAAGAAAGGCAGGAGGATAACTTCCTCTAAGCTCTATCTATTGGTGGCAGATCTGCATGGTCATTGGGAATGAAAATCTCTCACAGGCGGAGGATAAATGCAATTTGGTGCGCCCAACAGCGCGTTAATCGGGAAAATCAGTCTCTTACCAAGATGGCCTCTGATGGGGAATTAAATTCTATGCTGCAGGGACACTGCGTTGGAGATCTACCGGGGCAACCGGGGCAAGGGCCACCAGGTCCTGAGCAGGCTTGGTGGTCATGACAAGCCCCTGGCTGACCTCTTTGGGGCTCTCTGCGGCCTGGGTTGCAAGGGGATTGCGGAGCTCAATTCCCGTATCCTGGTCCCTGAACCCCCGAACGGCTCCACCACCGCTGCGGAGGGACGCCTGGAAGTGGCAGTGCTACTCACCAAGAAGGGGATCACCTTGGACGAGCAGATGCTTGCCAGCGGGACGGCGTTCGATTACGACCCTCCCTTGAGGTCTGCCCACCAATTGAAATTCTACATCGATTGCATTACTGCAGACTGCTGAACGTGCCGTGGGCTACCACAGTGAAGCTCATTATATCTTGAAATTTGAAAGGAAGGAAACAATGAATCGTCGCCGGCAAATTATCTGAGAGAGTGGTGGGGTTCGGTTTAGGTTTGGTGCCGCCTTTGCCGACAGATTGAGGAGGAGTGTGGTGGCTATACATCTTGAACAAGCCTGCAAGGGCGCTGAGCGGCTCGTGGCTGGTGCATTCGACCCCCCTTTCCTTAGCCGCCGCTGCTGTTTGACTTTTAGAGAAGCAGGTGATCATTCATCCCAGAAGGGATGGCAATAATGAATAATCTTCCGCTGTGCTTTCAGGGACGGGCAATTGAGGAAGAGGGGATTCAGGACGGATGACTGGGAAATTGCTAGCAAAACCGAGCGAGCACAGCGTCTGCAGCTCGTTCTTTGCCACTTGCTGCGCCATGGAGTGGGCCTTGCCCTGGGACCTGACTGCGACGGCATTCTCAATATCATGGACGGGCCAAGAGACCAGGTTTGCCCCTTCAATCCGATATCGCGCATGGTTTCCATCGCAAGCTGTCATCTTGAACTATAAGGGTCTGCCTTACAAGACGTGAATGGGCGATCTGCCACATTGAGGCGGCTTGTATGTTTGAAAGGCATAGTTCATGGCTAGGCAGGCAACATCGACAAGATTCTGTCTACCTGGGGTATGCTGTGAGAAGTACATTTTATTTGGGCGTGAAGGAAGAGGTGAGGTGTTGGACTTAAGGGCATTTGAGCTTAAAGGCCTTGCTATTGCAATTGAGAGCAGAAGATGTTGAGCCATTGCCTATTTCAATGAAGCAGTGGTGTGAAGGCCAAAACACGATGTCAGCAACAAGCAGAGCTTCCTGAGCCTCCAATCCACCTGTGCTAAGGAGAGCATCATGAAGGACACGGCCCAGATGTTGCTCCGTCTGGACCCTGAGGGAACGACAGCACAAATCGGCTCGATCTCATGTGTGATGTGTCGCATTCCAGGAGGAGAGGGAGGATGAGGGGGAGGACGAGAGGGAGGACGGGAGGGGAAGCGCCTCCACCAGTGTGCATCCTGATGCAGCAGGGCCCAGCAGTAGCCTTTCCATGGGCCTGCAAACTAGACGTCGAGCTCGAGAAGCCACTCCACAGCGGGTGGGCACAATCGTTCAATGACTTCTATCATTCATAATTATGGACAAACCTGACCAGCAAAGCAACGTTAGTAGGCGGGCAATCTGGGAGATGAATTTGATCATGGAATGCTCACAACACCAAACTGTCATTATGGCATGCCATAAAGCTGACTGACTGCCTGTGTCTTCTCGTGAGAATCAGCCAGCTGTGTTTCAAGATCCTCTGAAGCCGTTACATCCAAGCATCGTTGGAATTTTTCCGCAGGCTCTGCACTATAACGCCTGGGCCCTGGGCCCTTTTGAAATTGCGATTGATACCTTTGATTATACATTCAACTCAGAAGAATGTATTGAAAAGACAAGCAGGCTCAATTGCGCTTCTTCAGTGCGACCTTGACTGTGTAGCAGAAGGCTGAGCACGACAGTATTGTGGTCCAGAGTGGATTTGTATAGTGCTGCTCACCACTGTGCAGTCTGATTTGGTACACGCGAAAGGTTCGGATGTGGCGCGCATCGTGAGGGCAGGGTTCCTGGACAAAAAGTACTCCCCATCCAAGCAGCCCAAGGAACTTCTCACCCCAGCGAAGCGCTGGCAGCTCCAGGTAGTCCCCTACCCCCCCCCACTCTTCTTTCCAGAACTCCATTCGATTCTTCCAATCTTCCCGATTGGTCAAGAACGAATTTGCTCTTGAGCTCGGCTGGCAGCATGCCTGCTGGCTAATTTGCAGCAGAGACTTCAGCAAGTCACTGACTCTCCTTCATGCAGTGATTTAATTCCCTTGAAATGCCGCAGAGTAAATCGTGACGAACACAATCTTTGAAGAAAGGCTTCCTATGTATTCTCAAGCTTATTCAAGGATTCAGTATTGAGGTTCTGCGATTTATCAGTGTAGGGTGGAGAATTCGTGATCTCTGGTCCATCGCATTTTGGAATAACAGTGTGCAAAAGTATCAACTCCTCAGACAGTCATGAACCAGCAAGCCCTTGCTTTGGAAATTCCTCTGACTTGGGGCCGTTCTTTTCAAGCATTAAGAGTAGGTGAGCGAGCCCCATTGGCGTTTTGCACATGCAATGACATAACCAGCTTCTCAACTCCATGTCCACTTCTCGCACAGGGGCTGAGGTGGATGCTGTTAAGAGAGCAAACAGGGGATCCGCTGGGGCGGGGCAGCCTGCATTTGCACCCATGCTGGCTGCAGTTCCTCACCCAGGATGGGAAGCTGCTGTACATGCATCGCTTGGCCCCGTACCACACCTCCACCGCATTTGTAAGGGCACCTTCAGGTCAGATTCTCCCGCCTGCTAGGCCACCATACAGACTGCGTGTACAGATATGTAGTCTCCTTCTGCACAAGAGTGGAAATAGGCAATATGAACTGATCATTATCAAGATATGCCTATATAAATCCGGAATTGGCAAGATCAATTGGCGGGCAAAATGCATTTAAGTATGCATATAGGGTCTTAATGTTCTCAGATCCCGTGCCTTGTTTCTTCTGACAGTCATATCTTGTTGGGCATGGAAAGGGCGTGCGCAGGCATATCCTACCTGGCATGCATTTTCTCAGATATGGAAGCTGCAGGTGGGACGTGCGGTGGATTTCTGGCGGACAGCATGGGCCTGGGCAAGACCTTGCAGATGCTCATGCTCATCATCAAGAACCCTCCTCCCCCAGGGTGGGCAATCAAAGGTCACGACGAGGCCAGAGGTAGCTTCCCAGCTGCTTGGCACCACCTTTCCCTTGTGGAATTGCTACAGAGGTCAGGATGAGTGGTGTTGGAGTCAGGTGAATCGCTCTGACCTGTTGATGCACAGATTGAGGTCAAGAAAGCTCTGACTTTGATATGCAGGCACCACTCATGAGTTCGGCTCACCCCCTCAGCACAGCTTGAAGACCACATTGGTCGTGGTGCCTCGCAATCTCATGGACCAGGTGCAAGCCTTTTGTTGCACTTTCCCGTCCTCCTATGTTACTGTGTTCATGCCATGGACGGGTCCAGCTGCCCAGATGAAAGGCTCCATCTCTAATGAGGGACTGCTGGCACTGATGTGATATCATAGACAACCATTCCCCAATGCTCATACCAGGTGCAGAACCATCAAATCGGACGCAAGCAGGCATACCCAGCTGCTTCATACCACTGAGAGAACGAAAGAATGAATGGATGCGGAAATGTGAAAGAAGGAGAAGAAATGGGGCAAAGAAATGATTGCAGTACCCAGGCCACACCTGATGTGGGGAACAAGTGGGTCTGTGAGTAAAATCAAAGGGCGGGAGGATTTTGACACGTCCGACTCTTTGTGTGCAGTGGGTGGACGAAGTGCGGAAGCATCTCAAACCAGGCACAATAATCTGGTAAGGCTGCACAATTCATAATAGTCAGCAGACTCAAATACGCTGAATATCTAATGGGTACTATGTGACTTGTGCATCTTTTTGTGCTGCCTCCTCATTTGGCTGCGACCTGACAGTCAGGCAATGCTGCCCATGTGCTGCTTCATGATACGCCATGACTTAATATTAGGCAATTAGGGCAATTAGGCAGTACTGGTGCCGAGTCGTTCTTCTTTGTATTTTATATCCATGCAGAGAGTAGTTTGTGGCTTTCCAGTCAAGAGGCACGACCACATCTCAATGCAAAGTCACGGCCGCAACATGCATGATATATGTGTCCAAAGGAACCTGGATCAAAGCCCTTGCCCACCCTGCAGGTGTACCTACAGCTCCCAGTTGACCCAGCAAAAGCACAAGGAGAGCGTGAAAGAGAGGAAAAAGAATCTCTCTCTCCCCGTTGCCAAACAAGAGCCTGTGCCTCTGTGGGGTACTGGGGATCGGGATGCGGAGGTGGCAGTGGCATCATGTGATGTCACATTTGTCACTTATGAGGCCCTGATGCAGGAGCTGCAGAAGAACTTCAGGTCAACTCTCCTTGCCATGTTCATGTTCTTGCAAAGGTCGAGGGAAAATCTCTAATGCCTTGCCCAAGGATCAAAGATATGAATATATGAATGATTCATGGAAAGGAGGAACAGGTCTTTAGTGCCTGCAACCATATTGCATAGCGTCTTCGTGTTTGTAATGCTACCTGACTGAATTAGAGCCGTAGCACCTGCCTTCCTGGAGATGAGGTCATTTTTTTCTTGGCCACCATGCAGCCTGGGACTTGAAATCTTGTTATACAGGTTCCTGAAATATCAATCTCGATACAATCAACAAATGCTGCATGCATGACAGCAAACATGATCCCTCAGTTGCCGCCAGTCATTCTTCTGTGCTGCAGCCCGCCGCTGATGATGTGGGGCTACTACAGGCTTTGCCTGGTAATTCACCCCCCTCGGCTGATCAAGATGTCAAGTGGAATATTCCCATACCTCCGGATTTGGATACATGCATGTTGCATGACCTGAAATGTTCAGAGAAGATGACAATCTGCACGGATAGCAGCTCAATACCCTGGCAGAGACAGTAAATTGCACCATTCATATGGGTGATGCCCTTGTTTGGGAGCCTGTCAGCATCTCAAATCTTCTTCACCTTGACAGATTCTCCAGGATTTTAGGGATCAGTTGTAAACTATCCCATGATTTGTAGAAGTAAGGATTTCCTTCTTGCTGTGGCAGGATGAGGCACAACTCGTTTCCCACTCAAATACCAAGGCTGCCATGGCAGTAAGCGACATCTACAGGCGTCATGCCTGGGTCATCACCGGCACACCTGTCACTTCAAGGGTTGATGAGATCCAGGTACAACCTGCCCTCAGGAGAATGTTGTGGAATGTTTGGCAGTCCCAGCTAGGACTGATGGACTTGGATACATGATCACCACCTTTGCAGGAGGTTGTAACAGTTGCTTCACTGGCTTATCAGGCTGCAGATCCAAAATAAGAAAATGTTGAGGGCTCTCCATACAGGAGACATATTAACCATTAAACTGGAAATGTGGTTGACGTTGTGAGGGGGAGGTTATCCGGACGCCTAGAGAGCCCTTTCAGTCTCCCCTATCATGCTCTCACTTTATCGTTGTGCTCCAGAATCTTGTCGTAGAAACCCAGCTACGCTCACCGTAATAACTTAATTACTTTTTAATAACTTTTTATTAATCAACTTTCAAGCTCTTGCATAGCAGCTGCTGACTGAGGCTCTGGTGTAACTTATCCTTCTTGAGCCATATCAAAATCTTTGAGAACAGCCTTTGTCATAGGGGCTCCTCACCTTTCTGGACGCAAACCCATACTACCACGAAAAGCCCTGGCAAAAGCTGCTCGACAACAAAAGGCCAGGAGCAGGAAGCGAGCCCCTACTGCCGCTCCGCACCCTCATGTCGGGCTTGATGCTGAGGAGGAGCAAGGAGGACGTGGGTGAGCCCCTCAGGCTTTCACCCCTCCCTCTACACTTCCTTAGCCATCAAGTGGACGACAGATCTACCCTTTTTGCCACCAATAAATACAACTCGCGCCACTGTTGCCACGGCCACCAATGCAGGTCTAGGAGCTACTCATTTGCAAGACGACTGAGTTCTCACTTACCTGAAAAAGCAATGGTCGATTCACGGGCATCGCTTATAACTGTACTGCCCCAAAACCCATTGTCCTGCAGGTTCCCAGCTCAAATTGCCTGGCTGCTTGCATGAGGACAGGCTGCTGACCTTGACCAAGGTTGAATTTGCCGTCTACAAGGTAAACTATCTCAGCAGAAAGTGGCACTGGTAAAGGGACAACTTCATATGCAACCAGGGTTGTAATTGAGAGAAGGCATGAACACCACGCTGGTCAAAAGTGCTTTGAGTAACGGCAACCAAAAATAGCTCCTACAAAGCTGAGTGCTGAGTTGCTTTCAAGATGATAGCCATCAAATGATTTGAATTGGTCCAATTGTGGGAAAGGTCCTAGCAGGTGGATCCATTTTGGAATGCTCCTGCAGGAACAAGAGGCAGTTTTGGAACAGGTTGTACTGAATGCTGTCACTTTTCCCTCCCTTGTTCAAAGTGTTTGTCCTCTTGAATGCCTGCCTTTTGCTGTAGGAGAAGTATGACGAGATGCTGAGGACTCTCAAACCTTACCACCGCAGGCTGGAAGTGACAGGAATCTTACTGGCTGGGTAAGATATTGCCCCCTTCTCATCCGAGGACAAGACGATGACTTCCCCCAAGTAATCCTTGGTCATGTTGCACCTTCTGTGAGCATGATCAGCACAATCTGCTCCAACTGTGTACAAAAATTCTGGTGTGTATGTCAATAGGATCCTCCAATGAATTTGTAGCATCGCACTTCCGAATTGCAGCCCAGTCATCTATTTCTGGAGAGCTTGAGATGGGCAGGAAAATGCTTTCTTGACCACTTAATTGTCTGGAAAATTGCCAATTGCAATCACAGGGACAGCAACAGGGCAACGTGGGGCAGCTGTATGAAATGCTTCAATGACCTTCGTCATGTGAGGCTGCTCCTCCGATACGATTGGTTTCTGTGATGGAGCAATGAGTATATGCTCGTGATCTTGCGTACTGAGCAGTTTTAAGTACAGTGCCCAGAAGGCTTGCAAATGTTGATCTAGGTCCCTGAAGGTTCTGGGAGGCTTTGCTTCTGGATTGCCATCCTGATGCTTTGGGAAGGGCAAGCTCGTCATTAGCATGCTGGACTAGAATACTTTGTACGATACATTTTCATGTTTGAATCATATGTCGCAGCATAGCAGTGCTTTCAGATATGCCCACTTACTTTCTTCAGCTGTGCCCCTGAGCATTGCCCCTTGGCCACTCAAACAGTCACCATCAGCTTCTACCCACTGTTGTAGTTATGAGGATGAAAGCAAATGCCCAAATGAGTGACCTAAGCGTTTCAAGCTTCAAATCAAGGGCAGAAGCTGGGACCTGAGAGGAGCGTATGCCCTGAGCAGGCAAGCTGCGACCCCCAGATGACGCGAAACATGAAGGGGAACAGGGGCAAGGGGCGCCGTACGATGCAGAGCATCCTGATGGACCTGGTCATCAAGGCGATGGGAGAATTTGACTCCCGCCTCCGACTCACCCTGCAGGCCAAGCTGGTGGCTGCAGCTCTCATGGGCAGGATTGGTGAGCAATCGATGCTGCTCGCCTATCATACCCACAATTGCTTCAACATCCAGAGGATGGAAATTTGCACCACTCAAAACTCCTGCCTTTTATTCAAGAACGTGGGCGTATTGGGAAGGGGGATGCACATTCATGTTCCAGATACGGAAGCTTGTCTGTTGCATGCCTAAAGCAATATTGACTTGCCTGCCGGCATCCACACAGCGAAGCATAGTATTTGAGGCAAGCCCGGCGTCAGGACTGATGCTTCAAGCATGTGACCGCAGACGGCAGCACGGTGGAGGATGTGGTGCACCAGATGCACGGGTGCCTGCTGGCATCCGTGCAGTCCTGCGTGGACGGCTTCATGAGTGGCCGCAGGCAGGACGGTGCGGCAGAGGGCCTCATCCTCAGCGCCTCTGCCCTGGGGGATGCACTGCAGGACACTCCTGTGTCAAAGGCCAATGCGCAGCAGGAAGACTTGGTCAGGGCTGCTGATCTCCGGCGTAGGTGGTGGGCGAAGGTTCTGCTGGATGCGTATCAGGTGCTTGAGGATCTGCTTGTCAATCCCAGAGGTACGTCTCCTTCCGGGATAAACCCTATTCCTCTTCTTCCCCTCAGATGCACAATTTCTTGGACAACATTATCGAGGTGCGGACGGGGAGCTGGAGGTGCTGCTAGAGGCGTACCGGAACCTGGAGGACAGGCTCACTGACCTGAATGGTGTGTCTTCAACCCAAGCAAGTAGGTGGCAGCCAATGTCTCCTCTTTCTTTCCCTTGTGTGTTTGATTATAGCTGTTGCGCCACTGCAGGATCTGGCAAGAGGTTTCATGACACGTGGCCTCCCTTCGGCAAATCACTGGCGCAGCTTCTGCAGGTAAGGCAGATGTCCTGATACTCCACATGCAGATTTTGAAAGGCTGCCACACCCTCTCGAGTGCTGCAGAGGTAGAAAAGACTACACACCCTCATGTGCTGCCGACGGTCCCTGCTGCTTTTGACAGGAGGTGCAAAAAGCCATCAGCACTGTCAAGCAGTGCCTGGGGGAGGAAGATGGAAAGGGGGCAGCCGTGGCGGGGGATGAGCCGAGGATCTCAAAACGGAAGCAGGGCATGGCTCCGGAGGAGGAGCTAGAGGGAGCTGCTCTCGATGAAGTCCTGCACAGTCACGCAGCCAAGGAGAGGCGAGGCTGCTTTTTCCCTAGGAGGCACATTTCTGTGGAAGAGAGGGAGGCACTGAGGAGCTGTAGTAGGTACAGATGGAGCAAGGGCCATAGGGACCTCCAAATCACTGAGCTTGATGCCCAAATGCCAATCAAAAGTTCTTAATGCAAGTCTACTGGACTCCAAGACACGCAATCAGACCCAAATTGACAATCTTCCCACTTGTTCGCTCCCCAGGCTGAATTTCTGCTCAAGTGTTCCCAAGGGCAGACCGGTCAAGCAGCCTGCCTCTGATCTGTTTCAAAAATAAACAAACTACATCCCAATGCCCCATCCCCCACTCATGCCTGACAGCCGTAGAAATGTTTGGCCTCCATGCCTGACAAGACTTCACATAAGTGACAATTGCTTCTTCATGCCTGCAGGGCTAGAAACACGATGCTGGCGGATCTGGACAGGCTTCAGGCTCGGGCCCGCAAAAAGACAGAGAAGGCAGAGGAAGCGGCCCGAGACAGCCTCAAAACCATGAGTGGGCACTTGCAGGTGGACTGGGGCGCAGTGCAGCACAAGGTCAAGCTCATGGGGGAGGTGTCGGCGCAGGAGGCGGCAGGTGGCACCTCTTTAGTGGCTTTTGACAAGATCTGCAACAATGACCAGATCTGCATTGTTCTGTCAAAGTATGCAGCAATGACCTGGCGAGAAGTGTACAAAGCGTGATTGCACTTCTATCTCCTAGATCATGCCCAGCGCCCCTGCTAGGCTCCAGGCAAGCCCCTGCTGTAATGCACCTGTTTGCCAGCAGAAGGCAGAGCGTCGAAGATGCACAATGGATTCTCTTTGCCAATTTGTGACCAACATCACCAAAGTCAGGTCAGATTCCTGTTCACAATGAAGCTTGACGCTCTGGCACCTCTGGGAAAACTTGCACAATGACACAATCGTGAAAGATGCAGGCAGCAATGACCAGGAGGACATATTCAGCTGCCCCATCTGTTTCGACCTGGCAGAGGACCGAGCTGTCACGGCCTGCGGTCACTTCTTCTGCTCAGCGTGCATCTCCCTGTACCTCAAGAAGAACGGCAACTGCCCCTTGTGCCGCATGTGCGATCCCTGGACTCCCCCCCCACCCTCCTCTTTCCCCCAGTCTCAGTTCAGCTCGTCCACCTCCAAGAGCCAGACTTGGTGTTTCACAATACCTCATTCATTTGATGGCTGTACTGTGGAGTCACAGTGATAGTACTGTGTGATTGCAAATTTGTTCTGTAAATTGCAATGCCTTCATCAAAGTATCGGTGTTCAAGCACAGGATTGAGGTTGGAAGTGTCAACACGCTGTGACAGTGGCAAAACAGGTGTGAATTTTCCTAATGTGTTGTCTCTTGCCTAATTCAGCATCTGAGAGAGGCAAGAGCTTACTGCTCGACCTCATGAGAGTTTCCTGCAGGTCTCTGAAGCCCAAGGACGTGAGTGATGCATACAGCGCGGAAGAGGCTGCCAACCTGCAGAACCAGCAATTGCAAGACATCGGTGACTACTCCACCAAGGTAAAATGGCCCTTCTCTGCGAAAACTCACTTTCTGTTCTTGTGTCACAACAATTGATCACCCCTGCATGATCATGAGGTTGTGACAGCGTATCTCCATTTCCATCAATGAGGAGGCTGCTCTTTCTATGGCACACTCTCTCGATCAAGAGACACCCTGTCTGTTCTGGTTAAGAACGCATTTACATCACAGTATATCAGCCTTTCAAATGCCCTGAGAAGCTGAATGACTGACACCAGTGCACGAAGCACAGGGCAGAGCCACAGAATTCATGGGATTCAGGCCATGATGTAGCACAGTGTTATCCATGTGGCTTGTTGCCACCAGAAGGCATTCATTGGACACAGCCATTCACGTCGGTGAATTCCAGGCAATGCTGAGTCTGTTTGGATCAGATCCCCTCTGTGATTGGCACAGGTGCGGGCAGTTGTCAAGGAGGTGCTGGACATGAGAGCGAAGCAGCCGGGCTCCCAGTGCGTCATCTTCAGCCAGTGGATTCGTCTCCTCAAGGTGCCTGCCCCTCCCACAGAAGCCGAACCTCTTTGTGCATCTTAATGTCCAGACGGCTATGCAGCAACATCTTCCCTTCTCCCCCCACCAATCCTCGTCCTCCCTCCCTCTCCCCTTCCCTCGTTCGGTTCCAAAACTGTGGAAGGGATGACTTTCCACCCTAGAAAATATGCCTGTGTTTGACCTGTGAAGAAATTCTCAAATATGAAGCCAATCCTCAAAAATGAAGACAAGGAGGACAAATGAAAACATGCATTTTTTCAAGTCAGAGGCGACAAAGTATGTATGCTGAATTGCCAAAGCTGGTATCTCTTATCTTTGTGAACGCTCACTGGCATGCAGCAGCATAAATAATTTGCCAGCATTTCCCAATACTGAGCACGCAGTGGCGAGGATTTGCAAAAACTCTCAAGTGTTTTGCTCTAGTCAGATGCCTTTCTCAGACCTTGGAACACTTGGCTGTTGGCGTCCAGGTGGTGAGCCAGGCCATGGAGGAGGGGGGAGTGCAGCACGTCTCCTTCACAACCGCCCAGGACGAGAGGTCTTCCAACCTGGAGCGCTGGAGGAAGGACCCGGACTGCACTGCCGTTCTCATCAAGCTCTCAACCCTTGGTCCGCCCAAACCCTATTTCCATCTTCATCCCTCCACAAAACTTCTTCGATTCCTCACAGGTCTTATGACGAGGATCCTATGTCCATACACATGGAGAAACTATGGGAGTCACAACCATCCTTCAGCAGCAATGGATCTCACGTTACCCCCGAACGCATCTGATCCTCCAAGCCAGCTTTGACCTAAAAGAAGCAGCCTCTTCCCAGCACTTCTCTCATCATCCAGCAGAAGCGCGAGGCATGTACCATACCAATGCCACAACCCCGCAGAATCGCTTGAATGTTGCACAGGAGGGGCAGCTGGATTGACGCTGACTGAAGCGGACACGGTGATCCTGATGGAGCCGTCACCCTCGCCTGCCTTGGAGGCCCAGGCTGCTGGCAGGGTGCACCGAATGGGTGAGCCGCACCCCTACTGTCAGCAGGCCTCAAGATTTACACATAGCTGATAAGAGGGTCTTTGACAATTTGTTAATAGGGCATTGGCCCCTCAAACGGCAGAGGACTTGGCTTCTTCTTGCGTTATGTGGCATTGCAAGGCAGAACTCCAATGGGGCAAGCATGAGACCTGGCTCGCCTCACGTCACCACCATTTTCGCACTTTCTTACAGCAAGGCGGGCATACAGTTTTATTGGAGTGGTACTCTGCCTGACACTGTATTCCAAGCCGGCTCTCGAAGAACACTCAGCTTAACTTGACTCGTCTCTGGCTCATCCTCTTGCGCTGCACAGGCCAGAAGAAGGAGACCAGATTCATCCGGCTGCTGGCGAAGCAGACAATAGATGAGGCTGTGGCGGCCGTGCCAAGGAGGGCAGACGGCATTGTGGAGGAGAATAATCCCAAGCAGATCATGACCCTGCTGGAGAAACACCCCAAGTTGAGCAGCAGCGAGTCTGCTGTGAAGGAGCCGTAGGATTTGCTCTTGCCATATTTCCTGTTTGCTAGATAATTGTCGATTTGCATTGGAGGAAGTCATGCTTGTATACTGTTTAAAATTATGTGTAATGTATCTTCAGAGCATCTCTATCTGGGTGCAATTGACTAGATTGCATTCCCAAGTATAATGGTATTGGTACAGGAATGATGCGGGTTGCCAGAATGTTACTGCAATCAAATGCACACTTGATCCGATGAACCGAAGCAGAGTTTGCTCAGGATTCAGGAAGGACAGCTATTTGTCTGAAGCAATTGAGACCATTGGTCACTGCATTCTTGTGTAGAAAGCTGTAATTGACGCCATCCTGACTAAAGTTCGCATGGTTGGAGAATCCGGCAAGAAGCACATTTGAGGCCTGTATGAACCTAACTAGAGCATTTGCAAAGGGCCTCTCCGAGCCTGATTCAAGTCTAATACATTTGCAATTTTGCAGACACTGCGTGCAATTCCAGAGCGGACCGGTGCACAATAATTCAAAGTCAAGTTATACTGATATCCTGTACATGTGGGCTTCAAGTGGGTTTACTCCCTAAGCATTCATTCGTCGGAGACAGGACACCGTCCTCAAGCTCAGGTGTTGAACATGAATTGTGGGCGCAGCAGCCTTCAAGACCCCGAGGAATTGCAGCATAAGTTCAAGTCGTCTGCATTAATTCTTTCCAACAAGAAGTTGTGCAATGAAGAGAAATGATCTGAGTAAAAAGCATGTGAAGGTAGATGAATCTGCGAATAACAGGCATGAAAGGGTGGGAAAGGGGGGCGGGGGAAAGGAGGGGTGGGATTGGGGCTGCGGTAGACTGGCTTAGCTGCTTGCACCGGAACGAACTATTGAATCTCTGCTCACTATTCCACTCAATACAGCTAAAACTTTACTGGAGAATTGCTTCAATATTTTATTTCTTCCTCAACTGCGCACTTACCTCGAAAATCTGATTGTAAGGTTACCGAACTTGGACCTCGAAAATCAGATTATAAGGTTACCGAACTTGGAGCTTCGATCTTTGCGCCGCATAAAAAAGGTAATACTCCAATCACATATATGTGTTTGCTTTCCTGGATCTCATTTCACAAGATCACGGGAGTAGCAATTCTAAATTTTCGTGCATGTGGTGTCTCTGGAAGCTTCGAATTGTAAGGGCTAGAGTCGAAGACCCGATCAATGCCCGTGATGGCTATCCAATTGGCATTGATGCAGGAAATGGCCTTGATGCACAAAATGGCGTTCTTTCTACTTTAATGTCTGGAAAAGCAGAATAGAAGTGCAGTTCCCACAGGAACAGAAGAATACACTCATAAATGCGAGCTCGAGTAGAGATACATCAGTTGGCTCTGGCAATTAAAGTCATGATGACTGCTGCTTGTTGACCTCAGTTCTGGCTTACAGTGAAAATATTTCTTTTCATCACAGAATCAACAATCTGTCAGCAACCACACACCACCTGCAGGAAGATAGCTGAGGCGGCATGGCAAAATTGGGGGAGGGGGATGCTCGCTGGATAGTGGCGGACAGGCAGGATGGAACAAACGTGCACAATTGGCACTGGGCGGAGAAGGATGTCCTTCCCTGGTCCAAAACCAGGCTCACAGAGCTCCTCGGTAAAATATCCAATGAATAAAGTTTCTCGAGGCTTGTCAGAATCCATGACCATATCCCATGACACACACCTACCCATGGCAATAGGATACACATTCTTCGGTGGATAGACTGTGCACGGCAGATTGATCACAGCTGGGTTGATTTCTCATATTCAGGAGTTCATTTTGTGGATGTATACATTCGCAGTCCACACGGCAACAATCATATACGGGTTCCTCTGTGATGCGTAATGCATCTGTATCGAACCACGGCAAATCACCTCTTTGATCAGCTGGACCTTTTTTTCACACGCCGGGTCCATTCTGGTAGGAGGGTCCACCTCTGATCGCCATATTGATGCAGGGAACTTGAGGTTAGCAGACGAAGGAGCAAACGGGCTCGAAGCTAGCACCTCGGCAGACGTGACCTGCGAGGGAGAGGCTGTCATCAACAATCGCAAGAACAAGCTGATTGCAGCATATGAGCTGGAAGTCAAGGGCGGGTGGTCAGGTGCAATGCCTCTCCCCCCCCCTCCC
>QAXI01000441.1:1129875-1162481 GCA_004335615.1 Chloroidium sp. JM | reverse complement strand
AATGTCTGCATGGTATCATCAAGCGACATGCAGGATAAACCTGCCCAATTTGCATCCTGATTGGGTTGCAGTGGCAGGTGAAATGATTTTGGCTTGTGTGTCCGTGGCACAGGACAGACACCTCCACAATTGATTTTGGCTTGTGTGTCCGTGGCACAGGACAGACACCTCCACAATTCACGCATACTGCCTTGCGGTACCCCATCCTTCAAATTGGCAGCCTAGCTGATTGCCAAACTCAATTTGCAGTGATCAGCTAAAGTAACCAGCCAATCTGAACACCTCCCTCCGTCCCCTATTGGCGGAGCCAAGACCCATTCAATAAACGCTCTGGGACACCCACAAAACGCTGGGAGATACATTGTCTACCTGGCAGTATGGCGATGTCTTTGTCAAGCAGGATGTCCTCCTCGTCTTCAGGGAAGGTCCTGATGGTCAGAGCAGTCAGCTGGCTGAAACCTGCATTGAATTGCTCCCTGCCTCAGTGGACTTGTCGAATAGACATAAGTATCCAAGGGGGATACTGCATGGACATCACCAAAAATAGTACAACGGCATTCCAGATGCTGAGGTGGACTTACTAGTCAAACTGATTCGACTGCCCAGCCATCACAATGAGTGGATGAGTGACGCCCAGCGAGGAGTTCAGGATAAGGCGATGAATGAGACACATTCCGGGGGAAAGGGGAAATGAAATGAGATCGGTCCAGCCCTGAACCACACATTTAAATTGCAATGCATGGACAGGCCTAGCAGTATTGCGCGGCTGGTACATAATTTGCAGGTCACAGGCTGCCACATCTTTTCGTGGCTATGAACAGCTGAATGGCCTTGCCATTCATAGGATACATGGGTGCCCTGACAGATCTTGCAATGCATGCCGAACCTGCAATATGACACTGTCAATTATGACCAAAGGGAAGAGGTCCCAAAAGCTGCACCTGGCATGAACGTACCGGCAGTGTTACGAAGAGCAAGGTTGGGGCTCCAGAACTGCTCAAATGAGCACTCCTTTAGCTCCAGGCGCTGCAGGCTGGGCAGCTCCAGAAACTGGCTGAAGGCATCAAACGAGCCGCTCTGTGCCGAAAACGCAGTCAGCCTGGAGAGGTGGCAGAAGGGGAGGGCTTCCCTGTGAGGCACTTTATCGAATCCTGAGAAAATACCCATCACTGCACTGTTCCTCTCATCAATGGAGCATTATAACAAGTTTCATCCAATCAGACCAGATGGAGGTGATGGAATGTGCTCATTATACGCAAGGCAACAGAGAGAGAACAGGACTTGAAGAGCCACCTGGGCAGGTGGGGCGAGACAGCATGCAGGCCCCTGAGCACTGGGAGATTGACTTCATTGAACCATATCCCCCCATTTTCAGTAGCACACTGCAGATCTCTTGGGCAGATGGAGGGTGCAGTAAGGCGAACAACCCTGAGCATAAAATGCTGTGCGTGAGGTTTGACTCATCGTGTGGTGCAATAAAGGGAGAAGAGGATTCCAAGAGTCACCTGGGCAGGTGGGGAGAGACGACGTGCAGGTCCCTGAGCATGGGGAACAGCGCCTCCGAGGGCCAGTCGAGCGTGCCCGACACCGTCAGGCTTGCCAGCCGGGACAAACCGGCGAGGCAGGCCAGGGCTTGCATAGTGAGGTGGGGGGAGGTCACGTCCAGGCGCGTCAGCCGCTCAAGCCGGCTGAGGTGTTCGAAATCTGCAGCTTTGCTCAGTGGTGATCTGTCAACCGGAAGGAAATTATATAACAATAGCTGGAAGCTCGGCAAGGGGTGTAGGTTCTCTACCTTGTGGCTGCCAAAAACCCTTGAGCGTTCTCCTGTGTGAGGCAGCCATATCATTGGATGGTTTGCTTGGAGGATTTGAAGCTTCCCTTGTTTCCAGGGACGGCCCTGGAATTTATTTGCTCATTTATGCCATCACAGCGATAATTCCCTTTCTGTTTTCTCCAAGCTTGTTGGGTGGAAGTATTGGGCCAACTCCCATTCCAAATCCCAATGCTGTGTCCATGAAGATCCATTGTATTGCAGGGTTCACCATATCAGGTTGACGAAGGTGACCTATATCATCATTCAAAAACTCCAAAAACCCTTTAGACCCTTTAATTCATCTTCTTTCTGCGGCAGCCCATCAGTGGACCAGCTTCCCATCCATAGCATCACCCGCAGCCCCTCCCATATGAAGCACCACCAAACATGGGAGATTCTGCCTTGCCAATCACAATCTCGCATTTCGCCAACCGCGCTTGCAACATGCGCAATCATTCCACCTGGGAAGGGGGGGGAAGGGGGGGGGGAAGGAAATAATATATCACCTGTCTCGCCCACGGATCTCCGGTCGTGGTTTAGCACCAGGCTTTCCAGCCGAGTCAGCCTGCCAATGCATGCCATCAGGGATTCCCTTTGCGACTCACGCACATCCTCCATCATCCTGCCCCCATCGGAGCCCCCCTCGGAGTTTGAGTCCCCGCCCTCCGAATTCGAGCCCATGTCCACTTCGTTGTCTTGGTCCATCTCCCAGCGGAGCTGCTCCAGAGTCCTGCAGCAAAAATTTATCTTGTGATCTACTTCTCAGCAGGGTGGGAGGGAGAGTTAGAGTCCTGCGGTGAGTTTATCTGGGAAAGCATTTCTCGGCGAGGGTAGGAGGCAGAGGTGAGGGTGGGGTGCTCCAGAGACCTGCAGGGATGACCAGTCGGCAAGCCTATACTGGAGAAGCACATCTCAGTGTAGATGGGAGGAGGGGGGGGGGAGGGAGGAGGTACCATGGAATTTACGCCTGGCAGAACCATTTGAGTTCATGAACATGATAAGAGGAGAGGATGGGATAGAGGGCACTTCCTGTCATCTGAAGACGAGATTTCAGACATATCTGGCAGGCTGGCTCAATGGCTCTAGCATTCATTTGATTTGAATCGAAAGAAAGCAGACATTCTGGCAAACTTTGATATCAACGAAAGAGACGCACCAGAGACATGCCACCCCTCTGTTGTGGCCCCTCCTGAATAACCCATTCTTGACCCAACCCTAACCTTCTTCCTGTGCTGGATGAGCGGCCCCTTTGAGACTGCTTGCATGAAAGCTGGCCGGGCTCACCCTGTGAGAGTGTCCAGGGTGCCGTGGTCCACTGAGCTGTCGAGGCCCAGATCCAGGATCCTGAGCTTCCCTTTCAGGTGTCGCAGGATTGACGCAGCCGTACTGCACCCTGCCAAAGCGACAGAACTGTGGCCATGGTGTCATCAATTGTGAGCCTGGCATTTGCCGTATGTTATCGCTTTCACTTGCAAGAGCTCCCATCCATTCTGTGCTCTCTGCTGGACTACCTATGCCTTGGGAGCAGGTTCCATTACAAGGTCTTTTGAGTGTCTTATGAGCAGACTATGATCGACGTGATCACACTGCTGGACCTCAATTGGATAGAGACAGATTGCATCCATAGACCGTGCTCCATCAGAGGGTGGACACCATAATTTCTCAAGATTCCCTCCATTTCAATTCACATCCAGAAGTCAAAGTGACCTCTTTTGGAAAGGAGAACCCCTCGCCTGTCCGTTCCGGCAGCCTGACAGCTTGCAGGTTGCTCCACTCCTGGGTCACGGCTGCCAGTGCGTCGGGCGGCCCGCAGGTACTGGCGAAGGTCAGAGACGTCAGCCGGGCTGCCAGGGCCTGCCTCTGCACCCATATTGACGTCACAAACCTTTAAAATAGCTTGAAATAGTGCTTTCATAACCTCCTCTGCCAGATGCACAGCATCCCCCCCCCTCCTCTCCCCCCGTCCCTGGGACTCCTCCGTCCTCTTTTTAATCGTAGGAGCTCCTTTTCGAAGAGCGTTTCTAAGAAACGCTCTTAGATGGGCCTCCACCTTGCGAGCTTCTCAAGGAATAACCTCTGACCTTCTGCAGCTGTGCTGGCAGCTGGAGTGCCTCAAGGCGCTCCAGGACTGTCAGATCCTCGAGCTCCTCCACCTCTGCCAAGCAGGGGGCTTCCAGCAAGGCTTGAAGCAACCTGTCGGTCGACCGGTCATGGCTCTGACACCTCCGAGCCTCCTCCTCCTCCTCCTCGCTGCTGGAGCCCTTCAAGCTCATGTTGTCCTCATCCCCCTGGCCGGAGAGATCCAGGCTCCTGAGGTTTGGGAAGCGTGCCGTGAGGCGGTTCGGCCAGCCCTCTCCATACACCCCCCTGCCGAGCCTGGTTATCCCACGGTCTACTGCCGCCCTCCACGCCTTTGAGACCTGTGCGGCGGTTTGGTGGATCAGCTTTGTGGATTGACAAATCCTCCAGCACTTCCTTGGTGAATTTGAGATCATATGTTCCAGTGGCTTTTGACATTTGAAGGACCACTCTTGCTTGCCACTTAAAGTTTGGGTGAAGCATGGCTCTGAATTTGACGCTGCATGATCCGTGTTCCAGTTCGAGACATTGGAATGGATTTCATATGCTTACCAGCCTGAGGGAGTACCAGTCCTGGACTCTGCAGTGACTTAACAACACATATGCGACCAGCGGGGAGAGTCCCTGGATGTCGAATTTATTATTTCGGCAAATATCAAGTCCATTGATGCCATTCGAAATATTCATTATCTTATGGAAGGTGAACTGCTTAGGCACTGATTTGCCCTTTCGAGGTCCGCTGTCAAGGTCAGTCGCAGTCACACGGCTTAAGCGACGTATCTCTAATTTATACTCACGGCTTGCCGGTCTAAGACAAACAGTTTGCTTGCTTTTTGCGCCAACTACACACAAATCGGGACAACCCCGCCCTCATGGGGTTTGGATTAACTCTTAAACCCCCCCCCCCTCCCCCCCCAGCATATACACCCCTTGCTCTTGCAGAGAAGGGAGGTACTGATCACTAGCCGCAACTTCATTTCATTATTCCCTTACAAGAATGCAAATGTCTATACACAAAGAAAACATTAGATGCAATCTTTAGGACGCCTGCAAACATTTGGCACACCAGAAAAACATCCTATCCAAAATTCAAAATTCAACCATGTGCAGAGCCTCGTCTGCAGCCATGTCAAAATGCATTTTATCTACGAGATACTGAGACCCTGAAGCAGTTCTGAGATCAAGCGAGACATGATCAACTTGGGTACAGAGCCCCTTGCCACCTTTTGGACAGACAGATAATGCAGAAACATGCTACTGTACTCTGTTATTCAAGTTCCCACTCAGCGCAGCACCGCAGACATTGGTTGCAAGAACCCGCGACTAATGCCAAGTTAATCTTTCTGAAAACTTCCGATCATCAGGGCCCAAAAGAAGACATAATGTGCCCTGCATCCACAGCAGCCGTTTGAGAACAGAGTCGAAATGGAAGCCAACCAAAAAGGATGCTTTCAGTGCATTATTTGATCAGCATCCTAGGCCAATTGCCATATACCCACTTGCAATTGTGTCCCTGCCAATCGCCATTTCTCAATGCATGCAAATGCCTCTCAGGAGCCTGTCGCGAATGTGCCAGAGCTTCAGAATACATCGAGGATGCAGCCAAACTTTCACGTTAAAGAAGCTTACCTGGGAATTGCACGGCATTGTGGCCTGGCTCTCAGAGCTCAAATCTTCATCTCAGAAGAATGTCTTGTCTATTTTGCAAACATGTCTGCTTGCTTATGCTACAGGCTGCCTTACATGCGGCAAGTCTATTCTGGAAATAAAAGCAGGATTGTAAGCTACAGAAAGGAACAGGAGCAGAGCAGAAGTGAAGCTCTGTCGTCTTATTCCATGGGACCAAGCCCCCTTTGGATTCCTTTAAAGCCTGCAGCATATTATTGGTCAATATGGAATGGACATTGACAGGAGGACCCAAAAGTAAGCCTCATCTGCCAATAGCTCAGCTCTACTTTGTTAGATATCTACGCCAAAAGGTAGTGTCACACTGATAAAACGAAAAAGGAATTAAATAGGCCACTGTCTGAGAACTCTGATTCATCTCCTGTCGGGCATGACACAATGGGGAACCATAAAGGGAGTCTCACCGTACTCTATATACTCCGTCAGGGATGTTGACCTTGACAGGCATCCCATAGAAGGGCATATCTTCCTGAAGGGAACCCCACCTGCAATCAAGGAGAGACCATATGAGACTCTCAACTATCCCTGTTTTGAATGATAAGGGGAGGAAAGCTCCCTAAAAATTGCACATAAATTGCTGCAATAGCAAGACATGGTATCTGTGGACCTGTTCGGCCTGTACGACTCGTATGATGGGGCCCGTTACGAAGAACGTCTCTCCTTTCTCAGCTTGACTAGTTTCAGTGAAGAGCTGCAGCTTGAGGACTCCGAAGCCGATTTTTGAATTTTAACACCATTGTAATTTTATATGACATGCAAATGCTCCAATTTGTCAATGCAGGCTTGGGAGGCCCACACTGGGAGGCCCACACACAAGCGGTGACCGCTTCCAATTGTGGAGTGAGGGGCCGACACCTGAGACTCAAGTCGTGGGAGATGTGCAGCACTTGCTGCCCCTCGGCAAGCGCCAACAGGTTTTCATCAAACACTATCGGGATGTGCTCCCCCTGTGGGGGCGGGGGTAGCTGGCCCCCCACAAACGCCACCCCAAAATTTGCCAGGATGCTCGGATGTGCGATCAGTGGGACGCTGGGCGACTTTTCCGTGTGCCACCAAGTCCAGGCGATCTGACCCGCAAATACCAGGCCCACCGAAATCTCGATGAGGTGGAAAGGATACGCAGCGCAGAGATACTGCAGGTAACCCTGTGGAAAAGACCATGAGGTCAGGCAAAGTGGGAGTGAGCAATATTATCTTATTTGTTTGTGAGAGGAAAAGCTGGACGCCCGAAGCAGGATGGACAAGAAAGAATGACAACAGGTCGCCGTGGCAAGTGACCGTTGCTGTGCTGTGATGGCGCTTCTGGTACAGCGCTGTATTGAAATACGGGTCAAAAGCGCAAATTAACTCGCACCATTCAGACAGAATGGACAAAGTCCTGCAAGGTCTGCAAACATGGAGCCAACAAGTAATGACACATGCAAAGCAAGTGAAAATGATGGCCTATGGTGGCAGAGGTCTGAATGATCTGGCCCTTCCAGAGGGGGTTCAAACTTTCATGGAGGTGGGAATGAAAGAGGCGGTTTGGAAATATTTCCTCACCAATTCATCAGGCCTGACGGTTGAATATTCCAATTCACGGAAGATCATGGCGAACGAGGCCCTGATGACACCATTCGCAGCCACGCATAACAGCAGGGTGCCTGTCGATCGAAAATGTGGCCGCCAGTAGTGCTTGAACTTCAAGGTTTTCTCCGCCATCCTCACCAGCAACAGGAAGGAAAAATGCCAAAGAACCTGCAATATATGGAGATTTCCAACATGCATTTTCAGGATTGTGTCTGACCTCCGCAACCCATCATTGAATGTGGATGGGATTGGCATGGGAGCTCACAGAGAGCATTGCTACACTTTACAGAGGTTCCCGCTTTTACCCTTCCCTCCTGCTGGAGTTTCCAGCTCAAAGGCAGGTTTGGAAGCAGAGCAGGCATAAATGCATGAGGAGCACATTTTCAACAAGTCCCAATGTTTTACAAACGATGATATCATCACGTCTATCATATTCTCCTGGGTTATGAGTCAAAGAGGAAAAAGTTCATGCCCCATTGGTGCCAGGTAGAGTGGGGAAAGGTTTACCTCTCCCAGCAAGCAGATATTCTGTGCAGCATTGCTGCCATTTCCATTGGACTTCTTGAGGCTGCTCTGAGGCACCATTGCCCAAAGTTGTAAGAGGAGCTGGAAAATAATCCAGAAAATCTGATGGGTCCTGGATCTTTGCCTCACTGCTGTCATCACTTTCCTACCCTGTGGCAAATTTGAATTAAACAATGAATTAAAATAATTGCAGCTCCAACAGCATGCAAAGTCTTGCTTGCCATGCTTGAGGACGTTCTGGGGATCTGAAGCCTGGAATCCAGGATCGAGGGCTCACTCGAAGGATGTCGCTAAACCAAGGTCAAGCCGACCAATGGAGCCAGACTCTATTGAGACAAGACAAGCGGGAAGTGGGAGAGCACCCCGCTTAAGTACACAGATCCATCGCTCGAGGAAGTAATGAGAACAGGAAGAGGCTAGTAAGGCATGCGTGCTTCTCTCATCTGACCTTGTTGGAAGAACACCAGGACGAAGGGGGTTTGGCGAAATTATGGGGGGTCGCTGGGCTTGGCCTACCCGAGCAAAGCGTCCAGAATTCCCCATTCTCTGTCGCTGGCAATTCGTGAACCTCCGATCTTTAACGCACTTTCATTGAGAAAAGACTCAAGGCCTGAAGCGATTTGTCAGCTGCACATTCCAGTTCGTCTTCCTCATCGGCCAGTACTGAGCTGAATATCAAGCCCATCTCACTACACTGTAGGCAAAGATCACCATCTGCACCAATTCCCGCTTCCCCAACTTCAGGTGACTCAAAAACTCCTAAACACCTGACCTAGGATGTGCTGCATGGTATGCGTTTCGCTGCCTTAGAACATGCAGACAGCACAGGACAGACAGGTGCAAGAGCACGTTTAACACTGTGGGCTGGGCAGTGCAGACACCACAATCGAGGACCCTCACCGGTGGTAGGGGTTGGATGGCGACTGAAGCAGTCCCGACGGTCGGGGGGGAGGGGTCCACCGTCTTGGCCCCCTTCCCGGACGGGGGAAACCCCCCTGATGCCGTCATATTCGACCTGGATGGCACCCTCACTGAGACAGAACTCCTCAAGGTGCCACTGTCATCCCCAGCCTCCATTTCGTCAGGACCCACTCCATCTGCGCTGAGAAATTTTGAAGGTTTTTTGGTATTCCCTGCCATGCACTATATTGAATATAGATCCCATGGGTTGGAGAAGGGATTTAAAGAAAACAACCAGGACTCTTGAAGCACATCTTGGCAGTGGGATCCGTCGAAGCTGGCTGTCCTTTCCACACAGATTGATGCTCGCCCTGCGGCGGATTCAGCCAATCCCCATCGTAGGGTGTGCTTTTCTCAGAATGCCGCTGTCCTGTGCTGCAGGCTCGGTCGTATGCGATGGCAGTGACGATCCTGTTGGAGGGGTCGGGGGTGGATCAGCTGCGCCTGCTGGACGAGAAGACGGCACCCTCCTCCTGCATAAAGTCCCTGCTGGAATTCCAAGAAGCCCAAGGAACCATGGAGTACGTTTTCCCCCCCGCCCCCTTTCCCCCTCCTTAAGCTTTCAAAATCTTGACACAAGGTGATTTGGAAAAGACCAGCGGACTGTGTCCTCCTCTCGTGAACTCCCATCATTTTCTTGTGTTTTCCAGTATTGTATGCGATTCCATCTCGAGCAGGAGTGTTTACAGAAGCATGGGACCGCAAAGAAGTCCATTCAGCAATGAAACCCTGACAACTATCAGTCTCCAACCTCTGACTTACAATCCGATGTAGTGATTGAATCATTGGACTGGTTCTCCCCCTCCCAAAATGTTGGTTTCCCAGCCCCCGATGTGACTCTTTAGTGCAAGATAGGGGGAATAAAGCCCCTCTTGTGGCCCTCAGGTGCGAGATACAGGGAATCAAGCACGACATCGCGCAGAGGGCCGCCAACGCAGCCATCGACAGCTACCTGGCCAACGTGGGCGGCACCACTGAGGCCGTAGCCAAAAACATCGTCGACACACTGCACCTGCAGAAGGCGCTGGCGCCCAAAATGCAGGAGTACGGCTTTGACGAGGCGTGGCAGGCGCTGTACAAGTACTTCTCTCTGCCTTGAAGGGCGCATTTTTGACCCTCAGATTAGAAGATAATAGCAGCAAGTGTGGATATTTTCATGGAGAGGATGAGGGGGCCAGAGTTTTGGGGAACGTTGGCGGGTGTGTGGTACTGCTAATTACCCGTGCATCCAGCAGATGTCCGTCCTGTTCAGCAATCTCTAAGCAGCCAGATGGGCATGGGAGAGCCATGCTAAGACCAGCCAGCATAGGGAATTTATGGCAAGGAGAGCGCCAAATTGAACTTGCAATGGATGCTTGTTCAAGCAGAGAGATGGCGCTGGCCAACAATCTGGCCTGCGAGTGCAGGTGGAGGAAAGAGATCTATGAGGACACATTTGCTACGGAAGAGAATATTTACGATGCCAGGTCAACTCCCCCTTGCTCTCCGAAATTTTCTGGCACACCCTGTGCTCCATTTGCTACATTCGACGATTCAATTCATATCGATGATTGCTTGGCAGTGGAGAAGGCGCCTCATCTGGCCCCCCCTGCCTACCTCTGAGATTGCCTCTCACCCTCGACAGGTACACGCACAACCTGGAAATGCTGGAACGGGCGTACCGAAGGGGGCTGCTCATTGCTGTCGCCACGCAGTCGACCACACAGGACGCAGACAGGTGACCAGGAAACACTGCCTCCCGTCTTACCAGCACTGAGGCCCATCTCTACCCATCTGCTCGCTTCCCAATGCCTTCCTTCCGTTCTGATGAGAAGTTGGGACTCGCTGTCCCAAGCTGAAATGGTGGGGAATGAGAAAATCCCCTGACCTGCAGGGTGACAACTATCCTGGGGGTGCGCAAGTTCCTGAAGTTTGTGCTGGGGCGGGAACAGGTAGCAAAACCCAAACCAGACCCTGCTATCTACCTGACAGCTGCAGAGCGGCTAGGCGTGGCCCCTGAGAGGTACAGACTCGCCCCTCTTCTCGCCACATCTTTTGCTCTCAGTGCCGTACTTCCACTGAATGGCAGAAGTTCTGAGGGGTCATATTGGGAATCCTGATTGGCGGTGCTCAAATAATGTAGCGGCTTCAGCACTCACCATTTTTGTCGTTTATGGGTAGCGAAGAGAGCAGTTAGCACGCATACCTATACAAGCGCGGTTTACAATATTAGGAAATGGTCCGCTGGGTACAGCTGATGCAAAGGAGATCATGCTTCCAGCATATCTCGCTTTCATAAGAATGGCGGGAACAGATAGGCAGTGGGCCACTTGCCCAATTACCATTGAACGGAGAATTTTATCTCCCCATCATTTTTCAAGGGGCGACGTCCCAATCAGAAACCTGTCTGCTCCGAATTTGCACGCAGATGCATGGTATCTGACAACTTGTTGCTGCGGGGGCAATTATCAATCACCGAAATCCACATGGTATCTCACAAGTTGTTGCTGTGGGGGCAAATAGCAATCACCGAAATCCAAGTTAGCAATCCTGGTGGCACATGCAGGTGCCTGGTTTTTGAAGACTCCGTGACGGGTCTGACTGCCGCCACGCGCGCGGGGATGACCGTGGTCGCTGTGGCAAACCCCTTCTCCAAACCACTGCTGGAGAGACAGACCATCCTCCCACAGGACGCCATTGTTTACGATATTGCCCAGCAAGACGAGATCGTGGAGCGGCGGTGCCGAGCGTTTGCAAGATGACACCAGAGATCCTGGGGTTGCAACCTAGTGCAATGTACCTATTGAGGGGCCAGAGTAAGGGGTGGGTTGCTTTCATGCTTAAGCATTTGATTTTTCTGGAGAGCATACGGGTCTGGCCTCTTCCCCATCGCCCCTTCGAATTCACAACGCATTCTCTATATTTCGGCATATGTTCACTTTTGATATAGCTTGCGCAGCATTCTGAGCTGATGATGTTGTCAGTAGCGCTTGTGTTCATGCAGAACAGAGTATGCAGACATATAGACTAAAGAGTGAGATTATATGGGAGTACCAGGAGGCTTGGCTGACTGAGTTTAAAGGGGCCAAACGGATAACAAGGAGACTGTCTGTCATTACACTACATGTTCAGTGCAATATGGCCTCACAGAAGCCAACTTAGAATACACAGAGCGCTAGAAAATCGTTTCTCCTTCAGATGTGTCTGATCTGAACCACCACCAGGAAAGTGAACATTGCTGCACTTTATAACTGACTTCTATTCTTGAGGAATGGTACAGGACACTTGAGCAATTCTATCTACTTCGAGAATTGATGCTGACATATCATCATCCTAAGCATACTGGGGCCTCTGCAATTGCCCGAGAAGAAATCATATGTGGGATTTACTTCCTTGCACAAACAGCACCTCCAAAGAAAATGGCTGTAGCAAAACGCGCTCATGCTGCACCTAATCCTACTATCAAAGCATAAAGGCAAAATGATAAAAGCCACTGAATTGAAAATCCTCTGCCTTTGCAAGGACGGATCACACGATCTGCTGCTTGTTTTTGTGAGACTCCCCAGAGTTTGAAGACCCAGGTTGGAGAGACTCGGAGGAGCTGGAGGAGCTGTTGCCTGATGCGGCCATCCCTTTATGGGTGGAATTTCCCTTCCCCTTGAGGAATGCCAGGTTGTAGAAGACCTTGCCAGCCCACAGCAGCAGGATGAGCCCAAATCCTAGGGCGTACAGCCCGGACCACAGCTTGCGCTGCTCGGTCAACTGCACCCGGGGAAAAAAACTCAGCGCATGAGTAGTAATCATATCGACTTCGAGCTTGCTTTCTGGCTTTGCATTTGCATGAAAACTTGGACAGATTAAAGGTAGACTGCAGAATTCCAATGCTGATGATCATGCAGGGGGGAAAAGGGAAGGGGGATGGTGAGGAGAAAGGGGTCTGAGGAGATAGAGGAAACGCACATGAAGGCCGATGAACACATTGGCAAAGGCCAGGAATATGGCACTGCCTCCCATTATCCAATGCCATGCATTCCACGTATACCTGCACCGCACAGCTCTCCTGTTCCTGTCCTCTGTACTCAGACCCCAGGGCAACCATGGAAATAGCAGCGGATGCCCACCTACGACTGCGTACAACCACTTCAAACATCTTGCAGATCACAGCACATTCTATACCTCTTTGTCACAGGGATACATGCTGCTTCCTATGACTGAATCGGCCAGTCATATTGTTTTTCGTCTCTTCACATAGGAGAATGACTTCAATTTCATCACGACGCGATTGGGCCTAATACATATGCTAGGGTCATGCAAGGGGTGAGTCAACATGAGGGGACAGGGTCCCTGCCTGAGCTTGGTTGCCAGGGGCGCCGGTCTCCAGAAGAGGGACATGACTTGCAGGGTGAGCATGCCGAAAACGGTGAAGCCAATGATGCGATGATTGTTCTCCAGGCTGGATTTGGTGGGTCGCCCAAGAGCAAGTCCAACCCCAAATCCGGCAGTTCCAGCCAGGTAGCCCAATGTCTGCAGGCAAATTCACACCGATCTCTTTTGCACCGAGCCGGTGAAATGGAGTGGTGAAGCACAGCACCTTCTTCTGCTCACATTAAGAAACAGGTCGTACTCTTTATGTGGCATCATGGAAGCAGGGCTTGAATCACCCTTATCAGCAATGCGAATGGGACATCACTTTTGAGCTGGTGTTATCTGGCATTACCCAAGGAGGCTGGAACAAGTGCTCGTTCCTTCCGCCCTTCCAAAGTGGGGGTTTGTCTGGGAAGGAAACCGGAAGCATGGTGTAGCACTGCACAAATGATGAGCTAGGCCTTCCTAGGTAGAAGGCTTGGTGACAGCCAGGATTGCAGTACCAGAGTAGCTTATCGGAGTGTACGTGTTGCTCTGCTTGCAGGGGGGGAATGGGGTAGGGGAGGAGGGGAAGAGGTAAATATAGGCAGCCCGCCTGCGTGAGGCGATGCAATTGGAACCAGATGGGTCCCCACTCCTTGCAGCGCGCAAACACCACCCCCAGGGGCAACAGCAGGCCCCAGCCGACAATCATCAGGATGGCATGCGCCATGTCTTTGCCATCTGTGGTGCTGGTGGAGGTTCCGCCCGACAGCGTGCCCGACGCCAGATTGACGGCGCCCGTGTAGGCGTAGCTGAGGGGGTGGGTCTGCAGGGAGCCGCCACTTCCCACAGGCCCCACGGACGCTCTGCATGGGAAAGTGCATGGTTGAAACATAGGGGAGACTGACTATGATTTGATGAGGTCCTGAAGGGGCTGTTCCTTCAATATAGTGATGGCATTGTTAGGTGGGAACTGTCGCCAGCTGCGGGGAAGAATGTGCAGTGCTACTTGCTGCCCTACGTGCAGGCTCCCTGCGACCTTTTTTGCCATCAGCCGACCTCATTGAGGCGGTCATCCACTCAAAATGTAAAGTCGACCCTTGTAGATAGACTGCTTCCTTGATCGCCTAATCACCAACTCAGCCACTCTCAACGATGGCTCCAAAGAAAGAAGCCTGAACCACCACCCCCCGCTTACACATGCCACACATCCTCTACGGACGTTGGCATGCCTGCAAAGACATGCAGGGAAGGTGGTCCTCACATGATGTTGGTCTGGCTGTTCAGCTCGTCCACGGTCTGGGGCATGAACAGCGTGAAGAGCGCCTGTATGCTGCCGCCGCTGCTCCTGGCCGCCTGCAGGTCCCCCACCAAGAGGGCCCCTGCCCCCGCCACCACCCCACTGGTGTCGGTACTCCGCAGCGCATAGGAGTCTGCCGAGGCACCTGCAATGCCAGCCCAGTTGAATTTCAGCAGCCCATGCTCAGCAAATACTGGAGAGAAGAGGAAGTCATTGCTGTGGTGTTTGCTAGAAAGCTTCCACTGTGGATATCCCCCCCCCCCTCCCCCGGCCCTCCCGTCCCGCCCGCAACCTCACCCGAATTCCGCCTCAAGTCGGCAAATGAGGAGACACAATGAGGGAATGGCAGGGATTCGACAAGCCTCAGACTCGAGAGGCATTGGAGATTAAGCCCCTGATATACATCAACAGTTCAGGGGCATGGGCTCCATTGGTTCTGGGGCTAATTTTGTTGTGGCTCTCCTCTGCTGATTGAACACATGCGAAAAATGGAGAGTGGGAGGGTGAAGAAGGGGCAGAGGAACATCTTCACGATGTGTGAAGGGGTACCTGTGGGACAGGTGGAGCAAGGCTTGACAATGATGGCGTTGGCACCCACCATCTGGCCAGGGGTGCTGGGGATGCCGTACCCCGCCCAAAAGTTGGGGTTGCCCGACTCCAGCGCCGCCGCCATTATCGAGCCGTTGCCCTGCAACGTTTCTTGCAGCCTTCACTACAGGCATGTGTGTGCAAAAGAATTGCCAGATGCTCCTTTTCTTGGTTCCTGTCGCTTCAGCAGCTTTCTGTCCTCCTTAATTTCCCTGGTGATTCTCTACTTACTTCTCCTGCACCCAAACTTTTCCCTGCACCCTTGCCACTGCTTTCCAGACCAGACAGCCGTGATTGGAACTTCTAATGCATCTCACAGCGAATGAAAGTTGCTGGAACATCAACCACGTAAAACTCCAGGTCTGCTGCTGCTTGTAGCACAATTAACAACTCAGCCCTCCACCCCTCCCCAGGATTCACAGAGACCGAAATTGCGTGAACTCACGCTTGGGTGTGGGCGCAGGTTCCAGAGCAGCCGAAAACCGCTGGTGGCGTCGGCAGAGGTGGCCAGGGACTGGCACGACGAGAAGGCCAGCCGCGAGTCGTTGCCCGCAAATTCCAGGGTGCACCCGCCCGAGGGGCTGGGGGCGGACGCCAGCGACCCCCCCGCAGCTGAGGCAGCCACCGCTGCGAGGTACCAAGGAAGTCAGAGGTTCACTGGGAAAAGAGTCGACTGGCTCGGACTCAGAAGGAAGGTGGCGAAAGGAATGCTGGCGTCAACTTACTGGTCACCTCATCAAGACCAACAAGCAGCTCAGAGACTCTGCGCGCAAAGTCGACAAAGGGCCCAGGTGGTGTGTTCGATGTGTTCCCCCGCCACTGCCCTTCTTGCGACACTCCAATGAAACCATACAGCTCCATCACCGACGCACTGAAGGTCAGGAAGCAGGGCCTCATCATACAAACTGCCTGTTTCTGTGCATGCGATTCAGTTGAACACTTCTGCTTCCATACTCGCATCACCGCTTGGAAGCTGGCTCTCACCTGGAGGGGTGGCTGGCGCTGTGGCAGAAGATGTTGGCGCGGATCCTTCCGCAGTGGGTGCGATCGCCGGCCCAAGGGAGGAGGCCAGTCCAGGGCTCAAGTCCAGGGTCTGGGAGGAGTACTGCAGGCACCACACAAATCACAGCTCCCCACACAGTTATTACAAATTCTGATTATCAGTATCGCCAAACCTTTCACCAGGACCGCTTGGATTCCAAAGTGGTTTCCAAAGGAGTGTCGACTTGAGGGATGATTACTTTGGAATCCTTCGAAAATTAGTGGACTTTGTCAATTCTTACTGAATGATCATAGGTTGCCTCCCTGTAGTATGACCATAAAACTCCCACACCTTGGGCCGACTAATGTGATCATCTATCATTGCCAACTAAACGCCAACAAAGTTGATGCCTTTCCAAAGCAGGCAAGCCATGTATCCCTGACCAGGCAAGCCAAGAACAGATGAGGCCCAAAGAAGGCCCAAGAGCTCACATATACGTGCTCCTGCAGCTCTCCTGAGGAGCTGAGTGGACCTGCAGCATAGATGACCCCCACAGAACCCAGGGCGGATTCAGCGACGTCGAGGCTGAATTCAAACACCCCCTGCAGGCGACCGGCGTTGAGCCCGGCCGCCATGCTGATAACTGCCAGCCGGCTGGGGGGGTTGACGCCCGAGGCATCCTCCTCCGCAAGGTAATAGTCGTCGATTGAGGCGCCTACGGGGAGGGAGAAAGTGACTTGCTATGAATGAGGCTTGTTTGGGAAGGGGTTGGTCTGATGGGTGCCCTATGCTGATGGCTTTTATGTTGATACCAGGCTGAATATAGGATGTGTGCATACCAAGTGGCAGGGCACTACTGAGATTGGCTGGGAGGAGAAGAGGGGGGGGGGGGGGATTTCAGCATGGGATGACTCAGTGCCAGAAGCTTCTGTGCCAGGATGTATATTCCTATACATTTGAGCATGAGAGATGGCACTATCATCTCAGGCCGGTGTACTGTCCATGAAGCAGCTTACCTCAAGCAGGATATCAAGGTAGAAAGATTGTCGGGACAGAGGTGCCAGGGTGCCATGTTTCACCTGAAGCGCAGGAGGAGCAGGTCTTGACGATGAAGGCGTTGCCCCCTATCATCTCCAGATCCTGGTTGAATCCAAAACCTGCCCAATCCACTGTACCACTTGTTGCAGCTGCGTCGATCACACCCCTGCAGCGTCCAATCAAATCCTCTCTGAGAGTATTCAACCCGATGCATGTCGAGCAAGTCAAACATTTCATACCGTCTGATAAGATCCCATGACCCCAAGAATCCTTTTTAAAAAGGGTACAAGCATCATGGCCACAATTGGTCAAGGTGAGCGCCAATTGAATGGAGAAACGTGGAGGGATGGAAGGGGGAAAACCTGAAGGTGGTGTTGCCGTTTTCGCCGTTCACCACTGTCCACTGGATCTTGAAGTCGGACCCCAGGTCTTGGGTCAGGTCCTTGCATGAGGACAGGCTATAGGAATCCCCTCCCAGCTCCACAGCCTCGCAGGTATTCTGCAAAGTAAGCCATTTCCACCTGGACTGCCTTGCTGAACAGGAGGGCTACTGACATTTGCTTATCCGGGAGCAGTCTTCGTCGGAACTATCTCCAAAAGCAAAATGAAAATTCAGATTGGTGTGATGTACAGTGTCACCCAGATCACAAGGTGTTTGCAGTCACCTGTAATAGCTGCCTGCGCTGTGTAGACCCAGTCCTGCAGGAGCATTTCACCTGTGTCTCAATGGTTCTTCACAATCCGAAATTGAAGCCTCTAGAAGCGGTCCTCTGTGCTCTCATTGGGGATTCGTCACGTCAATGAGGGCCTCGCGGGACCATTGGCTGTGAACGACGTCGATGTTCTCTCGAAAGATGTCCTAGGAGTGTATGAATTTACAGAATACAAATGGTGTGTTCAATTCAATGTGACGTATTCTCATAACAACGGGTACTGGTCCAATATCGAGCTGAAAGTCCAACGGCGAAGCGATGGAAAGCACCTGACAGAATCTGTTTGGCCCAGCTTTGAAAACCAGCACCCTCCACCATTCCCTGACCCGCTGAATGCCGATGCTACGCCAATGCAGAGCCATGCAATGAAGAAGAGATGCTGTCGGAACGAGCGAGGCGACGGCATCTCACGACTTCCACAAATACGTGCGTCAAGTGTGGGGAGGTAGCATTGCCTTGTCACCTCTCTGGGGAACGAGCTGCAGCTCTAGAAAAGAACAGAGCGATTGGTCCTCAATGAAACCCTGCGTGCTAAGCGTGCGCTGAGATTCAATCTCGATTCACGTGGGTCCAAAATTGCTTCAATTTGAATTTTCAACCTTTTCAACCTGAACTGATGGTGATGATCCGAAGGCTTCCGAAGGCTTCCACAACGCAATGCATCGCATAAAAAGCTCCAAGGGCTCCCGAGGCAGCATAAGTAATGCCCCTGAAGGTTAAAGTGAAGCTACGTGTTGTTTCCCAACCTCTTTGGTAGCTCCTAAAGTGCTTTTTGATTCGTGGGTGCTTCTGATGAGGTTTGATACTGTAGAATTCTGACAACTCCCTGCAACCTCCCACTTCTGACTGTTAGTGACTTTGGGGCAGAACTGTGACCTGGTTGGGACATCCTGTCCACTGCTACCCTTTTTTCCCAAATTTCGTCCTTCCTGTGTGTGCTTGGGCAGGCAGGCAGATACTGATAAGCGCTTTTGCACTCTCAGCAACTGCCGCCTGGCCTTGCATGCCTTTCTGTGTTCCTTCTTGATGATCCCTTCTCGAGCTCTGCTTGGTGACATAGGCATGACATCCGCGATCTGGTAAAAATTTATCTGATTGGCAGCCGTGGAATTGCTCTAGCACTTAATTTGGGAAGTGCGAATTTGAATTTGGGGAAGTTCCCGGTACCGGATTGCAGGATATTTCGTCACTTGCCTTCACAAACCTTTCAACGAGGAGCTTGACGACAGCGTCGGATCATGTAACAATGGCCGACGATCATGTGATGAACGCCGAATTGGCTACGCTGAGACCTTTCGACACCCCGTTTGCAATCCCGACCAGTGACACAGAAGTCGACTGGCCTGAGGCTGGCTGCGACGGACCCTTGAGCTTTGCTTGCCTCCGAGTACGGCTGAGAGGGCTCAAATTCTGGGGAGAGTGGACGTGCCAACAAGGTAATCCTCTCCTCCTCCCTGTCTTGAGCTTCCCTATAAATGATTCTTTATATATGATTCTTGTTGCTGTTCAGGTCATGATTCATTCCCAGTGAAAGTATTTTCAAAGCCCTGGAGTTTGCTCGATACCAAAGAAACACTGAACATCTTCAGATCATTATCATCATAAAATCGTCTCTGTCCATCCTCCTTCTTCGCCAGTGTTATTCTTGTGGAGATGCATCTTCGAGATGCAGACAACAGCCTCAGACTTGCTTGTGTGGGCAGGAGCGCTTCAACCATCAGAGGATAAAATTTGGGAGTACACCAACCAAGAGCTGAAAACTAAATCCTGGTGGAGCTGAAGACGCCCCACCTAGCCAACTCAATGCTTGAGATTGGCACCCCATTCATGTGACATCTACGGTGACTTTGGTGACCCTGCTCAAGCTCCACACTTGCTTTGTGTTTCAGAGCTTCTTTGTTATTAGTCTTTATATATAGGTGTTGTACCATATGCATAGAGTCCAGCACACAATAAAGTTCATCATGTGCATTGACAATGAATCGTAAATTCCGTGTCTTCGTATCTGTCATGTGTGAACAATTTAGTGATCTGCTCGGAGGAAATAGCTAGGTTGAGGATGGATTTCTCTGGCTTCACATTCTGTGACGCTAATCACAAATGCGTTGCTGCATATCATAGGCGAAAAGCAATTGGGTCCTTTCCCAATCAAAATTGCAGATATGTGATCCTACGACTCATACTTGCAACAAAATCATCTGTCCCGACTCGGCACCATGTCCCATACGGCTGTCATCTCTATACTCTCTGACATGCAAACACACTATCACCGCACGAGTGCGCTTCGTCTCCATGGATGATTCAACTGAGCCTATGTTTGCCCATCATCTCCACTCAAGGTGCACACAGCAGAGCATACTTACTGCGCTAGCCGAGCGGCACTGTGATAGCTTTCTGCCACCTCTGCAAGGATCATCGCTTGGAGGATGACTTCTGTTGGTGGTCACCGAGCTCAGCCTTCAGATTGTCATATGGAAATTGCTTCGGTGTCTGCAAACAGAGTGATTTGTGGGGTCAGACAAGCCATATAAATACCTGGACATTGCCTTGAAAATCCATTCAAGGCATTTCGATTATCACCCAGGAGTGCCTCACGGTGTGTTCTGGTAACCACTTTGCACATCACTGTTGTAACATCAGAACAGTCATGGGACCAATCGTCCTGAGCGGTGGCCGGACCTGAGCGGTGGCCGGACGTATTGCGTTTGGTAATACTCAGTTCCCAATACCAAATATGGCATGCAGTGCTGATTACCTTTGATCTTGCACAAAAGTGCATAAGTCCAATATATGGAGAACAAAGAAGGGAAGGAAAGTTCTCACATAGGGCATCTTGGAGGGCTTGTCGTTCCACACGGCAGCATACCCCACCAGACCAAATACCCCCAAGCCGGCGCAGAGTGATCCCAGAGCTTGATACTGCACACAGACAAGAGCATCTCATGCAACATTGCTTGAATTTGACTTTTTGCATTTCCCGACACAAGCAATAAGAAGACATCAAGAGCTCGTTAGATTTCTCAGATTTCCACATTTCTCAAATGTGGCTAGGCCTGGTAAGCATCCTACTGGCTTTTGCAGCATGAACTTGCAAGCCGTCTCAATGTCCCTTACAGATCAGTGGGCAAGCTGGACCCACCTTGGTGAATAAGGGGAACTCGTCCAGGCACTTCTCAGGATTGACACTGCCGTCGTCCCAGATCAGCTCGTCCTGCTCTGCTAACTGCAAAGAATCTCCGGGTCAGCAGCAAGTCACCCCGTTAGCAGCTCCTTGCCATTGGCTCTCTTCTCACATGCCACATCCTTGGTGCAGTGCTGATGGTCAGCCGTAGCAGATCTGGCAATCTTGGCCGGCCAAGTACTGTGAAGGAACACAGGGCATACACTGGGTGAGGTTGCTGTCCTCGAACCTTGCATCTTGATCAGTTTACCCACGATGATCAGATAGAGGTCATTGAGAAGTCGACTCATCGGCGAGTGTCCACGAGAGACTGCACGTAGAAGAAGTATATGGCGATTGTTGGAATGCTCACCGGCTGAGTTGGTGGCTTTGCCAGCGCTACCGGTCCTCCACCGCCTCCCCTAGTAGGCAGCAAGGCTCTTGGGGCAGCAGCTCTTCTCGCTAGGGCCCCGAGCCGAGAGGCCATGCCTGAGGTCTGCCACAAAGAATTCTTTCTTTGTGCGATGGCGCGGCGTTCTCAGAACGTGTTTCTAATTTGTCGCTCTCGGCAGGTGCAACAGAGCTCACTGTTTGCTGTGTTCTTAGATTTTGCATGTGCACTCAACACCCCCACCCCCCAAGGTAAACGGACCGAAATTCTTGTACGCAGGCTTTAACGTGCCACTGGATCACCCCTCGGCCATGAGAGGTCACAGAGCATTGTAATTATCGACTCACATTGCTCAATCACAAGACTTTGCTCGACATTTGGCCCTGGCCTGAGCGGTGATGTCGTCTCCTGTAGAAGTAAGCCTGCTCGCATTCGATGCAACGAGCGATGCGATTGCACTGAATAGCAGCACTCGTGGCAAAGAGGGACACCGATCCTGCGGCATACGTGTCTCCCTTATTGACGCATGTACATGCAGGAGTCTGATAGCCCTACCAACGGCCTGTCCAGCAAGCTTAAGCTGCTGAATGAGAAATCAGAAGGCCTGATCAGCAAGAGTCAGGTATACATTTGCAGGCTGCGGAGGAATGTAGGTAGAGAATATGATACTGTCACCCTGATTCTTTCCTTGATGGCGATCTTCCCATCTCCCAGTTTCCTTGGAAACTAAGCTAGATGCACAGCACCACAGCATCCGGTTATCCCACCCAATTGAGGGACAGCTCCTCTGCTGCCTCAGATCCTCACTGTATTTGCAGTTCTCCTCTGCCATAGCCAGCCTCACTGAGGGCTTGAAGCTGGCAGTATTGCCTGAAGATAAAGCGCTCCTCCTGGTCTCCCGCAGCCGCGCCTACACTGGGTGAGATCCCTGCAGATAATGCTACCTGCTGCTTTACAATCCAAATACATCTGGTGTGGCATGTGCAAATCACCGCGATCGTGAGCAAGCCATCATGAATGCACACCTTGGTCGACTGTACAAGGTCGGTTGCTCTGCTTATTACAAGCTGACTCTGGTACAAGCTGTAATCTGCGCCTTGAGGAGGAGCGAGGCAGCATTGCATGGCATGGCTTTCATAATGAAGCATTTACTTTTTCAGATGAAGATCCCACCCTTGGCCCTCATGCATGTGATCAGAGCGAAATGGCATGTGTATGAATCGCTGCTCCCCATCTGATGAACATCCTATTCAAGGTGCTGGACGGCAAAGTGAAAAGCATACAAATCCAAATAAACAAGGTCTGAGCAATGAGGATTCCAGGATGGCTCACTGGCTGCTGCACAGCATCCCGGCGAGCGTGTCAGAGTCGCGTGCAATCATGGCCCAGGACCCTGTCACACTCGCTGAGCTGGGTCTGCAGGTCTATGGAATGGCTCATTCCATACAATTACAGCATTTCATTTGAGGCTCCGGATGCACGCATATCCTGTTTTTCCTGCTCATCCAAATCACAAAACTGCATGGAGCTGTCATCTCCGGTCTTCCTTCTGCAATCTTCTGCCACAAGAAACGACATTAATTCAAAAGCATCTGGAGAGCATTGCTACTGTGACTGTTGATTCGTGCTGATCCACAAATTGGGTTCAAGTCTTCCATATCCTGGCTGACCAATGCTTTTGGGCTACAGAAGCTGCAGTCTCATAGCATCTGTGTCGCATAGCTCACATGTCGCAGAGCCTTGTAGTTGTGAAGCTGCATACTAAACTCAAATAACCCATGCAGGATGCGAACAAGCTGGCTGGCATTGCTCCTGGAAATCCAGAGGCCTATCTGCAGCAGGTAATTTCAGCAAAATCACAGTGCTGATCAGGAGAGGAAAGGAGCTTGAGAGCCGAGAATGGTTTGACATTTGAGGGGCCGCTGATAGGTCCCGCAGCTTGCCTTTGCTGGGGAGTCTTGGCGTGTGCTGGGGACTGTTTGCCTTCTCAGGTCATGCTTGTGAGATGAAAATTTTGCTCGCGAAGTAATGCTGAGTGCAAGAATCTTAAAATTCCGACAGGATCTGACATCACAATTTTGACCAGACTATCAGCAAGTCGGTACAGGAGGGAAGGTTGAAGGATTGAAGGAGGATGGGTGGGACAGGAGGTTTGATCAGCCAAGTACGATAACCCTAGCTCGTGATTCAAGAGGAGCTGTTCTATTAGGGAAGGCAAGGAAATGGCGTCTGCAAGCTTCTTTCTGGGCTGGATTGCTGAATGAGATAATTGGTCACCATATTGAGGTCATGTCTTTGCAATGTTACCCAGCGATCTGATGGTAATTTCTTTATCGATTTGCTGCATCATAGGGTGTGGCGTACATGCTGCTGGACAACTACATGAAGGCCAAGAGCCAGCTGCTGGAGGGGCTGGGCACTGAACCCTTTCACGAGGGACTGCAAAAAACACTGCTCGAAGTGCAGCAGCATTTGACAGGTAGGCTCTCCCCTCTACTGACCTTGAAAACAAGAACAATCATTGATTTCTTTGGGACACATCAAGGGGATGGTTGGAGACCATGCTTTTGTCATGTTGGCTTCCTTCCCTGAGTAAGAGACTTGGGCTTTCTCCTTGAAATATTTGGACGGTACAGGGTCCTCCATGCAATCATGTGTTTTGGGACGTCGGAGGTTCGGTTGATCACAGATGCTGCTGTTGATGAGCAACAGAAGCTCTGCTGTATTGCAGGCAGCAGAAGCGTCAGCCCAGCTCCTGCAATGGCAAACGTTGTGCACACCAAGAGGTACTGTCCCTTTATTTAGCTAGGCTTGTTCTCCCATTGCCACAGATGCGTCGGCTAATCCATGGACATGTCAAGGAATGTATGGTCATTCAACTCCTTCATGTTTGGATTGACGCTGCATGCGCGTGAATCTGGCACGTGGTGTTGTGAGATCTAGATAGGAGTTCACCTCCTTGCAGCATTAATGGTCATGCATGGCTGTGAGGGGCTGTATGAGCTGAATTTTGATGCATCCTATGGTGAGTAATCTTATGAGTCTTCATCTCTGTGTAGGAAGGCTAGATCTGTTGAGGATGCGGAGTGCAGCCTGTGCATGAAGGCAAGGCCTCTTTAGATGAACCACCTTTCCTGGCATGCCCTTTATGAATCAGCTATGTAATGCTGTAATATCATCAATGCTGTAATCTCATCAATGCTGTATATCATCAGCTGTATCCTATACACTTGCAGTGGTCTGCAAGCACATAAAAGAATGGAAAAGCCCGCCTGATACACAGTCGTCTGTGTTGCAGCTCTTCTTCGAACCAGTAACAACGCCATGCGGTGAGTCTTCATGTTTTAGGCCAGGTGTATCAGGAGAGACATTGTCCCTTGCAGCGGCGTTGTGAAGCGTCGCTATTGAGATTCCCAAGTATCTAGTTCTTATTGGGCATCGGCAGATCAAATGGCCCCCCAAATAAGCTGATCTTGAAGTGTATGGGATGTTTTCATCAGGTTTGGGGAAATACTTGATGCTTCACTGCCGCTGCTTTGGCTGCATGCACTTCCTGGTTTCTTTCAGAAAGCATTGCTTCCACCTGCGCATCCTGCCTTTTCAAGTGGCCGAGGACCGAGGTCATAGCAACATCCCAGAGCTCCTGACTGGCAGATGTCGACAGGGCACTCCTTCTGCCGCAACTGCTTCCTGAGGGCAAGGGACCACAAGAACAAGTGCCCCAGTAAGTTCTTGCTTTTTCCAAAGGGAGTAGCTATCTCGAATGTATGTGGGTGAAACAAATGCATAGTGACAGCTGGAATTTCCTATGCCCAATCTTCAACGACAAGACACCCAAAAATAGATCTCCATCATATCTGTCACTTGTGTCGTCCTGCTGAACGTGTCCTATTATCCTATCAGCATGCTCGCCACACTCATCAGGAGCCTGCATTGGGTGGTCCCTGTTCGATAATCTACCTCCTGGACATGACCTAATCGCATAAGGTCAACAGAGCTGACAGCTTGAGAGCCATAGACTTTGCTGTCTCTGCCAATAATAGTCAGGACAAGGGTAAGAATTGGGAAGGGGAAAGGGGTGACACATCCCCCAGGACATCGCATCAATTCGACAAATCTTTGCTTCAGTGTGCCGTACGCTGCTGCCTGTGAGCAAGGAGATCCCTGTCACCGCTGCGCTGTGCCAGATCATCCAGAGCAGCTTCCCAGAGGAATATGAGGCACGCAGGCAGGAGGAGCGCGCCCTTTTCACCAGCCAGGAGGGCGGGGAGCAGCCCCTGCCGCTCTTCGTCATGACCAGCATCTTCCCAGGCAAATCTTGAACCCTCTGAGGTTTGCAAACGCCCACCCTTAAACCTGGGTCAAAAGGGACTGCAGGCAGGAATACCCAGGGCGGAGCAGTCGTGTGGACTTTTATGGCCTTTTGTAGGCCTAGTGGGATCTGTCTTAATCGTAATGACCAGCATCTTCCCCGGCAAGATTGGACCCTCTGGGACTCAAGGAGGCCGTTTCTCCCCCCCTCCCTCTATGGTAAACGGGGCTGCTGGCAGAAGCGTATGTGGCGGAGCGCTTGAGTGAACTGTTGTGACCTTTTAAGCCCCAGCGGCTGAAGTTTCCCTGTAACATGAAAATCTTGGTCGTCGTGACCAGCATCTTCCCAGGAATGCCTGGCCCCTGCAACTCGCAAACAGCTGAACCCCCCGTGTCAGAATGGCTGCCAGCCTCCACTGCAAAGGGAAGGCATGGGTGAATATGTGGCTCTTGAATTTTCCATTATGTGTTCAGCAACAGTGTTCAGCATGTTCAGCATGCATGCACTGCTGCAGGCCTGCCTTCCATCTGCGATCTAAGACTGAAGGTTTGGATCCGCAGGTGAGGAGATGAGCCTGAATATCTTTGAGCCACGGTACCGCCTGCTGGTCCGGAGGAGCATGGAAGGGTCCAGGAAGCTGGGCATGTGCACGGTGGACTCCGGCCACCGCCTGCCGAATGCCGCCACCGAGGTGGAGATCTGCGAGTGCCAAGCCCTCCCAGACGGCAGGTGAGTTCATGTACAGACACTGGATTCATGGATTTTATCTCTCAGGCGAGGTGGGGGTTTGGGGAGAGGGGAAGGGGGGAGAGGGGAAGGGGGTAGCTTGTCTATATATTGGAAAGTCTGCACTGGTGAAAGGGCCTGGCCTTCCTGTAATTTGCAGTGACTTTGCCTGTATCTCCACGGCCCCACATTCTTGTTTGCAGATTGTGCAGGCCGTTTTTTGCATCTGTGAAGCTTTTGGGAAGGCGTCATAATAGTGCCTGGCTTTCATGGGAGACAAGTCTGCACCACAACGGCCTGACTTTCAGATATGCTTTATAAAATATAAAGATTGTGCAGTCATGGTGGAAATTTGATGTCTTTCACCAGTCTCACACGCCAATCTGTGGGAGTGAATTCACACCTCACCCTGCAGCAAGTCTTGGGCAGTGAGGCTCAGCTGTGAGGTGCCCCCGGTTGCTGCAGATTCCACATAGAGGTCAAGGGCAGGAGACGCTTCTGCATCACCCGCTCCTGGGAACAGGTGACTCCTCTCTATATGGCCTTGTACTCCTGAGCTTCAATTTTTCTTGGACATGGTGGCTGTATGCCGACAATGTCTTGCACTTCTTCTTGGGATTTGGAGGGGCTAGAAGCGTGTCTGACATGTCTTAGCACCAAGTCTCAGCCAGCATAATGAGTAAACTCAGGATGAGATTGCTGGAGTTGTGGAGAGGGGGAGATGAGAGAAGCTGGAAGTTCATCTTGCAATGGGAGAGTAAAAAAGTGATGCGGCTGATTTTGAGTTGCCCTTGAAACGCAGGATGGCGTCAGGGTGGCTCAGCCTGAGTTCTTCCAGGATATCCCGCCTGAAGCAGACTCCACAGCAGCCCAGGAGCTGCAAGACTCGGCAAAGTCTGCCATCAAGAGCATATTGATGGTCCGCGAGCCCCTGGAGTGAGCCCAGTCCTACATGCTCCCTCTCTGGCCCTTTCGAAATGATTGTGAAGTAGTTGCCCAGATAACATCAGCAGGTTGCCGAGTCAAAACCTCCGCTGACTCCTCATAAAGGCCTCGATACTCGTTATCCTACGATTATTCACCTCATTCTTCATTGAAAGATGTCATGAAATATTTCTGATCAAACACGCACTGATCTGGACAATGGACCTGAGCTAATCAGTCTTGTCACTTGTCATGCTGTTGGCCCCTCCAAAGTGCTCTTGGCCTTGCAGGAGGTACGTCCTGGGCATGGGAGGAACTCCCCCCGACATTCTGGATTGGGTCCAAGGAGTGGCGGAGGCCCCCACCCCCCAGGACGCCGAAAAGCTGTCCTTCTGGCTGGCATGCTTACTGCAGCCCTTCCACAGGTGACCGCTGCCCGGCTGCAGAATCCATACTTTACAGAAGAATCCATACTTTGCAGAAGAATTCAAAGGTGGCAGTACAGTCTTCAGCATGTCACAGCCTCTTGTGATACGTTCATCGCAGTTCATCAGCGGAGTGCTCATGTGGATAATCCGCAACTGCCTATTGCTCTGGAGGCTTGCATGAAATGTAGACAGTACTGGTGAGGAGAGCACAATGCAACAGGAGTTGACTGCGTGTTCCAGAAGGCGCCTGTCAGATCAAGATGTGCAGCAAGCATTCCAGTCCAATCTGCAGAACAAACCAGAAGCATTGCAGCTTTGGGGTCAGAACAGTGCACTGACATGCTAATGCCAAAACACCACCCGGTCAAGATTGCAGAAGGCATTGATCCTGCAAATTCTGCCCTTGCCTTGCAATTTTCCACCCTTTCAAATCTCTCCACTGATACACTGGTATGACCTCTTGGCTTGTACAGATTTGATCGCGGACAGCTGCTGGAAATGACATCGACAATGGACAGGCTGACGTTTCTGGTGAGTCAGCTGAATCAGGTGGTCAACAGGCTGGACCGTGGCGGAAATGGCAGATGGGAGTGCATCATCTCCTGAAACGGCACTTGGGAGTGTGTCACTTGAGGGAAACACACACAATATCTCGTAGGAGACCATAATAAGAAATACAGCATCGTGTAAACAAGTTGGCGGCGGCGAGAGTTTCAGGTACATGGTTTGGGGTCCTGGAAAGCGGATATCAAGCCAATGCTTGGGCTTTGTGTGGGAAGGACATGAATGGTATGGTGCAGCCCTGTATGATGGTCTTTGGATATTATGAGTTGTATCCCGCAGCTACAGAGGGTGGCAAATTGTGTGGAGTAAATACGAGTAGTCTGAGGCTTGCGCTGCTACACCCGGCGTACTCAATTTGTGGCATTTTCGGTACAGTCTCTGTATAAAAGTGTACCTCATGCTTGGTGCCAATGTATCTTGTGAGGACGTTTATGAAGACTTCTGTGGAGGCCGGGAGGAAGTCTTTAAAGATTGCACGTTTCTTTTCTGGATGTTTTTTTCAAGGTCGTGGCCAGACTTGTAGACTTACAGACTCAGCACTCTGAGTGGTTTTGTAGCTGTAACATCTTTGCAATGAGACATAGTGTTTTGTTCTCAAGGCTTGTAACACACCAGACAGATGCATACATATTATCGACATCGTACGGCGCTGAATCCACTCCACAGGACTACATGGCCTCCATCTCCATGAAAAGTGACTACATTGTCTGAAAAGGTAAGTCTAAGAAACCTCAAAGGGTAGACTGCAGGTGCATCTCAATTGTCACCTAGGTTCAGTTGGACAAATCTTGCTGGTCAAATCTGGTCTTAAAGCTCGTCAAAATCTTCTGAAGCAACATCCCCAGAAATCCCGCCGTCGTTTTAATCAAGCATAACTGCGCCCCATTTCTTCCCGACTGATGTGGCAGACTGCATTGGCGCGCAGTGCTGTTGTCATCTCTTTTTGAAGCCGTATTTTTTCCGCTCATAGAAGAGGTCCGTCTTTGCTGATCCCAGGTTGACAATCTTTGGACAACCATCACGCTGCACACATGCACAGAAAAATCAGACATGTGGAAAGAAACAAGATGGATTGTTTCTGTACATGCTTGCATGAAACCACCTCGCACACTACCCACAAGTAGTCTTCAGAATTCGCTGTGTGAAGGATGAATTTACTCTGTACACGTTTCAGGCACCAGACTGCAACTGTAAACATGATGCCACGTCCTTGGGGAAGAGAAAGAAGCTAAGCCGCCCAAAGTAAGGTTCATACTGGACATCCTAGGCCGCTGTACGACCCCAAAAGTAATTTGGCACCCCCCCCCATCCTGTATTAATCTGCTCCGAGCAGCAGACATGAGAGACGCTCACATCTTTTTCCTGCTGCGTGCACTCCTTGCAGTAGTAGGCGTCCGAGATGCCCACCCCCCCACAGATCACGCACCGCCCGGCAAATGAGCCGTAGTTGCACTCATCGCAGATGCGCACCAGGGTGGCTGGCCTGACGTACGAGTCACACACCACACACTTCCCGTCACCTGCGTATTTATCACGTACTCAGGCTACCGGGAGCACATTTTGCTTTTTAGGAAAAGGGAGCTCAAATCGAAGCAGTGAGTAGAGCATTGCATCAATTGCTCTTGTGCTTGTTGGTGTGGAGGCCGTGGAGATCCTTACATTTTTCGCAGAGACGCCCAATTGCTGCATCAAAAGCTTTTGTCAGTTCCTGTATGAGTTTTCGAAGAACAAGCACATGCACTTTCAATCGTTGCACAGAAAGATAATATTCCCTAAAGTACAAACCTCACCTATCCCGGGTTGCTTACGGCACATGATGAGATCGGGATGATGCTTCGCCATACTGTGCTATTGCCCACAGGCGATCTTTGTGTGAGGTACGATACCCGTCCGTGTATCGAATTGTCTGATTTCTCTTCTCCTCTTGCAGGATTCTTTGCCAAGAGTATGAAACGACAAGATGTAAGCAACAGCTTTCAGTGACGGTGATCTAGTGATGGATGCAGGAATGGCGATCAGGCTGCTTCTGTGTAATATGCAGAGCAATATGGGCCAAAATTGACCCTACTCATAACCTCAGTACAAGGTTGCGGGAACCTCTCAGGCTGTCGCAAAGAGGTGCATTGGTCTTGAGCAAACACAGCTCAAAGCAAATCGCATCGCAGAGCTCCTCGACAGAGCGCACTTTGTCAATAGAAAATAGCAAGTGCTTGTAACTTCGCCTCTACAACAAGCTTGCAGCCAGTAGCACTACAGTGCGACTCATCACAGGCTGAGATACCACTTGGCGGGCAGGCTGTGCGCCAGACTTGTTCCAATAGCTCAGAGATCAATTTTTAGAGGCAGTGCCGGACAAGTTATCAATGATTGATCTCTCTGGCTGAGCAAGGGCGCTGTGCCTGGGGCAATGCGGCCGAAGAAAGCCAAGCAGGCCAAGGGGAAGCGGTGTCATGGAGAGGCCGAGGACACCAAGAAGCTGGATGCATTGATTGCGGAGGTGCGCTTCCCTATCCCCCATATTCTACCACCTCCAACAAAACACTCTACAGCACACCTCATATGCCACCATTGCTTGTGGCCTTCGTCGAAGACTTGCAGGGGGCGCACTTGCAGGGGGCGCAATGGAAATGGAGTGTTGCTGTGCTTCTCCTTAACACTGCCCTTCCGTCCTGCAAAAGGACACAGTTGCTTATTTGATTATATTGTTGTAGATAGTGACACATATATGTATACTTGTGGCTGCAATGGGATTACCGTATCCAGTCCCATTTACAGACTCTCTCATTGTATTAGATATGGATGAGCGGGAAAAACCCCGAGGACTTCTTTGTATGGGTTGCGAGCATTTCTTGACCTGGTATGAAGCCTGCTGAACACACATTTGTGATACAATCCCACCAGCTGCACTGTTGCTCCTGAATGCTCATACGCAACCTCCAAACTCAAATCTACACTTCCTTTCGATCTTTATACGAAGCACAGCCAATGTCACGCCGCAAATTTATAGAAAAGAGGAGGGACAGTGGTGAGCAGTTCAGGACCAAAGGCCCGAGCTTGCAGGGGGCGCCTCCCAGGGCAGGAGAGGTAGGGGAGGCGGGGCAGCCAGGGGGCTACTCCCAGGCCAGGAAGTTCGCGGAGCTGCCCCTGTCGGAGCACACCAAGGAAGGCCTGCGGGAGGCCAAGTTCACGCAGCTGACCGCCATACAGCGCTACGCCCTGCCACAGGCCCTGTGTGGGCGGGACGTGTTCGGGGCGGCGAAAACGGGGTCCGGCAAGACCCTGGCCTTCCTGATCCCTGTGAGCTCATTCCCTTCCTCCCCATGTCGCCACCAGAGCCCCATTCTTGTTGGAAATCCATCAGAGACTGCACAAGACGATGAGATGGGTGGAGAGATTGATAGGAATGGGGTAGCCGGCACAGCTCGCAGTTTTGGAAGCAGGTTCTTGGCAGACTGGAATTTTGCGCTGACGACCCTCGTTGAGCACCCCTGGTCCCCATTGAAGTTGCAGAAATATGAGCTTACACAAGCAGGAAAAAGATCCAAGGGCAGAACCTTCATGCAGCAAGGTTCAAGCCTGCCATTTCTCGATGCTCTGTGGATTGACTCTTGGGGCAGATGCTGAGGGATCCAATCAATCTACGCTCAAAATATTGGACAGCCTCTTTCAGCTTTGTCTGTGCTCATGTTGATATTTGTGACTTACCGTGGCTGGCTGCAGGTGATCGAGAAGCTGTACAGGCTGCAGTGGGGGGCCCTGGATGGCCTCGGAGCCCTGGTCATCTCCCCCACCCGCGAGCTGGCCCTGCAGATCTTCAACGAGCTTCGCAAGATCGGCAAGAGGCACGACTTCAGCGCGGGGCTGCTCATCGGGGGAAAGAACATCAAAGACGAGCAGGAGAGGGTCGGAAGTGGGCTCCCCTGGCACCCCATTACTTTTCTTGGCCTGCGGCCATCAGGGGGGCCAGAAGAAGGGGGATGGATGGGGGGAGGTGGGGGTAGATTTTCTACTGGAGAATAATTTTATGCTGGATTGCAGTTTCTATAGCTGCTGGAGACCCAAATTGTATGGCAGAGAAGTGCTCTTTGCGAATTCCGCTGCCAGCATTGCTGAGACCTTGATAGTCTTACTCCAATTGGGCATGATCGTCAAATGAACATGGACAATGGCATTACAATGGCTGCTGCTGGACTTACACAAGTAAGGACACTTGGCGAGCTGAATCATCATGAATCGAGGGACTTGGTTGTCTTCTGCAGTACAATCCTGGAGTGGACAAGTTGTGCAGATTATCGGGGAGCAGCAAGGACTTGAAAGGTGGATGGGCTGGTTGGAAGGGCTGGAATCAGTTGTGTGCTTCCTGTTGCAGGCATGAACATCCTGATCTGCACCCCTGGGCGCCTGCTGCAGCACATGGACGAGACGCCCAACTTCGACGCCTCCAACATCCACATACTGGTGCTCGACGAGGCAGATCGCATCCTCGATATGGTGACCCATCTCCCCCCTCCCCCTCCCCCCC
>QAXI01000441.1:1088253-1128355 GCA_004335615.1 Chloroidium sp. JM | reverse complement strand
TCCCCCCCCCCCTCTCCTCACCAGGGCCCTGCAAATAATCGACCTCTTGTGCTTCAACATTCGACAAATGCGATGAAATCTGCTGTGCCATGAAAGTACGTGAGAAGGAAAGATTCAGTTCTTGTCCCCCAAGAGTCCATCAAGAATTAGCAGACCTGCAGAAACCAGGGTTTTGAGGTGGAAGGAAGGGGAAGGGTCACCCCGAGAGGAACATTGCTGTATTTGGTCCTCTGTGAGTGATCAAGAAGACGCGATGAAGGGAGCAACGACGCTGCAACTGCAGTTTCAGACAGAAGGCTTATAGAAGCGAAGGGTTGACTTGATGCAACCTGCAGGCATATGCCATCTGTGAGCTGCCAGACAAGCTAGGCATCGTATGGTCCTTCATCCGATCACATCTCAAGGTGCGCTTACGCAGTGATGCTGCTGGCTAAGAGTGTATTGCCATTTCTCATTTTACCGGCATGAATGCATGCTTGGAAACCCCCTCCCCCCCCCTCTCCACACACACAAAAACACCTCCACACTGCATAGAATTTGAAACCTTGATGAAGCACTCACATTCCTGCTTGGAGTAGGAATATGTCTGCATTGGGGCAGACGTCAATCATGGTGTGGCTCTCGGCAGCACCGTTTCTTTTCATGGACACATGTATAGGAGCCAATGTTCATGCTGCAATTCGTGATTGAAAGTGGACCCCGTTTTAATCGCAGGCAAAGATCCTGGTGTTTGCTTCGACATGCAAGCAGGTCAAGTTCCTGTATGAAGCCTTCAGCCGCCTGCGACCCGGGTGCCCCCTGCGGAGCCTGCATGGCGGGATGAAGCAGATGCGCCGCATGTCCGTGTTCTACGACTTCTGCGAGGTGACCCAGCCCTCTTCCCCTTGCGATGGACGCTCTGCACATGGAACTAGCAGTTTCTTCTGGGGTTGGAGAGACCTCCTTGTCAAGTGGGATGTGGGGAGAAAGGACGCAGAACGGGATGGGAGCTGCTGGATAGCTCTCGGAAACAAGTCAAGATCATCGGCATACCCAAGAAAGCGCAGTCCAGTGGCAATGGATGCGATTGCCGGCCAGAGGTAGCAGGAGGTTGAAGTCCAAATCTGCAAGAGAAGAGGGAGACGGAGCAGGGGTGGAGACTGCTGAAGGCTTGGCCTCCCATTCCCAGGCTGACTCTGTGTGCTGGCCATGCAGTCCAGCAGCGGCATGGTGCTGTTCGCCACCGACATCGCAGCCAGGGGTCTGGACTTCGCGAAACTGGACTGGGTGGTGCAGATGGACTGCCCGGAGGACGTGCCCGCCTACATCCACCGCGTCGGCAGGACGGCCCGCTACGTCTCAGGTCACCGTCCCCCCTCCTCCTCCTCTCCTCACCCTCACACCTCCCTTATTTCCCCCGAGATCCCGTTCCTGTGCTCCCAGACATATGTGCTGACCTGATCCACTGCTTTGTACTACACTTTTGGAGATGGTTTCTTGACGTGGAGGAGGATCAGATGCCTGCAATTCAGAACAGGCGAATACTCGTATTTCGTCCATTGAGGCAGGTCATCAGGCGAGATGTTGGATGCGGGTTATGCCCATGACCCTCATTTGCACAACGGCAGGAGAGTTTTGAGTCTGAGCGATCTGTGAGCTGTAACGCCAGCCAATTCAGACACTTGGAGGTCACATTTCCTCAAGTCTCTGGTCTTTGACCGTCAACCTGTAAGCATCCTGAGGCTCCACATGCAACAATTGTTTGAAGGAGCAAGGCAGCCAACCACAAATGTGCCAATGAGGGGAAATATTCACAGGTATAGAAGGTCTGATCCAGAAGGTTTCCTGACGTTCCGTTGTCGGTGTGTGTGCAGCCGGGAGGGGGCTGCTGCTGCTGACTCCCAGCGAGCGTGCTTTCGTCGACCAGCTGGCCGAGGCCAAGGTTCCCATAAAGGCCATCAAGATCAACCCCGACAAGACGCAGCCAATCACCCCCGCCCTGCAGGCCATCCTCTCCAAGAGCCAGGACCTCAAAGTACAGTCCCCCCCCCCCCATTCCTCGCCCTTCCCCTGGAATGCCGATCTTGGCACCTCGAAGCGCTCTTGCAGGAAAGGCACGGGTTGGTGAAGCGCTCGGTGTGCAGAGGTTGGTGCTCAGACTTCCCATGCAAAGGCAAGGACAAAATATGTGTGGATTGGGTTGATTAAGATTGGACGATTCAGACGCAAATCAAGGGCGGATGTTGGCGGAACCGAGGCCCAGGACTGCTGCCGGAGGATCGTCAGCAACAGCTTCACAGCCTCAAAAATATCTTGACCAGTGCAAATTGAAATCCATGGATACATTGTACAGGAGACCTGTTAGAGGAGCATCACCACCTATTTCGAAGCCTCTCACGTGTGACCCATGCAGTGCCAGACGCCTGTGATCTGTGTGCAGGAGGCTGCCCAGAGGTGTACAACCGCCTACCTGCGATCCGTGTTCCTGGCACCCAACAAGGCTGTGTTCGACGTGCGGGCCCTGCCTGTGGAAGAGTACGCACTGTCCATGGGGCTGTCTGCACCCCCCAAGCTGCGCTTCATCAAGAAGGGCGGCAAGAACGCCCAGGAGGTGCGCACCCAGCATCAATTTTTGCTTGGCCTGACGCGACTTTTACTCCGTTCTACGCCCCTCCCCCTCCCTCCCACTATTCTCGCCAGGCACACAGTGTCGAAGACTAGTATACATTCAAGCTGCTGAACAATAAAGAGGACCAACCAGGAGATTGCCACTACACTCAGGAAGTTCCTTTGTACTTTCTCCTATCGTCCCTCTCCTGTCTTATCTTAGAAATCATCCCCCAACCCTGAATCCCTTCCCTTGCCAAATGCAGATCAACATTGGGAACCCTGCTCTGACGGAGAGTGCAACCGAGGCCAGAGACCCACAGCCCCCCGCTGAGGCTTCTGGAGCTGACACAGAGCCAGCAGCGGCAGGCGATGCAGACGAGCTCCTGCACATCAAGCGGCACAGCGGTGGCGAGGAGCCCGTGGAGGTGGCGGCGGCAGAACAGCCAGTGGCGGGCAAGAAGCGGAAAAAGCGCCTGCGGATCAGGGAGGACGGCGGGGGTGGGGCCAACAGGCTGGTGTTTGACGATGATGGGGTGGGGGTGGACACCTTTGCCGCCCTGACCAGGGACAGTAGCTTTGGGTGAGTTCTGCTGCCTCTTGCCTGATCTTGCTTCTTTATCGTGTTCTTTGAAGTCTTTGGTAAGATTGATGGGAAGGCGAATGCGGACAGCCCAAAATTGTAGACGGCAGAAGGGCGATCCAAGGACAATCAGGGTACAGGTCAATCTCTTTATTAAGGCCTCCTCCTCTGAGCAGTGCCATGTGGTAGCAAATTCGAATGTTCATATGGAGGAAAGAGTCTTTTTTGGGGTGAAGAACACTGTGTGAGTTTTGAATTTGGTAGCCTATGCAGCTGGTTGCTTTGGGGGTAAAAACTTTCACCAGGGATGGCTGCTCAGGGAGAGAATCAGGCATAGGCACAGTTTCCGCACATGGCATCAATACATGGGGCTTGTCACTGATCGAGCATGGCACTGCAGGGGAGAGGAGGGCACGAGCATTGGGCACAGGACGGCCGAGGAGCGGTTCAGAGTGGCGGCGGCCGTGCTGCGTGAGAGGGACGTGGAGGATCGCAAGGACTACCAGCAGCGCAAGCGGAGCAAGGCGGCTGAGGCCAAGGCCAAGAAACGGGCGCGCGAGACGGAGGACGACCCTGGCGTCACACTGGGGCCGGGGTTGGGGTACCCTGGCGAAGAGATCTACGAAGGTATCTTGGCCCCTGTATTTTCCTATGGCCCGAGCACTTGTTCTGGCAGGCTGAAACGCTTGCACCGTGCAATTTAGGGGTCCCCTGTGGAGCAGCTGTTTGAATTATTCTGCTATATGGGAGCTATTTGAGTGGGTTGAGGAACAGTATGCTGGAGCATCTTGTGATCGTGACCAAGACCATCTGAAAACACTCCCAAGAAAAGGCATGAATTGTCACTGTTACTCGTAGGCGATTCGGACGATTTGGGACCAGGATCTGGAGTCGAAGATGATCGAGACGTCGATCAAGACGACCGACCGACGAAGAAATTGAAGCCGGAGATGGCGCACTTTGGGATGTCGATCAAGCCCAAGAAACAGACGACCATGACAGTCGCAGAGCAAGAGGAACTGGCATTGAAGCTGCTTGCCGGGGGCTGATTGTCGTGATGCGCTGTCCGTGGCCATTATAAATCATGATCGGTGCGGAGATTGACGCTAAGAGAAGCGGAAGGATGACAATCACGTTGTTTTAAACCCATGGTGATCTGTGGAATTTGTGTGTTTATGGTAGAGGAGTATACAAGCCAGTAGAAGATCGCAAAAAAGAGGGTAGGCTTGTCAATCTTTTACGATATACTTTGAATCTGAGTGGACCAAGTAAAAACCATATGTAATTCAAAGCAAACAACCAGCGACGCAAGCAAACAAGCACACTTCTTCTAACCACAACAACGAATCAAAACGATGCAGTGCACTACGGCATCTACATATGCAGTGCCTCTCTGAACCATTACCTGCTCTTTTATCAGAACCAACGGTGAAATGGCACACATAGCTAGCTAAGCAAAATATCCCCCACGATTTGACCAATTTATGTTTAGCATGAGTTTGTCCTTTTTAGTTGCCTTCCCCACACAACCTGCCGCCATACATGGCTACGGCAGAAGGATTGGCTATTCTGAACGGAGTTGATCTGAGACCCCGAGCGCAGACTGCTAGGTCAGCAGTGAATCTCTGGGGACCAAAAACAGCAGCAGGGCAACCTTGCTTGAAGAGGATGAGAAAATGGGTTTCCCCAGCTTCCACTACATATGATCACCCTGCATTGCCATATAAATGGGGAATGCAGGTAGTCAGATGTGACTGGCAAACTCGGAAAACCAAAGTTGGGCGCAACATACACTCCCCCATTGCAGTACAGAAATTGGGTCCTCTTGATCCATGCACCTTGTGCCATAATGCACACTCAGATACTTGCAAGGTGAACGGCTCTACCAGTGGGCCATGTCTGCAAGTCGGCTACCAGAAAGCAAGTTCTTGTGTGTCCCACCAAATAGCACTGCCGTATCGGCAAGCTGCCATTTCGGCCAACCATCAGTGACTTGTACTGCTACGATGTCCAGGAGCTTCCCAGCCCCGTCCATGCAAAAAAAAAGTACCACCACCTGCCCTCCCCAGGCCCACCCCCCACCAAAAAGTACAATTTGAATTGAATGAAAATTTCTGCCTCTTTCCATCCGTTCCTCAACAAAGAGGATACAGCCCCGGCTGGAGGCCCGTCGGCGCGATCACCATGCCCCCGGGGGGAGAGACGATGAGGCGGCCCTTGACGTGTGTGAGATCGTCCCACCCTGCCAGTGGCTGCCACCGCAGCAGGCCCAGCACCTTGAGCTCCACCGCATTGACGAGGGCGGGAGAGACCGCAAAGCCCGTGCTGCACACGATGCACGGAATGAATCCAACAAGCCCTTGTCACCACGGAAAAGCAACACTGGCCGCTGGCAGCATTCAGGACAGGTCAATTTTGGAATCACCATGAACATCTACAAGCCAGGACATGAGGATGCAATGCTCAATCGCATCATTGTTTCCAGTGAACACTGCATCTCGCAGTCCAGGACATTGAGATGGGGAAAACTCGCAGGAGATTTGTGCCCCGGGAGCGGAGACACGATAAAGAGGGATTTCCTGCCCCGCAGGAAAACAGCATGCCAAAATTTGCTGGACACCAAGAGCAGGAGTATCCTCGAATTCGGGTGTGTCAGCGGATCCAACGGGGCTGGCCAGGGCAATCAAATTGGTTTGTTGGAATCAGCTGCTCACACAGGCGCGATGAGGCTGGCAACAGCGTGGGCGGCTGGCAGGCTGAGGCGGCATTCCTCCAACTTGCAGGCGATCCACAGGCAACCCAGCAGCAGCAGCAGGGTGGTCCAATCCAGCTGACCAAAGAAACGCTGCAGGACACACCATGCAGAAGTCAGAATTGCCAACAGTGGAGGTGACAGGAAACGTCAATCTTCACAGTTGTGACTGTTTGTGCTCTTTGTGCCTTGGGGCGAATCCTTGTCAGAGGACAAAGTCGCACCTGGCTTTCAGGGGGGTAACTAGCAGATCCTCTGCACCGAGCCTCTCATGAGATGGTACTATTTCCTCTCGGCAAGACATGGGGTCAAATCAGGAAAGGGCAGCTGTCAGTTTTCAATAAGCGCTGGCAGCGACAGTGATGAAACACCGTAGTTCTTCCACTACAATGCACAGAATTTCGTACAGGAATGCCCAGTGCATGCACGAATTGTTCGATGAGTAACGCATCGATCAAGGGTGAGATGGGAGGGCATGGGGCTGACCTGGGGGCGCAGGCGGGTGAACAGGTGCTCGGTGAGGAACAGGGTGTCTGGAGCCAGCTGCAGGAGGGTGCCCCACTTGACCAGCACGCACTTTGGGCTGGTGAGGGGGAGCTGTGGCCGCTGAACCGTGGCCATTGGTTGCCAAGCCGTCGCGCAAGGATCCGCCTGTGCGAACAGTCAGAGGCGAGTGATTACCCTGGCAGGGTCAGAGCCAAATGTGTCTGGCTGTTCCTGTTCCCTTGCGTCTACTGATCCTTCCTTGTTGTTGGTTGCAAAATTGCCATGGACACGGGATATCAAGTTATGGGCCCCCCTAGGATGTGGATTGAAATGCAGCGTCTGGCTTGGTAACAGGAAATGCGGTTGATAATTGAGGCAGAGGGAGACAACCCGCACATTCCAGTCCACAAAGGGGGACTTTTGGTCGTCCTAGCAAATCAAACAAAGAATGCTGCTCATGGACCAGTGAAAGTATTCACAGAGCTGTGCCTGTTGGCATGTGCTTTGGAGCCAGTGTAGGCTGTGTGGAGTGTTATGTCTGACCTGCCTAGACCTGGAGATCCACGGTCCAGCGTGCAAGACGTCCTTCCGAGGGAAGGTGGGCACTGTGCTGTGGAGGTGGCCGACATACAAGGGATGCGAGCTTTCGGGGGCGCTTGTGGCTGAGCTGGTCCTCATAAAGGGGGCGCTCAGTCGCCCCTGGGATGCCCATTCCCCCACTGCATGGCTGACCACCTCAGATCCGGAATCATGAATGATGGGAGCATGAATGGGACTGCCCACACGCAATTTGACAACCTTTGTGCATTGTTGATAAGGCTTTGCGCATGTCACAGAGGACCCGAGTACCCTTGAGAGCCAATTATGTTGAAGCTTTTGACAGATTTGTAAAATGCCTTGCCATTCAGGTGGCATGCAAGCTGAAAAGCGTTCACATGAAGGCTCATCAAAGTTGAAATCGACTGGGTACAGGGAGTGTGATGCACCCTCAACACCGATCATGCAAAAGTAATGCTTGGAGCTACAAATTACCACCATGGAAGAGCTGTTACCTTGAGAGCGTGGGCGAGCGTTATGGTCCCCGTATGGAAACTGCATCAGAGGCTGAGAGTATGAGCCTGATGTCATGGTGAGCGGCTCTGTGCCGCAAATCCGCGCCAGGCCTGCCCTGTTCATTCCAGGCCCCTGCAGCATGACCAAGCGCTTCAGAAGCTCCCAAGAATGTCAAAGTGCCCCGCTCATCAAATCCCTTCCATAAGTGCCATTACAACATGAATGACCTGCAGATTTGATTCCCTCCCTCCCTCTCTTTCCCCCGCATGTCATGGCATATCTGATTTCCAAACCTGGACTGTCAATCTGTGCTCCTTGCACGAAGGTTCATTGCAGCTCTGACCAATATCTCATGCTTGTATTGACAGAGTTCAATGGTGGCTATTGAGCGCTGGGCTATCTAGCAGGTGCTGCTGTGAGGGAAAAGGAGGAATCACCTCCAAGTGTGATGAGCTGGAAGCTATTTGGGAGGCGATCTGCAGGCTCCCCAGGCAGGAATGGCTGCTGTGCAGGCTGGAAACCGCCCCTGATCCTTGTACTTGGGGGAACCCTAATTGCCCACTTAAGGGGGTGTCCCACCGTTGACAAGTGTTCGCCGAGGCGTGAATGAAGTGGCCCACAGGTACCTGCTCAACGCAACCAAGCCTCCTAAGGGGGCGGGTGTGCCAATGTATTTCCTCTCTGAACTTGAACAGCAGTTAGGCATTTCAAAATGACTTCATCGTGGTTTCCCTTATCTACAGGTCCTGTTCCGATTTTGGGAGAAGAAGACAAATACCAGGGCAGTTACCTGATAAAGGGAGCTTGATTGGCTGGAGCTGCCACTGCAGGAGGCAGTGTCATGGTCGTACAGAGAGGCAGCCTTGAAACGCTTTTGCTGATAGAGTGGGCGCTCAAAATCATCTGCAAGAGGAAGAAAGTGGGGTCACAAAGGGAATTTCTTAGGGTGGTCAACACAGGGCATTGGAAACACATATGATTGATGGGCATTGCGTGCTGCACAGATACATCCATGTCAAATTGAGGGGAAGAGAGGGGAGGGACAGATCATTGAGTGAGACAACGCAAGCACAGAGAAAGTGGAGGTGGGCGGAGGAGGGGGAGTGGGTTGCCTGAAGTGGGCCGGCTATTGCAGCCACTGAAGCGCGAACCGGAGCTAGCTTCAGAATCCGTGGGAGAGAGCAGTGGGATGCTGGCAGGGGTAAAGAGCTGCAGGAGGCAAAATGTGGTTCAATTCCCTGGCAGATTTAGAGGAGAGACTGCTTGCCAGCCATCTGGACTGTGGGGAGATCAACCTGATCCCCCGTCATCCCTCCATCGAATACTTCAACTCCATTTGAATTGCAAGAGACGGGAAGGCGAGCGTTTACCTTTTCAGGCTCTACGTTCTCCACTCTGGTTCTCTTGCCGGTCGAACAGGAGCAGCGGTGCATGGTAGACGTAAAAACCCACGGGAAGTCACTGCGTTGTAAAAAATCGTAAAATATGGTGATCCACAGTTTGCAATGTGGGATCATCACAATAGAGCAGGACCTTGCCTCGAGGCACGTCATGTTTGAGCGACCTTGTTGAGAAGCATGCCAGAAACTTTGGATTGATGAGTGAGTGAGATTGTCGGACGGCTTCGACAGCGCCTTCCAAATGAGAGACTTGAGCTCAAGTATCAAGGGGAAATCGACGTACCAAATGAAGAGAAGTCGAGATGTGCCGCCCCGCTCACCACCAGCAGCGCGCTACTGTGAATGCTGTTCACGCTCGATCTTCGCCAGATTATACAGCGTCAGTAGGACGAATGGCGACGGAGTTCTTGGAAGTCGCCCCGATGACTATGAAAATTTTGAATCATATTATAATGGCGATGACGATCTCGAGGTATTGCAACTCAAATTCCGAGTCTCCGAGATAGCGATAGCCGTTGTGCACACGAGTCTTCTCCGCAATGCACTTCTGATCTCAACGTCCAAGCAAAGGGGTATGCATATAGCCCCTGCGTACGACAACTGAGAGGGGTTGCGGGGCGTTAAGCTATTTCGAATCTTAACGATTTCTAATCAATGCAGAACTGAAAGACGACTTTATACCATTGCTCACTTTTGACTTGAAGAAGTCCCAAGCAGCATTTGTAATTCAAGTGATCAATTTTCCGTACTCACCCTGAAGGGCGAACTCCAAGGCCCGCAATAATTCTTGTCCCCCCGGATGAAATTAATGGATCATCTTCCTATCTGTCACATCAAAACCAAAAGATGGTGAAATTGGCGACTCCTTGTACCACAACCATAAATTGATGTGCAATTGCTCCTCGCTCAGCATACATATTGATTTTGATCGCTTCTTGTCAAATATTGCGTGGGTAACGTATTTCCAGGGCAAGTTTTGCACATGAGAAAAGTTGTACCTAGCACATCTATGTTCCCACCAGTGCATTAGGAACAAGAACTCACAAGCAGTTCAAATATGGGCTACCATACATCGAGTTACACCTATGGGAAAGCCAGAGTGGGAAGAATTCCTGTGAGGGTATTCTGATGCTTCTGTTGCTGTCCTATGTACTCTTGACATCCACACACAAGTGCCCATTGCTAACCTCAATGCGAAGACATTATTCCATGCAGAACCATCAGTGGAATATGGCTGCCTCAAACTAACAGCATGGCTCTTACCGGGCCCTATCTAAGGCTGCATGCTAGAAGACTGGCACTAAATTAATCTCCCAGTAGGTGTGCATTTCTGACGCACAAGAATTCAGGCATCTCAATACAGTCATGCAGCAGATTCCTCAACCTTCATCCACCTGCTTGAGCCTGACCAAACTCTTAAGGCTGCAATACTTCTATTATGTCCAGCACCCATAATCATCCTCCTAGCAAACTCCATGTCATGACCTGTCAGCCTCTATGTCATGAGTGCCACATCACAATCGCGCACGGTCTGCTAAGTCTGACTAAACCCTGCTGCCAAGCAGGGGCCCAGCCACCCTCCTGGGTGCACAAATATGTACTGGTCTTCATGCGCACCAAAAGCTAGCACCCGGTGAAGGACATATGTTTCAGCAGCTCTATAATCATTTCCACTGCCCCCTACTGAGTGGTGTACAGGTAGGTGTTGGTCTTCACGCGCACCGAAAGCTGGCACCCGGTGAAGTACATGTTTTTTAGCAGCTCGTGGAACAGTTCTGCCGCCCCCTGGTCCAGCTCAAATTCCAGCCGGACCTGCCTCGTAATCCTCTCGAACTGCTCCCTGGACTTTTTGTGGACGTGGGGCCCGCTCAGGACAGTGAATTTGCTCCTCGAGGTCGGAAGATGGACGATGCCCTGCAGGGCAATTAAGATTTAGAATCTCAACCATACACATGCCTCCCTGAGAAAATTCTGAAAATGCCATGGAGGGCCCACCCCCACCTTGACAGGATGATGACAGGAAACAGTGATCATGAAACCCTCCATGGGTGACTGTAATCTCTTCTTGATTGTCAACTTTCCGCCTTAAAAGCCCACCCCCTTCTTACACCCTGCACAAGGTCCAGATCACGCATTTCGAGGAGAGCAGCTTGGAGGGTGGAAGGGAGGAAGGGGGGAAGGTGCAGGCCCTTGCCAGCCCGGACACATCAAGCAGGGAGATAAAGCTGATAATGAGCTTGCCAGGCTGCATTCCTAGCATTTGAAATGCTAAATTCTACTGCTGAGCCTCAAGTGCAGGGCAAACCAATTGTTGTTTTGTGGTGTAAAGAGAAAGGGTTACGGTCTATTGAGAAGGATTGGTTCATCTTTCTGAGGTGTTTACTCAAATATGGCGGGTTGTTGCGTGCATCAGCTTTCAGCCTTGCTTTTCATGCCTTTGCATTGAGAGCTGCCAAGCCTGCATACCTTTGGATGTCGTCCCAACAATTCCGTGACGGGGTGGATCGGCTTTTCTGTGCTAGCCACCGATGACTCCTCCCCTTCTGTTGTTTCTACGAGTCGAGCTGGCTGAGGTTGTGGGCTCTTGGATGGTACACAGAGTGCCAGCGCTTGCTGGAGATTGTTTCGTGCTCGCAAGATGCAATTGCGATCGAAGGCCTTGAAGCGGACCGAGAAGTGCACCATGCGGAATCACGGTTTTAGCAATGCTGCTAACCTTGGCACACACACGGCAAGGCCAGGCTGTTGTGGTCGTTCAAAATTGACAAAAGGTACAACATTTCTCTCTGTAGAATCAGGGTATGATCCATCACATGCATCATGCACCCGCAAGCCTGTGCTGGTGTTGCAAGTGTATAGGCGTGATAGCTGCAAATGAACCTTGTTACAAGCCCGTGGGAGCGCTATTGAAGCAGGCGTGGCTCTTTCACCACAAGCAAAGCATGTACACACAAGCCGTTGCTCGGGGAGCATCCCTTCTCCTGTTGGTCGTTACTCTGCTCTGCTTCCAGACGAGCATACACTGTGTTTCCTCAACGACACCAGCTACCACTAACAAGAGTTTGGCTTGGTTCTTCTGAACAAACATTACAGGTGTGCCCCTCGAAACATAATACTAGCAGCAATGGACCAGGAAACAGCATGCTCTGCCTAGATGCTCATCTCGCCCTTGAGCTGGGTGACCCAGTCCTTAACGCGGCCGGCAGTCTTGTCGTCCTCGTTGTCCTCATCCAGGGGTAGGCCACAGAAAGTTGAGTCATCGATGGTGGCCTGCATCACATGCAAGGCTGTCACCTGGCTGGGCTAGGAAGCAGAACGACAGGCTTCAAACTCCATTCTGCATACGGCCTGCTTGGCAGTCGGGTACTAGGATAAAGCCTGTTGGCACCTTCTTTCAATATACAAACGAGCACTGGTCGACTTCAATGCTGCCAGATCATTGGCCCCCTCCTCAGAATACTTCTTTCAGTGCGCACCTTGGACTCCTCAAACGCGTAACCTTCGGTCGGCCAGTGGCCCACCATCTTTCCGCCGGCGGTCTTGAATACCTCGTAGATCTCCTCCATTGCATCTGCAAGGAGGAGAACTGTTTCACTGACGTACGAAGCAAATAGAATGGCCTGTCTAACCTGCGCTTTTAGTGATTCCCGTTCCACTAGGCTAGGCCTGCTGGCTCCACCCTTCCTATTAGGCAAGGGGGAAAGGCAGGAAGGGCGAATACAGGGTAGGGGCTTTGCAGGCTAAGCTCACCAGCAAAATTGTCAGCGTAGGACACGGAGTCGCCCAGGCCAAAGACGGCCACGGGGGTGCCATCCAGCTTCAGGCCTGCAACACAGCAGAACAATTTGAGCAAGCCACTTTCCATGTGCATGCATTGCTGTGGTAGAACACACAAGGCGCTGAGCAAATTGGCGCTTCAACAGATTTGCAACTTGCACTGGGGTCACTCAGGCATCAGCAACATGAGCAGGGAAAGCGGAAGAAGGGGGGGGGGGAAGGGTCCCAGTGTATGCCTCTGTTCTTTAAAGCATATGTGCAGGGCAAGGATGAGATGCAAGGAGGCCTAACCTCTGATGTCATCCAGCAGGTTGTCCCATCCAGTCCCACTGCGCTCCGTGTCGGCACCAGTGTTCCATGTGGGTGCACCAACTATCAGGCCATCGTAGTTGGCCAGGGTATCTAGCTGGGCGTCAGCAATCTCCTGGGGGTCAGTGCTGGAATCGCCGAGTTGCTGCATAGAAATGAACATGTCATCAGGTCAGGACAGATGCGTATCAAGATCAAACTTGGCGCGTACATTAGAAAGCAAGAATGCAGGCTCAGGACAGCAGTCTCTTGCTGCACGGATCAGTCCAAGGATCAAGTGCATTTGCACGAGGCAAATTGCCATAAGAGTGTATTGTCTTACCTCTTTGATCAGGCCGGCAACATCTTCTGTGTGCCCTGTGCTGGTGCTGAAGAAGAGTCCCACCTCAGCTCGGCACAGGAGAACCTTGCGCTGTGACCTCCTTAGAGCCACAGCATTGACCTTCCTAGACCCCCTGCAGGTGACAGCCATCTTCAGCCTCGAGCTGGCTTAGGGAAAGGTGGTAAAAAGGGACTACTCCATGCTTGGCCTGACGCCTAGGCCTCTGTGCTGGACCGCAGGGTGGACCTGAATGAGGTGGCGAAGGACGGGCGGAACATCCTGGACGACATGATGGCAGCCATACTTGCTCACGGGAAGAACTGAGATCGATGAAAGACTGTCCTAGGACGGTTGAGAGGTCTGCAAGAGCAACGTCTGATCCGGCTTGCAGTGGAGCGATTCTGCGCGGAGTGAATGCTCCATTCAAGGCTCTCTTTGCCTGTTATCCGCAGAGTGTGCTCCACACTCGCGTTGCACGCGTGAGCGAAACAGGCCCAGCAGGCGATTCGGGTTCGGGGCTTCCATGAGAAATTGCTTCCGAGTTCTGGTCGACATCACCGTACTTCTAGAAGGCTTATCATATTTACCGTTCAATAAATTAGGTGATCAACAAAGAGCTTCACAAGTTGTCAAGCTTTGTGATAACTCTTGCCTTTCAAAATCTGCTTTGTAAGGACTTTTGCACTGCATAATATGCTGAAATTCTGATCAGGACCTGCAGCTGAGCTTCTTCCTGCCTGGCACTTGACAGAGGAGTCTGGCACGAGCACAATGAATGGCCACCGTCCTGGACTACCTAAGGTCACAGTGCTGTTCTGTTCACATGACTTCGAGCGGGGTTTCTTGTATACGCAGGAGGCCTGCAAAAGCCTTGAAGGCATTCATGTGAGCCTCTGCACCCTCTGCCCCCCCACATGAAGCTGTGAGCCTGAATCCTGGACGCTTAATATTGTGCACCCCATTGCTGCATGTCTTTCCTGAAAACAGACAACAATAGTCTGGATACCAAAGCCAGGGCGAGTACGACGAATTTGCCTGATCGAACGAGCCTAGCATAATGGAAGATCAATTCCCTTGCCTTGGGCTGCTCTCCAAGAAGACAACATTGCACTACACATGTGATGACATAATTGCCCACTCGAAGATATACAATTATCTTCCCTGCAATTCCCGATAGCCTATCACTGCTTAGTATGATGGTCTCAAACAGCTCCATTGTCGGTCGGCTTGACACACATGTGGAGCTCATATGGGCAGTGGGTCATGGAAAGCCAGGGGTCATTCAGAAAAAAGGCCTCAAAAACCGAATCCATAGGCAATGCCGGCAATTACGAATACGACCTCTTGCATCACAAAGGCTGTGGGATACACCCTCTTCCACGACTTAAGCAACCGCACGATCAAATGCAGCCCAAGTGAACATATGAGATCCACACAGGGCTGACCAACAAACTTGCATACAGGTGACCAGGTGCCCACGCTCCGAGCTGGCATCCCACATCGGAACGGCAGACGTCCTGGTGCCCCTCATGGCCTCCCTGGATGCCAATTTGCTGGTCAAGGCCACACAGGCAAAGCTGGTGTTGCAATTCGGTGTGGGCTTGGAGGGAGTCGACATCCCCGCCGTGAGTATCCAGTATTTATCCTAAGGGAGGTGGATGTTCCTGCCATTCCCACCTCTTTGGGATACAGGGTGCAGAGCTGGGAGCAGACAAGTGGCTTTCATTGCATATTTTGATGGGGCGAGTCTGGTATGGGAAGACGAGGAGATGAGAGGGCAAGATTGCGGCAGTGCTGCCGCAAGGAGAGAAAGCGAAAAAAGTATGGGTTTGGCTAGGGAGAAGATAGTCCAATACGTGGTAGCTCGAAGGGAGCCCTCAAAGGTCCATCCCAGCCTCATCACCAGCGCAAAACCTGGAGATGGCATTGGGAAAGGGGTGGATCGCAATCCCGTTGTCTGAGTGCAAGTGTGGATTCAGTCCAGAAACGTGAATGTGGGTGCACCCATGCCTCATGTGGCCCTGGATGGGACCGGGGGATTGGTAACGAGAGTCTTCTTCGTGCCTCGCAGCCTCAGCATATCTGCACCCCAACGACTTTCTTTGAGCAGGCCACCAGATTAGGGATCCAGGTCTCCAACATCCCCTCTGCCGCCTGCGGGAACGCCCTGTCCTGCGCTGAAATGGCCATCTTCCTCCTCCTCTGTTGTTTGAGGTGTCACCCCCTCACATGCCCACCGCTGACCGATGAATCCTTACATTCTGTCAAGCAAGGATCGCCTTTTGTCCTGCTTCGTCCATTGTCATGCTCAGGAAAGGACGCTTACAATTATAAGTTGTTCAATTAGCAGTTGTGTACTGTTGTTACAGGCATGCCCACGAGATGGCAGTTTCGATACGCACCAGACGGCTGGGGCTCCCCATTGGCGATACGTTGTTCGGCAAGACGTGCATGGTCGTGGGCTATGGCAACATAGCCAGGGAACTTGTGCCTAGGTGGCCCCCTTCTTGAGGGCTTTGTACCGTCCCCAGACAGCCCACTATCTCTACATGCATGCACAAGACCAGCAATCTTGGTCAGTGTTGCTCCATATGGAGAGTCTTTTGGCTCTGATGGTTGCTTGAATGCTGAAAGTGGAGTAACGACCCCCCTTGAAGGTCACAGAGCATCTCAAGTGACCTTATGCACTGATTTTTGCTTTTTTTGGAACAGGCAGACAACTGTGGGGAAGCGTCAATCAAGAGTAACAAGGCAGTGTGATGCTAGATCTCCTGGCTTGCAGCATTGTGTCAGACCCCTGAGGTTCCAAATATCAGGACCTTGCAGCGAGCATCTTTCTGAGCGTCATTGCCTCCGCAGGCTCAAAGCATTCGGGGTCACGCTCATAGGGGTGCGCCAAAGCCCCTGGGGTGACCCGGGCAAGCAGGACAGCGCACAGGGGGAGCTGCTCTTCAAGGAACGGGGTGGGTGGCCGCAACTCTCAGAGTTCGCCGCAAAAGCCGATCTAATTGTCCTGACCTGCACCGTGACGGAAGCCACACGTGGATTGGTGGACGCTGCCTTCCTGCGGCTTTGCCGTCAGGGGGTTATAATCGTCAACGTTGCTCGAGGTGCTGTCCTTTTACTATCCCCCACCCCCCCTCCCAACTCTTCGGAATTCTGTCTTCTGTGCAAGAAGCGTACCGACTCTCAAGCAATGCAAATTGTGATCCTCATGGTCGATGTTACGGTGCACTAGTCCTTGCCCCCCTCCCCCCCCCACCTGTCCACAACCGCACTCAGAACATCCAATCAACGTCGCTGTGAACAAGCCCTTGATCTAACCCTTCTTTTGTATTCCATCTCGGTTCCCTTCCAGCATGGGGGGTCGCCAACTCCTAGATCTTCCCGATGCAACCCTGCCTGCAAGGGCTAGATGGTCCCAGACTGCATAGTGACGGTTGCCACTGAACCCCAAATATCTGCTATTGTCCAGGGGGCTTGCTGGATTATGAGGCCGTCCTGGAAGGTCTGGAAAGTGACCACATAGGAGCACTAGGCCTGGATGTGCAGTGGAAGGAGCCTTTTGACCCAGAGGATCCCATAGCCAAACATCCCAGGCAAGTGCCATCTTGCTCCCTCTGTCTCCTTCTCAGACCAACACTGCGTCTCAATGATCGATGATACCAGAGGCTCAAATGCATCTATATCGAGTATGGTTGCGGATTACGCTGGAGAGCCTGAGGACAGCATATTTATGCCCACTATTTCAGCCAAATTGATGCCACCTATTCAAGTGCTGCAATGAATGACACCAGCACCCTTTTGTTGTGATTGTTGCTTTCAGCTGTTCCAAGATCTCAATGCAAAGATCTCAGCATTCCCATTCGAGGTGTGGCATGCGAGGAGTGCTTTGTTTTGCAGGGTGTACCTAACACCTCATGTGGCTGGAGTGACGGAATTATCATACAGAGGCATGGCCGATTGTGTAGCTGCGGAGGCAAAGCGATTCCAACAAGGGCTGCCCGCCACTGTCCAGATTAACCAAATTTGATTGCCCTCTTTTGAATTATTAATTAGCTGCTGTTTTCCTGAGGCTTGCATTTTCCCACTCTTCCGGTAGTCAGGATATCTATACGCTTGACATTGTATGATCAGTATGCATAAAAACGAGGTGAACTTGTCGTGCTTTGCATAAATGTTGAAACCCGCATTCTACTTTTTTACTAAGGTGCCCCTACTAGGGTGTCCTTCTACCTGTGGAATCTTGAGTGGAAGCAGACACTATTTGAGTTGATTTCATCATGATTCAAAAGATGGAATGCTTCAAGATTTTACATGGAAGGTAATATTATCCTTTTCAAGTAGACATCCTCTTCTCATAGCTGCACATCACAGTGCATCATACAAATTCATTCCACTCCCACAGAGAAGTTCTAACGGCCAGTGCTCATCTAGCTGAATGCTCTGCAAAAATCTCACACTCTCCTCTATCACTATCTAAAACACCAATCACTTCCGGCCAACAGCTTGTGGATCAGGCCCGGTCTCAGTTGGCTCTGGGACGGGGTCGTTGTTCTTGACACCAGGCAGTCCTCCAAGAGTGGAGAACTTCTTTGGGTCGCTCTGCCTGTTGGTCTGGCCAGAAGTGTCAGACTTCGCCTGTAAGCAACTTTTTAATATGCAGCTCAAGGAAGGTGCTCGTCCTATGTGTTCATCTCGCAGAGCTCGCAATACACAGCATGGAGATTGTACACGTTCTTCATCTGTGTATGCAAAATTGGGCCATCATGCTCTGTTCTTGTCCATGAGGAGATGTGGTGGCATAGATGTTGTCTATGAGAATCAAATCAGACAATACGACATTCACATTAAATCCCAGATCAGTCATAAATTCTGTTGATGCGTAGAAAAGGGGAGGGGAAGGACTCACAATGTTGCCAGTCGTGCTTGGGTTGAAGGGGAACTTGTCTACATTTGTGGGCTGGCCCTTGGAAGCATTAGGATCGCTTTGGATGAAGTCGCTGGGGCGAGCAATTGCGGCGCCTGCCCAATGAGTAGAAATCATTGGAGAGACATATGTGCCTGAGCAGATATGGGGTTGTACATGTTTGCCTATCGACAAGTCGCTATTCACAATGCAACAAAAGCTTACCGTTGAAGGGGGTTGCAAGCAGCAGAGCTGCTCCGAATGCGGCTGCCACCTTGGGAATGGCTGAGTTCTGCATGAGACCACTCTTTAAACTATTAAACAGGGAGGCAAAGCTATGCCACACCATACAACAGGACATCGGAGATGCCAAGCACTGTTTTCACATCTCCTTTCAATGAGTTTGACACCTCTTTGCATCTGCGGCATGCGCATTCCAGTGTTCGAAGTAATTGATAAGCTACCAAATGCTGCTCAGTATTGTAAAGGAGCGTGTATACACACCTCTGCAGAAGCGCGCACTGCAAAGCATGGCCTCGCAGTTGTGGTCGAGCGAGAGGCCTGAAACCGCAGAGATGGCTTGCAAGTGATAGTCTGCATGATCGAATTTGTCTGCAGAGATGTATATACAAGCGTGAAGGAGATGGGATGAGATTATTCGATGACAATTCGCGAGGAATTCAGAGGGGACACCCCTCCGCCTTTGCCAAATAATGTCTCATCCACCACGCTCAGCCTCCGTTCAGCCTCCGTCAGCCTCGTCAGGATCCGTTTGGTCCAACTTGAAAGATGTATTCTGTGCGAGAGATGAGGGTTGATTGAGGCGCAAGAATTCCGTATTGCATGCCTGTGAGAGACGCATTCACAGCTAAGACAGCAAGTCAGGGGATCACGGATCTCCTGAGGTCTTCATCAAGCACTCGTAGCACAAGCCAATTTGAACCAGTGGGCAAATGTTGACAATTTTGAGTGCAGTAGTGAGGTGTCTTGGTCTCGCCTGGTGTATATGCACCCTAGAGCTTTGATTCGCAAGAATGACTGCTGGTAATGCATCAAGAAGCATGCTGCTGACCCTCATTGGACAGTCAGGTCAGGTTTAGGCAAGCATCATCATTGTGCTGAGGGGGCATGGATCACAGACATGCAGAGGCTGATTTGGCACATGTTGGATATGATGGGTGAGCTGGAGATTAGTATTAACAGTGGACACCCTGCACACTACCACCATATTTCCAGCTCTGTGATCATGCGGTACATGTGCCTGATCAGCCTGTGCATGGCGCCCATCAACGCAGACTATTTGAAGACAACAGCTATGGTAGTTCTCATGATCTCGATGACAACCATCTGAAATGGATAAGAGGAGAGAATGAGTGGTTGTGGTGATCTGTCTATTCATCGCTAGCAGAGCCTCGAAGCATACATTGCTGCCGCTGCCAATAAGCATCCTATCAGTCCTACTAAATTTTCTCCGGGAATCAATAACTCTATTGAGAGTGCTGTTGCAAACCCAAATGGACCAAGCGGCACTCACCCTGGTGGTACAGGCTTATCGTACAAAACACACACTATAAACCACTGGTGCCCTAGGTTCCGTTCATTCCATATCTCAATGGTTTGCATATGGCAACCTTTGCTTCAGCAAGCATGTGAGGCAACAGAGCTTTACAGCCTCCTCTCTCTGGCATGAGCACACTTCCTCGTGCTTTACTCATCTCACTTCTGAGAGAGTACTTGGATGACAGCAGAGAGCTTCTGTATCTCTTCTTGCTTCTCAAGGAGTTCATTGTAATGCATCTTGAAGACGACTGCGGGCAAAAGCGCACCCGTCAGCTACATTGTTCAGGGCAATTGTCAAGGGGGGGAAAAAGGGGGGGGGGGGGGGGGAGGGGGGGGGGGGGGGAGGAGGGGGCTGACACACTCAGAGCCAGACATCTATCTCAGCTGCTCTATATTCCTGTGCTGGGGTTGCACAGGGGCATGTGGCTCAGCTCCGTGGGAATCGATCTCTTAGCAGCAAATTTGCTTCGCCTCTCGGCCACCTCTGTGGTGTGTCAAGTGCCCTCTCACACCCATTCTGTAGCTTCCACCGATCTCCCGTCGGCAATGCTGGTGGAGCTGAAGGTACAAACACTGATGCCTGAGTACTCCCCTCCTTCTTTGGCCCACAAACATTGGGACAGATGACAGTTTCCTCCTTCAACCACCCCTCCAACATTCATTTAAAATTGATTGAAAGGGAGACACAGGGGTACCTGGATGACTTTGGTGAATTGCATGATCGGCGTGACCTGCTTGTATGCCTCTTCGTCCAAGTACACCGCATCCTCTATAGAGCGACACAGGGTGTCGAAAGCCACCCTGGCGTCCTCTATGTTGCCCAGAGCAGCCTCCCACTTGTTCAGACCGTTCTGCCCATGGCTCCCTCCTCGCCTGGAATTGCAGACATTCCTCAGCATGACCCGCGCAACACTGCCCATTCGGTATCTGCTCTGGCTGTACCTAGTGCTTTGAAGGCAGTGTGTGGTAAGGAGTGGTGAGATCATCGACTTTGCGGTGCTTGTGAATGGGGGCCAGTTGTCCAGGCCCTGGCAAATCTGCCCCCTCCTTGCATGTAGAAGGACACTCCCACTCTGATTGCTCAAGCCTCTGCCCCAGAATTTGTTCCATGCATGGCGATGGTAGTGACAAACAGAACAATTGGACAGGGCTCTTGAGCATTGCTGTGAAGCTTGAAACGCCTGAGCTCATGGTAAGAATTCTGCATGAGCACCACGAACACAGCCAGAGTCTCCTCCCAAGCAAGGAAAATGCGCTTTGGGCTGAGACCTGGCATCAGGAGCGAGGAAGTGGTGCTCGTTGATGTTGCTCTTCCCGGTGGAGCCCACGGACGGCTTGCTGCTGCTGCTGGGGGACCTAGATCCTGGCTGAGGTCTGCCCTGGGGGGAGTCCTGTGGCTGTGACTGCAGGTCCGCAGACATCGTGCCCTGGGAAGCATGCACAGAAAACTTCACCCTTGAAGAATGGGGCTGTTTGTGAGTGTCTGCAGCGATTGGCTAGCCAATGTTCCCTCCAAGACACACCATTTTCTCAGTGCTTGTGTCGTTTCTTTCCTGGGAAAGCAGAACCAGCTTTACTCAGGATTTGTTCCCGATCGAGCTGTGAGTACTGTAAAGGTAGAGACTTTTGAGTCACCTGCACGCCTTTCAAGCTGCGACGATTCTTCACCGAACTCCCATCTTGGTATACTCCGGCGCTATATGATGATCACATCTGCGGCTTCATAGCCGATAAGTATAGATATTCATAGCAAAGCGCTCGGCCCTATCATCAAGGCGCCTTTCTAAGTGGCACTTGCATGCACTTCTTATATTGCCGCAAAAACGATGACCGCCGAAGCCACAAAAACAAAAGCAATCCAAATTCCTCGAACTGCAAAACGATTCTCAACTTCTTAGGGGAGTCTTCAGCTTTCAGGTTCCAAGGATCACGTGAGCCAAGTCCAAGGTCTCAATTTTGAAAGACAGAGGGTCGCATTGACCATTTCCTATCACTCTGTACATCTTTCATCATGAATAAGGTGAACGGAAGTTCTGGTACTATAGCACTGACCGTGGCCATTCAGATACGCTGGAATGTATGCTGTATCCCCACTCAACATCTTGTCCTAGGACAAAGCAAGTCAGTGCCTATTGTGGTAGCTGGTGTTCACATAGGGCACAGGGTACAAGCATCCCACAAAACTTATGGTGGAGCCAGGCTCACCACAAAGTGCCCTCGAGTGAGCTCTCGCGCAAAGCTTGAGGCTGCCTTACAATACGTCCTTAACTCTCATGGATTTGCCCTGCTGTGCGCCTTGGAGCCCAGGCTCCAATTCTGTAGGCCATGAAGTATCGAGAGACTGCAAACTTTATAGCACACATGCAGGTCAGCTTCAGCCAGACTCACGCAGGACTCCAAGGACCATGTGGCTCGCACACAGCGATCTGAGGCCCTAACCAGCCTGGGCCGCTTCCCAGAAGCGCTAGATGAGGCCATGTGGGCCACGAAACTCAGCCCCAACAGGTCTGCAAGCTGAAGATCACCATGCTGTGACCAGAGCATCCATGTCATACCTGTACCTTGAAATCAGCTGTTGAATGTGCCCGAAGGCCAACCCACCTCCTGTGGGAGGTATATAGACTTATCTGGAGACCTGAAAAGGCTTGGGCATGCACGTGTGACAATGGCCCGGATAGTTGTTTCCAGGCTGAAGGATCCCTTCACTCTGTGAGGAAGCCCTTGATTGCAAAATGAGTGGTCTTTCCAAGATCGATGGATGCAAATATGGCAGTGCTCTCCATGATGAGCTGCGATTTTGCAGTGCCAGGGCATGGAAAGCCCTTGGATGCGCACAGCTGGGGATGAAGCACTACAAGGCAGCCCTGTCTGCTTGCAGGTACGGAGGCATAGCTCACAAACCGTATGTGATATTGCTTAGTTCTGCTCATCCTGGACAATCCTTCGTCCTCATAGCTTACACACAATAGCTGTATGTGAGCGGGAGGGTGTACACCAAGAATTGCTGTCCTGAAAGGGTGGTGAGTGTAGGAGAGCTGCTGAGCTGGATCCCGCAGATGCCTCAGTAGAGAAGGTACAGAAAAATGCTGAGGCCAGACTATTGAAGACTCAGGGGGACAAGTATGCGGAAGATGCCAGCTGACGATACCGATGCCAGTCCCCACACACAGTCTAGCTCTGGGGAACGCTTTGGCTGAGGGAAGTTCACTTGTCAATGGACCTCCATTTCATCGGGAGTGCGTCATACCATCACCGATTTTTGATCAATTGAACGTGGAAATTAAAGTTTGAAAATTGAGTTTGAATGCGTGCCAGGCTGTGAACCTTAGTGTGAAGCTTGGACCGAGATTCTCGACAAGGCGAATCTGCAACCTTTCCCTGTAGATGGCGCGGAACGAGCCGTCTAAAATGTGTGCAATACATTGAGCACTTGGCGATAGCAATCGGAAGGGCTTCCATGCCGACTAAGTATGGCTTCTTCGCCGAGCCACCGTACCTGAGCCCAGGCGCAGGGGCACCGAAGGAAGCCTCAAGCAGTTACAAGGCCGAGGAGGGTGCAAAGTCAGGTTTCCGTGCTGGGAGTGGAAACAAAAGTGGCAAGGTACTCTGCTTGCTCTTTGCCCCTCTGGCAGGGAAAAGGCTCACCAAAAACTGAAAGCCTATTCTCCTGTTCTCACTTCTGTCTGACTGGGGAAAATTGTGTAGCTGGGAGATGCCACATTCAACCAGTATCTGCCCCTGCACAAAGGGGACCAGTACCAGGACAGCAGCACCAGGTGGGCCTATGAGATTCTCAGCTATTCTCCTGTCACATTATTGCGACTATCTTCTGAATGCATAAATCTCCTTGTTGAGGGCATGTGCCATAGGGATCTGTGGCCAGACCTCCCACACACATTGCAATGCCCTGCATTATCGAAGGCATTCCACTCTCCAGTAGAAAGCAAAATCTATTGAATCTTCAAACCCTGCTGCATTGGGGAGAAATCAGCAGTGGAGTATGCATAGCCATCTCGGCGAGGGAGGTAGCTTTCATGCCCAGACAGCCAACATGGATGGGGAGGCGTCTGCGGTACTCTTGTAGGGGTAAGGGTTGAACGCAACGCCTGGACAGAGTTCAGGCCCACACGCATGTTTAAAGGCTCACGGGCTCACGGGCGAAACTCTCCTTCCCTGAATAGTATGCCAGGCATGCCATCCATGATAACCTCCAGCCACCTGCCACGTCTCGTAACAAGCATCCGCTTCCAGTTGATGTGCACGAATCGTTGGCCGGGTGCCGATTCTGCCTTCATCTTTGGAATTACTGGTTCACCGAGTTCGCCAATATCTAAAGCGCGGTCAGGTCCACCCTTCCGGGTTGATGGTTTTGACCGCCTGGCAATTCCTCATGCTCATCCTGAAGGCTCTGAACGTCGGCGAAGCAATAACTCCAAAAGATGAAGGCAGAATCGGCGGCAAACCCACGGCCGGCACACCACAACTGGAATCGGATGCGTTTGTTGGAGACATGGTTGGTGGCTAGGGCTTCTCGTGAAGCCCTAGACTTGCTTTGGAGGGCAGGGCGCATTAGGCTTGGGGCTGTGGGATGACAGGCTGGCGGCAAAGAGGGCGGCCGTGCTGGCTGCCCAGAAGAGCGGCAGCCTGAAGCAGGACGGCCGGGCCTTCAAGCCCGCCAGCGCGGGGAAGAAGCCCACTGCACTGCACGCCGGCGAGACGCAGGGCACCATCTCCGGATACTTTCCCCACCTGCCGGTATGCTATCCCTCCTTCTCTCCTGTTGCATTGAAAGGAGCATCCTGCATGGTATGCTCAACATGTGCTGCCACTTTATCCCCTGTCAGCCTGATACCTGCTCCAGTCACAATTTTGAAGAGCAAGCAACAGTCAGAGAAGCCTGCATGGGGGAAAAGTGCAAAGCTGAATGCGCTCGACACTGAAATGAAAATGAATTCTCTGCCATCAGATTGTAACGTCAGAGTTCCCTTCAGTGATCCCAGCTTTCTCTCGATCTTTCTGCACTCAGGTATGTACATAGTTCCCTACATCTGAGTCTTTCCGTCCTGTTCTGCAAGATACTCAGATCAGTCTTTGCAATGCAGTGGATGGAATGCTCTTCTCTGTGCATTTTAAGCACGCTCAAATGGGGACTGCCCTGGGCTACCTTAGGCTGTGAAGAAGGGAGGTGCAGCCTATGGGTGGAGTACAATTCGCACCGATCATGAGATCAAAGGGCTGTGCAGAGTCCTGCGGCAACATCTCAGCCGGCCGCAGAGAAACCCCTTCAGGGGAAGCCAATTTACACCTCACCCCACAAGAAAGGCTCCTACGGATTCAACAAAACAACCCTCAGCGAGCGCAATCGTGCTGGTGGTGTCGTGAGCCCTCTCACACGCTTTGGGAAGCCTCGTTCAGAAAATTGCATTGTTTATGCTGGCTGTTAATTGGAAGCGGGGAAGAAAGAGAAATATGTTGGCAAAGAATGGAGATTTCGACATGAGGATTTTGGGATGGTGACGCCCCTGCTTTCAATTCTCATGAACGCAGCTCAAAATCAACCCACCTACTGCATTAGCTACTGCTTGCTGTGTGGAGATTAGTTGCTCTGCAGTGGCGCCCATAGTAATTGTTCCCAGATTGGCCTTGCAAGCAGCCAGATGCGGTGAGCGATTGCAGGCAGGGGAATACGAGTACAAGGCGGATCCGTACAGACAATTCATAAGGTCCAAGACAGCCTCGTCCCCCCAAGCGCCCTTCAAGCCGGCCGCAACCGTTTCTGACAGGAAAACGTTTGGCCACTTCGAGGTGAGCTGAGCACCTTCTCTGGCCGGCAGGGGAACATACAAGGCCACCTCCTGTCCACCTTCCTTGGTGTCTGGACTAAGCTACCTTGCTGCTATATTTTGAAGCCTGGTTTGCGTATCTGCTGCTGCAGCACTTTTCATTGGGGCCGTATGGTCATTTGCAAGGCACAAGACGGCCTACAAGGATTTCAATCTGGAAGCTATCAAAGACACCTCCACTATCTAGAGAAGAACTGGGCAGACGCAAACCCGAGGCCCGTGCTGCGGCAGCTCCCACCCCCTGGTGGCATGTGATCCCTGTTTCGCGACCAGATTCCTGGCGGCTGCTCTTGGGCAGGAAGCCCTTGGCCTTCAGGAATTCGGTTGCGAAGCAGGGATCGCATGTCACCTGGTGGTCTTCTGGCGAGCGCAGGCAATGTTGAGCAGCTGCCTGGTTCTTCTCCATCTAGGGTAGGTGTCCAGAAGGCAACCATGTTCTTTGACGATGGTCTCATAGGCTGTCTAGTCCATGATAGGTTTCCGTGTGCGACTGCACCAGTGTATCTGCAAGGTATCATCACCTTTCGTAAGTTGCGATTTCTATGTCGCCCCGCCGCATCATACGACTAGATTAGGGAGGGGCGCATGTGAGGTCATGGATCTTCATGTGCATGCATATTTTGGCAGAGTGAGTGTGCTGTGCAGTACATCCCAGCAGGACCAGGGCCAGAGGCAGAGAAAGCTTCCACTCTCACGGCATTCAAGCCTCCCAGGGCCAAGAACACGGAGCCCTTCAATCCACATGCAGAATTTCTGCCCTCGCCCTATGTGGACCCTCTTGCCCCCAAGGTAGGCCTCTTTTCTCAGCTGCAGGACTGCTTAATACAAAGGGAAGCCCGCCAGGATCTCAAGCGCTGAGGCATCACATATTGATGCGGGTAGGGCGCTGGGGAGGACTTGCCAGTACAACAGCAGAAAGTTATGGGGAATTAGCCTTTCTTCTTACATTAAAAGATTGCTTCCGATCTAGGAGGCTTCCAACAGCGAAGGAACGACAGGGTCATCATCTCCTTGTATTGGCCGGACAATTGTATCCATTGGACGCGGAGACAATCAAGGCTCACAATCATTTTTGCCCACCACAATAAAGCCACAAGTATTCAAGTCTATCACCGAAACTGTCAAAATTGGCTGTGAGAGATTTTAGCAATGTGTATTCTGTGATTTCATGCAGGGCAATGCAGTTGAACGGAAGAAGTTTGGTTCCTTCAAGCCCACCCTCCACTCTAGGACGACCGCCACCCCATCCATACTGCGTATGAATATTGCATCACAGCTGCCAAGTTGAGAAGCTGCTGCAGTCCATTTAGCCTTGAATACTCCTGAAAAGGCCCGAGTGCTCCTGAAAATGCTTTACTGTATGTCAGTGAAACTTGGACAAGAAGTTGTATTGGTGGAATTGACATGTAAAGTTCTGGACTTGCTTCTGTAGACCAACTTCTGAACTCTTCATAATTACGGAAACAGAAATGCTCGTCAGGTACAAGGCAGACACTTAATCATTGAGAATCTCTCTTGTGATTCATTTAAACATACATCATGAACGTAAACAACAGCAGCAATAATGTGAAGATCCCAATCACTGTCAACAAAATTCAGTACCACACAATGATACTCACAATCTCCCAGTAATGTCAAAACTACCCTCACAGTCTCCATGACATGCATGCATTTTGGGGCCACGCAAGCTCTCCACCTCCTTCCAGCTCCTGCCTGTCCACCTGCATACTCAGATGAGCCAAACCATCCAGGTTTGGGCCCCTCACAACCCTGCGATGGAGGGTCCCTATCGCCACCAATCACCTCGGGGCTCTTCAGTCGTAGTCCACCAGTCCCGCCAGCGAACCTGAGACAAGTGAGTCGTTTGGGTTCTGTGAACCACCTGCGGGGTTGGCAAAAGCCACACAGGCTGTCAGTCGATTGCAGGGGCATTCTGCAGCTGCCAATGCTTGCCGGCACTGCTGCCCCATGAAACCATAATTCTCTTTCCTTCAGCTATGTGAAAGGGAATCCATCCCACTATAAAGGCCAAAGATGAACAATCAAAGCGAGATGCCTTATGATTAATCGCTATCCTCCTGCCTGGACAGGAATGCTAATCCCAGGCTACAATTGAGGAGGCAGAGCATGAGCAGAGCCCTCCCAGCACATCACAAACCCTGTACCTACACATACCCCCCGTCCCCCACCCAGTGATAACCTGCAGCCGCTCAAGAAAGCCTGTCAGATGACTAAAATTATATTCTTGGATTTCCAGCTATGTACCTTGTCCAGGGTTTGGCCGGGGGCGGGGTGGTGGTGGGCCCATGGATCCCAAGTTCCTGGGGGGTGGGGGTCCCATTGTGCCCTGCGGGGGACCCATTGTGCCCTGCCCTGTGTTCTGCCCAGGGTTCTGAGGTGCCCTCATCTGGTGCTGGGCGTAAGGAGCAGGCATCGCAGGCACCTGCAGCAAAGAGCCAAAAAGGGGGCCCTGTCAGGTCAGATGATCCTGGAAATGGGCTGACTTCCTATCCTTCCCAATCACCCTTTGGGGGTACCCCGCCCAAACGTATTTCCTGCAGCGCAGACTTATTGCCTGCAGCAAAATTCTCTTGCTTGACCCCTATCTGCGCTGACTGCGCGCCGCAAGCCGTTCGGCATCATCATCAACCATTAGTCCCTGGTGGTGTGAACGACTCACCACCTGCCGACACTGTCAGCCTGCAAGCAGCCCCCTGGCTGCCGTTCAGAACTGCCTACAATCATTCCTTCCTGACTGCTCTGCAATTTTTCGAAGATGGGAAGCTTCGTCCGGATGGGGGAAAGCACCGGTGGGGGGGTCTCTTTGAATTCCTGGAATCGTCGGCGCTTCTCCCTCTGCTGCCCCTCAGCTTCCGATCCGCCGCCTGCCGCCCCTGCATTGCTCCCAGAAGGGTACTGTTGCTGCTGCTGGGATCCCGGGTACTGGGGCTGCTGTTGGGGTTGTGAGCCCTGCTGGTATGCTCCCTGCTGCTGGGGCAGGCCTTGCTGGTGTGGCGTATAAGCCCCTTGGGAGGGCTGGGGACCGCTGCCCTGGCGAGGGTCTGGGTACTGCTGCTGACCATGTGCCTGCAAATGTCTTTGTTGGTTGATGATGAGGTGGAAGATGGAATGTAGTTGGCCCCTACTGGTCATTCACGATCACATTCAAAGCTCTCAAGACAAACAGGGAATGTTAGGCAGCACTCCCATGCTCAAAGCACATGCAGGTGTGTGCGAAATTCCAAGTCCGCATTTAAGTACCCAACACAAGGCCTCTTGGTGTTCTGCATGCATTGAACACAAGTTGGTGGATAGACACAGCTTCTTCCCTCTCTGCATAAAATAAGTTGGTTGGGGGAACGTGATTGGGCAACTGGCCTGGTAGCCCTTTTGAGGAGCAGCCTCCTGCCCATAGCCGTGTGCCTGCTCCTGAGGGTACCCTGTGTTTGCAGGTGGGTTGCATGCAGCGCCAGAAGGACCTCCTGCACAATTGAACATCCAACTTTTGAGACGGTCTCAGATGGATCTGGAACTGATCTGCCCAAGAATTGTTGAGCTTGGGCTTCCGAACTTGGTGATGCAGACACAGAGCTTGACAGCACACAAATCTCGCCCACTTCAAAGTCGAAACTGCTGCAGGTCTCTCCATGCAGGCAACTCTCAAGTCGGCTCTCAAAAGGTCCAGAAGCAGCTCACCCTGATGGGGAGGAAATTGGCCGTGCTGTGCAGCATCTGGCGGCAGCTGATACCCAGGCCCCTGCTGTGGCCGGGGGTACGCCTGCGGGGGGTACCTGCCACCGGGCGTGGGGTACGTCCCCGCCTGAGCACTCGGCTGTCCGGACTGTCCGTACGATGGAAGGGTTTGCTGCGGACCACGCTGCCCATTGGAGGGGTTGTACCCCCCTGTGTTGTACCCCTGTGCTGGCATCTGTGCCCTTCCCCCTCCCTGTCCATACGCTGGCAGGGTGCTGGCATTTTGAACAGGAGGATATGCAGCCTGGGCTTGGGGATCAATCCGCGGCTGGGCAGGCTGGGGGTAGGACCCTTGGGGGTGGGGTTGGGGGCCTTGTTGGTGGGGGCGGGGGTGGGCGTAGCCTCCCTGAGGGGCGGGGGCGTAAGGCGGCTGGCTGGGCCGTGGGTACGCAGGCGGGTTGTATGGAGGTGTCTGCTGGAACAATGCAGTCAGGAGGGAGGGGGGGGGGGGGTTATTACCTGGGCCGCGCAGCTTTGCCGCCAGTGGAAAGTCTGGGGCAGTCTCAAGGCCGATGTAGAGGGGGACGCCTTGGACCGGTGCTTGGGGTGCCTGCTGACATCAAGAAGCAATCAGTTGCATCACTCCTGCAAGGAGGAGCCAGAAACACTGCAGCCTTGGCCAAAAAGCAAAAAAAAATGTCTAAATGATTGCCATGGGTTTAAACCCGGGAAGGGAGGTGAGTATTTATCAAAGGGTCCTGCAGGGGGACAAAAGCTTACTCGGGGGGCTGACCCACCTAATTTACACAGATCAAGAATTCTCACCCATGAAAAGGATAGCACTTTGTCTTATCACTCGTCTATTCACATTCATAGCACTTTGTTTTATCATTTGTCAGTCTCTGCACACTGGGTGCAGGGCGTCTGTACTGTATCTGTCTCACCAGTGAAGTGGATGCTTTACCCATGCGTAAGAGGTGATTTGACCCCCTATCCAAGCTAAAATTCCTCTGCGGGTGAATTGATGGTATACAGAGAATTAATGGTAGACGTCTCCTCATCTGCTTTAGAGATGCTGCTTGTCATAAAAATAGGGTGTCATGGCACTATCAGCAAGGTGACAGATCTGTCACTATTCAGGGCGGCCCATTCAGAGGGTAAATTGTACAGCTGTTTGTGCAATTCTGTGTTTGCTGTGCGTTTCATGCTTCGAGATGATCTGTCAGATCATTGGTACCTAGCTTTTTGACTGAACAGCCTTAATTTTCACTTTGTGACAGTGTTCAGGCAATTTTCTGCAGATGGCAGGCCTCCCATACCTGTAAAATCATCAGTACTCTTGCCCTTCCCTACTTGTACCTACCTTGCTGCCTTCTTCTCGTGCCGAACATCCACTGCTTAATACCCTACACTCTAAGCCCCTTGCCTTGGCAGGGGTTGGCAACGCTCTCCCCTTGGGGTGGGTTCTGTGGCTAGTATGGTGAAACATTTGAGAATTTCAGCTGAGCACATTTCCCAGAGCAGGACAACATATGCCCTCTCTAGGCTGACTTTTGATTTGATTGTGCAGCTAGAGATCATATTTTGTCCTGCACTGCTAATGTCTCATCTGATGTTCATCAAAGCATCCACACAACTATCCGTAATGTAGTGAACAATCTTTGTCGCTTGCTAAGTTGGGTCCTGAGCATTTGAAAACTCAAGTTGAGCATTGTCCAGGATTCCAAGCTATCGATTTTGAGCCGCTAGGTGTGAATAGGCTTCCCATACTGGTGTGTGTGTAAGCAGAATGACTGGTCATCCAAAAGACGAGATAACTGAAATCAAGCTGGGTAGGTCAAACCCAAGTTCAGTTTTGTATTGCAGCAAACTACACTTCAATCTGTAAAACCTAGAACAATTCCAAAGTAACGGCCATTTGTCACAAGCATGGGCCTGTTGCAAAAGAGTTTCTTGACAAGCTTCCCAATCCACAGGACCCAAAAGAAGGGAGAACGGGTTTGTCAAATGGTGTTCATGTCTGCAGCCGCATTGAATCCAATCCATAGAGGGGAAAAGGGCTCAAAGAACACGTCGGCAAATCGTTATGCGCATCACCTTGCCAGAAAAGCTCACTGGGGATGCAATCTGGTGGTTGGGATGCAAATCTCGTACTCGAGTATGATCAACTTGCCATGAAGAGGGCTGATCTGTCAATGAGACGGCTGGTGGTAGTAAAATTCCCATCATTGGGTTCCACCTTCATGTCCAAATATGAATTGATATGAACATGGATGGTCTCTTTCGTCCATGTTAAGAAAGTTAATGCCTCTGGACTTTGGGCTCAATTGCACCCTATAGAAGGTGGTTTGCACACTGGAGGGGCAGGCTCTCACCTGGTAGGCAGCCTGACCAGGAGGTGGAACTTGGGCATAGCCGCCAGGTGCTGACTGGCCCTGCGGGACACCCTGGTAGCCAATCCCCAGGCCCCTGCCAGCCTGGCTTTGGGGGGGCGGATACCCCATGCCACCCCTACCCACGCCTGCACAAACTGAGACTGTCACCCTGACTGGTTGAGCATCGCCAGGACAAGATATCATGTGAAAAGAACCGATCATTGAAATTGCAAATCGACCCCGCGGTACCCTCTGCGTAAATTGTGTTGATATTGGTTCAAATTCTTACAGACAGTGCACGAACTCATGCATGCATGAGCTGGCCAATGATCATCTCTGCATGAAACTCAGACTCTTGCAGGCCAAATTCCTGGACTGCTGGTGCAAGCAAGACAAACCAAGAAGAAATAATAGGAATGAGAGGTAGAGAGGGCAAACCAGGCCCCTGCATTCCCTGATTGGGGGCACCTCCGTAGGACTCGGGCGGAGGGTACTGCTGCTGCCCCCTCCCCATGCCCTGCCCAGAGACGGGGAGAGGGTGGGCGTGCTGGTAGGTGCCGGGCTGCCCCCCATTCAGGATGTGCTGCACCTCGCGAGCTGCCGCATCCACTGACTGCTGCTGTACGGCGTCACTCTGCAACGAGATCTGGGCATCAGTCATGGGAATAAACAGTGGTAGGGATGCTGGACATTGTTGCAGATTACTTTCGACGCTACTGCGAGGTCTTAAGTCTCTGTTGCTACTCCCCAATTCCTGAACGGTGAATCGCCATACTGCTGTGGAAACGGTCTTGAAGATGCGCATATATGCTAGACCTAGAGGGGCAGGAGAGGCAGGGGAGTTTCTGGTGCTGAGAGGGCTCATCTCTTCCGCCAGGGGGGCACGCCGTGGAGGGAGAAAGTGGTTGACTCCCACCAAGCGAAAATACTTCAAGCACTGGTCTTGAGATCTGGAAAAGCCAGATCGCAGAGAAGATAGTTCTCCCATCATGACTCAGAAGACAGGGGTTTGGGATGGATGGCAAAAGACCCTCACCTCGCCGGCGGTGACCCCCGGGGTGATCTTCAAGTGCAAGGGGGGCTCCTCCCCGTTGTTGGCCATGCCAGGCGGCAGGAAGCGGCCCCTGACTACCACGACCGTCCCCGTGCGCCGCGCGACGTCATCCTTCAATATAAAGCCAAGTCAATTGAGTATTCAAGGGGGCAAGCCCCACGAGCTGTGAAGTCCTTGGAATGGCAGCAAAGCTGATTCATATCGTCTTCTGAACTGGCATGATCAGGGAAAACAATACCTGGGTGGTGCGCAGGGTCAGCTTGTAGCGTATGGGACCAGGAGCGTCGTTGATGAACACCTCCCTGTAAGTGCAGGACACGATGTGAAGCAAGTCTGGAAACGTTGCAGAAAAGTGTTGCAAGTGTCACTTCGCTGCACATGTGGGGGAAGGCGTAGGGGCCTCCCCTTTATCAACCGCCTGATTGTTGCATTATTTCTCTTGCTCAACGTCGTTTGGTCATCACATCCAGGCGGCTAGATGTAAGTTGCCAACCAAAAGCAGCAGGAAGAAAAAGCGGCATATAGTTCAAGCAGTTATGGTGCCTGGAGCATCCATACACCCTCGAGATCGATGCTTTATCCCTTCAGGGAGCTTCACCTGCGGATGCGGTCCTCCTCTCCCCGCAGCGCAAAGCCACCCTTCAAGGGAGCAGCGCCCTTCATCCTCAGATCCTGCAAGGGAGGAAGTGCCTTTGCAGTATTGAGGTGGTGGTTTGCTTCAGCAAAGAGGCAACCGTGCTTCACGAGGCGCAATCGAATGAGATGTGAGTTGTGGGGCAGCAAATGATTCTGTTCAGGCTGAATTCAGGAAACATGGGGTCTGCATGCTCTCTTGCGGAGCAGTCCTAGTTCTGTCCATACTCTTTAATTGGTTGTACATAAAGTGTGGTGGGAAGAGGCCCCACTTCCCACTCAGTCTGCGAGTACACCGGACCGAAAGTCTGCTTGCTTGGGCGCCATTATCACCTACTGTGGTCACTGAAGAAACACAACAGAGGTTTCTGTGGCGTGTATAAAGGCTTTGCAGCGTCTCTGCCTGTCGATGCAGCCACTGACCTGATTGATTTTCTCCAAGACGCTCATGGCTCCCTGCTTTGCCCGGGCTATAACATCCTGCGAAGGAGGTCCCACAGGCTGCTGCGTTTGAGGCACGGGAGGCTGGCCCTGTGGCACCAATGTCGAGGCAAGGCCTGCATTCATTGGTGGAGTCACCACGCCTCCTGCAGCAATAAAAACATCTCGCAAATCTTGCTCATGAAAAGAGCATTGAACTGCTGTCATATTACACAGCAGTATCGCTGTGAAATAAATCCGGGTACATGACAGGCCTCATCAGAATGTGCTTGTGTGGTGCAGAAGGGAATGGGTTCAATGTATTGGCGTGTTTGCTAAATGCGGCGGTATCATCCTCCTGCACCAATTACTATATGTCGCCGAAGCTTCGGATGCTTTCAAGAATGTTGGATTGTAGGAGTGGGGGTTGGATTGCTTGGAACATGCCTGGAGCCGGGACGTCCCATTTCTGTCTCTTTCTTCGCCCACCTTCAGCCATGAAGAACACTTGTGTTCTCCAAGATTGTCAGCTCAGACGATTTGAGAATTCCAGTAAAAGTCGTCTCTGCAGTGCTCACAATCTGCCAGCCTGTGCAGGGCTAGAAACTTGACCCCATCAATGTTGGCGGAATAGCGGCGGATGTGTGGCTAGAAATGCCTTTAAGAAGCAGGCCTATTTCAATTGCAACATGGCCAACCTTGTCATTACCGGCAAGCACTGTCCATAACACCTAAAGTCTGAATTCAGTACCGTTACAAGCAACCACAGCTTCGGAGAGCCCTTCAGAGGTGTTAAAACATTCTGACAATGCAATAACAACTGCTGACTCTCTATGCATGCAGCTGGCATTATGGCTGTGAGCATGCCCGGAAAGTGAGATCTATGACTGCAAAATGATGACCAAGCTCACTCGCCCTGCCCCTTCAAGGAATGATCTTGGAGGGGTGCTTGATTGACTCCTCCACTGAGCAACTAAAGAGGGGGTGCCAGCCCAAACCCTCCATGATGAAGCAGAGAGCTTGGGTCAGCGAACACCAGGGGGACAAGAAACCCCAAAAACATGACAATTCAGTTATAAAGTTGCGTTCCTCTCTGCGAGATGAAGTCCCAGAGGAGCTGGCAGGCGTACAGCAGTCCGACGTTACCAACAATCACGACCAGCCACTTGGGAATCGTTCCCTCCTTTCTCCTCCTCCTCTTGCTTCCAGCCAGGTCCCTGAACCTGTCGTATTTTAAACAAGTCATTTCCGACAGTGCCCAGAGAGCTCGAGAGCCAAGCCCTCTAATTGGGAAAAATCTGACTTGTCTACCGGTGTTGCATCTCTTTGCTTTCCCACCAACGCACCACCACAGCGAAGCATTACAGCGTTAGATGCACCAAAGATTTGGCCCGCAGTATGCACCCAACACAAGCTCACACCAGCTCCCTCCCTCGGAAGACAATATCTACACAATATCCAGTCCTTACCATACAATGCCCCATCCCCACACCACCGCCCACCCATGGCACCAACAGTAACGAGTGCTTCATACAACATTCGGAGAGACGTTTTGCAGCAACCACGCTTTGCGCACCCAAGAGGCGCTCTTTTTAGGCAGAGAATCCTTGAATCGGATCCCAGGGAAGCTCCAGGGAGCGGGATTCAGACCTGAGGTTGCTGGAGTCCTGCAGAAGGTGGTACACGCAGCCTGCCAGGTGCGCACGACCCATGATGGCCACCACCTGCTGGCAGCCATTGACGGCCTTTGAGCGTTTACAGCTCCATGCCATGTACAAGTCCCGCTCATGCAGTACGGCACTGGCTACCTGATACACAGAGACCACGTTCGTACTGGTCAGCCGCGGTGTTTGGGAATTGTCAGCGGACAAGGTTGAGCCATGCTGAAAGGCCCCTCAGACCAGGGGAAGGGGGGGTGATTCTGGCAATACCATCAATTTCGCCACAAGTGTCTGCTGGTGAATGTGAGGCTGGGACTGGAGACAGACGTATCTCACCAAAAACTCTACTTCGTGCCAGATCTTAGTCGCGTGTGACTGTATGGCTGGCGTTATTCCCAAGCCCATATAGAGACATGCAGACGCAGAAATTTTGAGTGCACGGTAACGCAGGTATCGATCATGTAGTCTCACCATTACTGAGAGCCCGTACAAGAGTGTAGATAGGGGCAAGAGGGAAAGAGGGTGCCTGAGGGTAGGCCTCAGCGAATTGGCGAGTCATGTTCTCCACGGGATCATCGGCCTCCATTTCTTTGAGCTGGGCGGCTTCTATCTCGGGTGGTGGAGCTGCCAGCCCAGCCAGCAGCTGACTCAGCAGCTGCAGTCTGGCCTTCCAACCCAGGGCAGCCCACACCCTCTCGATGGTGATCTCTATCGGCCGATCACCTGGGTCGCAAGCTGAGTCATTCGAGCTGCCACTCACATTGGCATCAACCCAGTCTTGTTCCCTGACAACATGCGAGTCGAAATCCAGCACGTGTGTCACAATCAGGAGTACCCACCATATCAAAACTTTCCACTTTCCACCTCTCTATCCATATTGTTTGACAGCATTGCCAGACTAAACATGGCCCAACCGATGATCCCAGGACCAGATATGACTCAGCATGATTTGCAACAGTGAGGCAGATCGTCTCATCGTTTGTCAGGCGATCAACACTCAGGCTCACTCCCAACCAATTGGCCAGAGTGAGGGTATGGATACAATGAAGATGGAGAAGAAGGGAAGGGATACCTAAGACTAGCTGAGCACCTATGGCATCTGCGGCCTGCTTGGCTGCGCGCATCTCCACCCCCGCCCTCACACCTGCCTGCTGACAGGACAGTGACGGTCATCGAGAGCTCTGCACCCCTCAGCCATGACAGACCCTTTGCTTCTGTCACCAGAAGCACAAGCATGTTTCCCCAAACCTTCCCCAAACATCTAGTCCATTCTGAAGTTTGGGAACGGGCGATGGATGTCCATCAGAAAGCAGCACACCATGATGTCATGTGTCACAAGATTCCAGGAGGCGTTGAGCAGGCATTGTCTCAATTTTGGCTGCTTTTGCCACTTGGACGATCATTGCCCCCTGTGGCGCCAAATTGTGAAAAGCGTGTGTCAACACCCAAGATGACTGTCCCTCTCACCTTCGCCTGTATTTTGGATGAGACCAAATTGCCTAAGAGGAGCATGAGGAGGCTGCCTGCACTGCCCGTCCCGTCAAGGGCATTCTGTATTGACTGCTTCATCCTGCAACACCTTTCGTTCACAAGCTGCAGCACATGCCAAAGAAGCTCAAAGGCAAAGGCTGGCCGATGATTCTTTTCAGTCTTGAGTGCCTACATTGCAATGCGCTGTCCCCTGGCCCCTGCTTTCTCCTCCTCCTCTTGCTGTGTGTCAGACTTTGTCTCGGAAAAGAGCACCCCTGTGCGCCCCCTACATAGCTCGAGAACCACGTTGTCTGGCTTCACACTCTGCATATGGGCACAGGAATCAGAGCACTAAGCATCCCGTAGAAGCAGAAATATTGAAATCAATGCAGAAGCAGGGATTGTAGGTCTGCACTTGCGTGACAAGATCTGCATCGCATAAAATTGCTGACCTCCACGACACGTCTTGCAGCGTCGGCAGATGTCTGTGATATGTGCATTGTCCCCACCAGGAACACAATTTCCGGCTCCTACAAAAATCAGCAAATTTAAAGTTTCCACTGCTTGCAGCTGGGGTTCAGCTTCAAAAAACAATTGAGCAGGGATCCTACAATTGGAATGCAGGTATTTCTGGGCACTCAAAAAGCCGCATGCTTACCCTGTAGCCATCGGTTCGCCGTTCCTTGTAGTCTGCCCGCCTCTCTACCGCCACCAGCACCCCTAGAATTGGTAGTCCAAGTCTGGGCCTGGGTTGCATACTGGAATAGTGTGTGCCCAAAAAACTTACATTCGAAAAGTCCATTGCTCGAAGCAGAGAACGTACCTGATTCTGCAAGATCAAGGAGCTCTGGATATCTCTCTCTGACGATCTTTTCTGTCTTGGCCTTTGTCTCCTGCCTGAAGTTGAAGCTTGCAGGAGGCTCGGATACCAAAGGCTTCGCCGCAGTATCCCGTGTGCTGACTTGAGCTGCCTTGCAGACTGTGCACTTGCTAATTCGCGGTCGGGAGTAGGTTGCTTCCGAAAAGTGTTCTGCTGAAAGGTTTGATCGGCTCGATCGTGGACGCAAATTGAAGATCTCCAGTCTTATATCAGCAGCTCTGCCATGCATCGCTTCAGATGCAGGAATGATGAGAGGCAATGTGGTGGGTGAGAGGGAATGTGAATAACACTTCGATTATCCAGTGATCGGTAATCGAAAACGTGACTAACTCTACTCTCTGCACTCTACTCTACAGTAGAGTACTCTACCCTACAGTAGAGTACTCTACTCTACAGATCTGGTCAGCATCCAGGTGTGCTACAATCACAAAGCTTTTGAACAGCTCACTCAAGTCCTAGCAACAACCAGTCTCTTAACTCAAAATCGGCAGCTCTACACACAGCTGCACCAGCGCCTCTATTCAACACGCTACATTCTCTACCCAAAGCACAGTTCTTTGGCATGAATTTGCCAGGACATCATTGGCTGCACATTGTATGGCAACTCTAAACTCTACCTAGTATACACCCTCACAAAGTTTTGACAATCCTTGTTGCAGTCTTTTCGCAGGCATCTGGGGTACAGGCTGTCTTTATGCTGAGCACTTGGAACACAGTCAGTGCAAGGACCCCAATGTTGGCATGGCTGACACAGATAGTTCGACTTGTTGACATTGCAGATTCCACAGATGTTCTTCCTGGGTTTGCTTTCCCGGGCAGGGTTCGATCCCAGACTCGACGTGCTTCCTGTCCTGGACAAAACTCCGGTGTCCCCCGTTTCAGAAGCACTGCGCCTTGAAAAACCTTGATTACTGCTCAGATTCGATTGTGCAGGCCTGGGAGGCTTCGAGTCTCCGATGCCAAGCAAGGACAAAATATCGTCGTTCTCATCGTCAGAAGCAGTTTGGGTGGGCTGGTAGGGTGGGGTTTCTGAAACGCCAGTTGAGGGCGGGGGGCGGTAAGCCGGGGCGGGGCGGCTGGCTGTACAGCCTCCCGTGGCCCATTGCCTTGCGTCGTGATGCCCCAGGGTGGCTTCATCGAGGTGTCCACCTCTTGCATCGGTGTTATTTGCGGGTCGGGGGCTGTTGGAAGCTGCGGCGAAGCTGGCGTTCCAGGAGCCGCCGCCCGCTGAGGTCTCCCAGGAGTCGCTGGCAGCATCTGCGAGGGGCGGGGGTTGCGGATGCCGCGGGGGGGACGCGCTTGGGGGGGATGCTCTTGCGGGGGAGCCCGCCTCGGGGAAGAAGCTAGTAAAATCAAAGTCGTCGCCGGGGGAAGGGGGGGCGGGGTTGCAGGGGGCCGGGGTGAGCTTGACGGGGATGCGGTACGCCGTCTGCTGCGCAGCTGAGAGGTAGGACGGCGCGGCGGCCTTCCTCTCTTCCTCCTGTACGCACGCCAGCTGGACTTCCCCCCTTGAGGGAGCAGAATCCCAGAACGGAAGCGTCCGAAAAAGAGCTCGGGAAGTTGAGCGGAAGATTCTGGTGGGAAACCCTGCCTGAGGCGCAGGGCCAGCTGGGGGTCCTCATCAAGGGCACAGATTTCGAGAAGAGGAGCGTCGAAGACTGAGCTCGGCAAGTTGAGCTTTCTGGTGGAGAACCCCTACCTGGAGGCGCAGGGCCAGCTGGGTGTCCCCGTCATTGGTGCTGGCAGCGGCCCTCAGCGCCGCCTCCTGGCTGTTCAACTCCTCCTGCAGCCGCTTGGCCATGGCCTCGTCCTCCTGCGCCTGCCTCAGAATGCGCAGGGCCTCCTCCTCATCCGCATTTGTGCCCCTTGCCTCTGGGGCTTCTGCATGAGTGAGTTGTTTCAGAGACTCAGGTACACTCGGCAGGGTTCACGCTGCTTTGTCTGCTCCTGTGGTCAAGCTTGCGGGATGGAAATGCAAGCAGAGGAAGGGGTAGTTGAGCGCATTCCGCCTTTGTCTGAGTGACAGGACCACTCCCATATGTGGTCTCTCTGCAGATTGGCAACACACAAACATGCTCATTCTCACACAATATTAGTGCCAGGCATCAGAGTCATATTGTTGGCACTTCCTCGACTGTGTCGTGAAAGGCTCAATTGCCAAGCCAAGCTCTCTTCCAGAGTCTTGCCCTTTCAACAAACAAAGATTGAATCAAATCATTGATTCAAAGACCAGAAAAATAAACGCTCTTGGTAAGAGCACTCAGCCTCCTGGCACTGGTTTGGTCTCAGGTTGCCAGCAAGGGGAAAGGGGCATTTGATGTCTCTTGAGCTTGCCA
>QAXI01000441.1:1066899-1079334 GCA_004335615.1 Chloroidium sp. JM | reverse complement strand
GGTGATTGCCTGTGTGGGTTCGTAGGTGTCCTCCCGCTCGAGTGCCTTCAGGCTGATCTCCGAGATGTCGATGGGGGCAGCTTTGGGAGCGATGCCACCCTTGCCAATCTTGGGCTCCATCTCATGCTCTGTGACCGCCTCAGGTGCATCCGCCTGGAAGGGAACATGCATCACACCTGCCTGCTGTACCTGCCATTACCTTGTGGAACCCTGGTGATGAACTGCCACCTTACTTGCGATGTTTGCTCACAAAGAAGTAGAGATCAAAATCAAGGATCAAGGGAAGGTTCCATCGTCCAGGTTGAGTGATTGCAGAGGAGTTGCCAGGCGTGAAGAGTACGATTTCCATATTGCCAATGGTGGGCACTGCTATATATTCTAGTAGGCTCAAGAGGATGAATGGACTCTGCAGACCCTAACCAGTGTATCAAGCAACACTCAGCGAGTGCTGCAAAAGAAGGGCCCAGAATGCTTGGGTCAAAGCAGGATGTGATGCGTGCAGAGCTTGATTCATAGAGAGTTGGAGATGTGTCGCTTAGGAGTGGCAAAAGCCAACCTTTGCAGCTTGCTTGTCGGGGACGAAGGCTCTGCCTGCAGAATGGTGGCTCCTGATGTTGCCCCTGGACATCCTGGAGTAGTCGCTGCTCTCCCCAAAGCCTGCAGTAGGGAAGTCAGACGTTTGGGTGACGGAAAAACTTTTCCATGCGAGGGCAAGTAAGGACTGGGGTTTGTATCAAACCCATTTGCAATCCTCAGATCACATCTTGTACCATTGTCTCATCCGCTTAAGATGCATCCATCGGTAAGCGAAACCTTACTTCCGGAAGAGACTTTTGATTTGCTCTGAGAAACTCTTTGTGTGTCTGATCCTTGAAATCCACAGTTATTTTGATTTGCTCGACAATCAGGTGAGTAGGGGTTGAAGGTCTCTCTTGCATGCTTCTCTAGCGCAAGCTGACTGCGTGTGAAATACAATGCTGCCCATTCGCATGAAATTTGAGCTGAGAACCCAACAGCAGCATTGAAGGCTACCCTCAGGGCAGGGTGCGCTCAGTGTCCAGCTTCAATGGCAGCTTGTCAAAGAAAGAGGATCGGTGGGAGGGGGAGAAGCACTGTCTAAATAGCAATCATGAATCCTAAGTCCTCTTCCACAGACAATTGTCTGTCACCGATAGTGCTATCGACAATATCTTTTCTTTAGGGAGCCAAGGAGGCAGGAAAAAGAACCTGCAGAGTCCTTCCCTTCCTTGCCTGTCCCCTTGGCCTTGTCCTCCCTCTCGGCCCTGGGTGCCTGCCCCTTGGGCTTGCTCTCGGCCTCCTCCTTCTTCTTCTTCTCCTCGGGGTGCACCAAAATGCTGACATCCAGGGGGTGCTTCAGCGGCCCATGTTGCAGGGCGCAGTAGCTCACAGTGCCCGTACACCCCTCCGTGATGCACTCCACCCCTCTCTGCAACACAGACGTCCTGATCTGAGCAGGTCTGAGCAATTCACGGGTCCCATGTTTTCAGAGAATGATTCCAACCAATGTAGAAGTTACAGCCATATTTCTCACGACCCGAGCTTATCGGCAGCTTAAGGATCCCTAACACATGGCATTGCACAAGCTGTCAAAGCTCATGCTTCAGGAGGCAATGTGCATCAGCAAGCATCCCTCCCCTTCCCTCTTCTCATAGACTCTGTCTGGCGGTTGCAAGATTAGACACAGGGAATTTCACCTTGAGTTTCCAATGCTGGTGTTCCTCCCGGTGTGTACGTTCTGCCTCCCTCCAGCATGCATGGTGGTAGCACATCTTGCAGCCCTCGGTGCAGGTCAGGAAAACGTACTTGTCGGCCCCTGCATAGGTTGCACGTCGGGAATGCGTAAGCAGTTCTTGCGCAGTGATTGTATGACAGCATGTGGCTGTTGAGCCTGTAAATTCTCTAGCAATGCAATGTGCTCGCTGGTCTGAGACACAGTTGGTGGTATCCTTTCCGCCGCATTTATCTTTCAACCAGTTCTTGGGCAACAAGGGGCAGCCGAGTCTGCCAGATGCGGTTGAAGAATTGCGCAAGCCCTTGAAAGGCTAAGGCGCATTCTGAAATTGCTTCCTATTGACATTGCAGAATTGGAAGAGAAAGGGCAAAGAGGAAATTCGAAGGCATTGTGATGCAACAAACACACTTTGCTGCAATCCCCCGACACTCCTTTCTGCTGACATGGGCAACTCTCATGGTACAAACTTCTTCATATCATCAAATCTTTGGTGGACGGGCGCTCTCCCTAGGCTTTGCCACGCCCAGATTGACACGTTCTGCATTCCGCTGCGCTGAGGGGTATGATGGCAGATTCTCCAATCTAGATTTGTAAGCCGCCTTTCTCCAGGTGCCAGATACAATGATTGTCCTCAGCACATGGGACAGGGAAATTTGGGTCGCTGACGGGAACCCACCCCTGATCTCGCAATCCTTGTCCTGCTTCACGCAGGAGGTGGGGGCCACCCGCCGCATGGTGCAGTGGGCATGCACCACGCTTTCGTCTTCCTCCACCGCGATCAGTCCCTTCTCCTTGCGCTTCTGCATCAGCTCCCTGCAGGCCGTATTGCTTGTGAAAGGCCTACACAAGACTGGCAGGGAGGACTGCAAGATTCCAAGTATTGTGGCGTTTAAATGGGAATCTTGGCACGTCTTGAAGCACATGAGGGCATACAAAACCAGTGCTATTCCAAGCAGTTCTTGCAGGAATATTTCAAAGAGGTAAAGGAACGAGGGAAGGGGGAGAAGGGGGGGGGGGGGGGGGTGGAGGGTGCAGATGCTTGAGGGGATTTACACACTCAATGGAAAAAAAAGATGGCTTACATATTGCAGGGAATCAAGGGGAATCAGACCCAGCAACCCATCATCCAAGATCGTTTGTTGTGGCCACTCCCATCCAATGGTGCCATATGGAAAATATCACGAGTTTGCACTACCAGGTAGCTTGGCATTTGAGGACAATTGCTGAACCTCCCATATCAACAGCCCCCAGCGGCTCATTGCCTCCCGGGCAAAAACCCCGACCAAAAGAAGCAGAGAGGGACGAGACCAGGTCCTCGAACAAAGGCGTTAGAATCTTGTATCATGTGCTTGAAAATAATTGCCAGTGGTGGGGACCAGCCTCAAGACTTTCATATGCGGGTGCGGTTATAGTACCCCTCAGAGGGTGGAGGAGGAGAGTGGAGGGGACAGGGATGGGGCCAAGCGAAGGAAAATGCTCACTCCTGCTGCTTCTGGCGCGCCTGCTCCGCCAGTGCAGCTTGCTTGGCCAGGAACTCCTGCTGCTTGGCCTGGCGCTCCTTGCGTTGGGCCTCCTGCTTCCTTCGCTCCTCCTCCTCCCTCGCCTCCTGTTCCTTACGTGCCTTCTTCTCTTCTTCTTTGTGGCGCTCTGCCAGCCGTTCCAGGCCCCACCTGACTTGCCTCCAGCGCGTGAGGCACAGAGATTTGTTGTCGTGTCCTTCGGGAAGCGCCTGCAAGGAATAGCAGGGGTAAAAAATGTCTAGTTAGCTCGAAGCCCTGATCTGCCATGCATGACACTTTTTATGGCCCCTGAACCTTTCTACTGTATTCAGAGGTCATGGCGTAGTGCACCGCATATGTGTGCCCTGCCGCGCCCCAAAATATGCCATTTGTCTCATGTAAATGAAATGTAGGTCTCCAAAGTTGGCCGATGTTGGCTCTGACCAGACCTGAGTGAGCTTGTCCAAGTTAAAGAGACACAATGTGTGCCCGCGCCCGCGCCCCCCCCCCCCGATGTCGCCAACAACAAAGGGCCCATGCAGCACTTAACAAAGGCCTCCTCAAGCTCTGACACACGAGCGCCCTTGGAGACCTGAGCCTCCCGTTTGCGAGCCTGAAAGACTGCTCACCCACTGTCTCCAACCAACGCGTCATGGTATCCATGAGTCTGCGGGACACGTCCTGCTGAGTTTTGGCGGTCGCCACCATCCTCGCCTGCAACTCTACTGGCACCCAACTTGTGCCAGCCATATCTTTTGCCAAGCGCCTCAACCCCTCTGGCCCACCCTCCACCTTCTGGAGTGCCTCATCGACGCTAGGTAGAGTGGGGGCTGTGGCTGGCAGAAGCCGTGCAAGATGCTGGAGCTGCATACAGAAGCAAGGCATCAGTCACATGTGACTGATCACAGAGCACAGATCCCATTTCAACAGGCCCACTCGGGTTGGGTGTCATGTCGTTTCATTGGCAAGATGGGCTGTGAAGGCATTACATACACCATCCGCAGAGATAGCAACGCGACAATGCAGAAATCGTGCATGATCACGCAGACTTGGTCCATACGGCAAGCTGCGTTTGGTGTAGAGAGCATGGACGCACACGCTGGAACATCTCCTTGCATTGCTTGTTCGCCTCTTCACTGTTGTCCAGAAGGACAGCCAATTTCTCGGCGACTTCTTTGGCAAGGATGTTGCCGTCTGGCGTAGTGCGACCACCCATCTCCCCCCCTCCAGCCATCGCTGCCGCTGGCTCGTCCGCCACCGCTGGCACGTTTGCCGTCGACTCTGGTTCAGGCTCCTTGGCTGATGAGTCATCTGCCACCCCAGGCGCTTTCGACGCTGACTCCTCTGCCACCCCAGGCACCTTTGACTTTGACGATGACTCAGCTGCCTCGCCAACCACCCCCGACGATGACTCATCTGCCACCGCGGAAAAGTCCGCCCGATCGGGTTTTGCGTATGCGCTTCCGTTTGCTTTCGCAATCGCCTTGCCTCCTGCTACCTTGGCACCTGCAATCCAGCTCCGTGGTTCATTGCCCTACTTGCACTTGGAATGGTGAGGCCTTTCCCAACACCTCTCCGTCTGGTCCCTGGGTCTGAGATCAGGCCCCGATTGTATACTTGCAAGAGTGCATGTTGGTGAGTGCAATAGATTTCCTGTGATGCTGATATGTCTGCAAAGGCATGACTTATAATCCATTCAAAGGATCACCTTCTTTTGATTTGGGCTTCTTGGGGGCGGCTTTCATCAGCAGCTCGATGCGCTCAGCGATTGAGTCTGCAAAGTTGAGAGAATCAGTCAGGAGGAAAGGAACGACTCCCTTGCAGACAGATGATTGTTTTGTCAGACAGAACAATTGATCGTTGGGCCTGCTCTCCTGACACTGCACTTTACATGGCCATGGACCAGTCATGCAAACAATGATGAGTGACTTCATCCAAGGCATTCTTGCAGAGCTCTATGCAGAAATGCCTTCTGTTTGAAATGGCTGAGCGGGCTTGCCTCTTGCTGTTTTTTAGACTGCACTGACACCGTGCAGCATTGTGACCTTGTCTGCTTTGCTCTTGACGGAGGACTTTGAAAATTGCGAACAGGCCATGTGAGGAGGAAGCAGGCATCAACAAAGCTCAGCAACGTCGCTTCCCATCAAGTAATCTAGGTTTTCTCTTTTGTAGTGCTGAGAGGGGATGGTTTCCAATACCCGGTTGCGACCTTCCCCCGAAGCATAATGTCTCACACAACACACTGGACGGCATGGATCCAAAATTCTCAAGTGTCAAAGAGAGTATCGAAAAATCTCCCCCCCCCCCACCCCACCTACCCACCCTTGTCATCTCTATGGAAGACAACCCTCCCCCTCCCACACCAGGCAACTCCTGCAGGCAAGCGGGAACAAGCGGGAAAAAACGAAATGCTCACTCATGGCGTCGAGGGCCTCTTCAGCCTCGTCCTCGAACTCGTCCAGGCGGTCACACACCGAGGTGTAGACGGCATGGTCCGGGGGTTGCATCTCCGCGCACACCTCCGCCTCCTGCTTGAAGCTGCGGATGGCAGCCTCCGCCCCCGTGACCTCCTCCACCAGGGATGCCATGCTGGCAATGCACACAGCCGCCTCGGAGTGGTTCTTCGCCCCGCTCCGCTGGAGCCAGCGGGCGCTCTGCTCCACATACTACGCATCGAAACATGGTAATTGTTTTTATCTGCAGAGATTGGTACAGTAGCGTCTTTCTGATTGGAATAATTTGCTCCTGCAACTGCTTCATCTGATTAAATATGTTCATGTGCATATGCGCAAGCAAAATCCTCGATGGATGATATGTGCAAATCATGTGTTATATCTCACTCCACAGAAGATGCATGGGTGTCGTGCAAGGATATGGAAATTTGGTGTGGGCAAAATCTCCCACCTTCTGGCACGCCAAGGTCTTCTTCTTGACACTCCCCTGGTACAACCTCAGAGCTTCGATGCGCTCTAGTGCGTCTACCCATGACTTCTTGGCTTCAGCAAGGTCCTTAGCGGAGTAGCGGACAGAGGGACGGTCCCACATCACTGACTGCATGACACTGCAAACAGCCTTCTATCTTAGCAGTTACCTGGATGTCAACATGTACTTCTCCTTTGCTCAAATTCTACTCAATCTCTTTCAACCCCTCAACATTCATCGGTAAATTGAGTGATGTGTGCCCAACCTGACTGTCCAGTCTTCACTGTGCTCTCGATTTAAACGAGACATGCAAGTTTGCAAGTTTGTCAAAGAGTCGTATCAACTTTGAAACGGTAGAACGGAGACACCTGAAGGCATTACCTTTCTGTTGTCAGAGCTACTTTGTTTCAAGTCCTTTCGTTCCTAGAATCGAGAGATCCCAAATCTATCGTCGCTGGCGAGGCACGAGAACCTTGTACTTTACATCTCGTATGTCGGTACTTGGTGTCATCAAGTCTTGCCCATCATCGAAGACAATCTCACGTTGTCCTCTTCTCATGTCTGTATTGCAAAATTGCCAAGGGAATAGAGCTCTATTTCAGACAAAGGTGAAGAGCCATCCAATGCAGTCAAATCAGATAACCGATTTCATCAAATGCAAGATTTGGGGCAAAGTTCTCTCTGCAATGTTGCTCTTGCAAGACCTAAACCCACTCAATCTGGAATCCTTTCCAGTCTTCAATTTTTGCTTTCCCTTGAGCTCTTGAGCATCTTCAACACACGGCATACTGCCAGTCCAAATGACAATTTTTGAACCAACACAATATCCACCGCTTGCGCAATATGACTTCATGTGGTGTTCAGCGACTCGTCACACCCACGGCACACGACAGACCAGACGAGACATGTGACAAATAATCCCTCATAGCTGAATTAGAGTTCCATGGCCAGTCCACGACCTACATGCGAAAGTCACACAACTGTCACTGTTTATGAAACACACAGCGACGCCCTAGTAGCGGTAGTGCAGGGGCTTGTAGGGTCCGGTGACGGGCACGTTGATGTAGGCAGCCTGCTCCTTGGTGAGGGTGGTGAGCTTGGCTCCCAGCTTGGGCAGATGGAGGGCGGCGACCTTCTCGTCCAGGTGCTTGGGCAGCACGTACACCTGCTTCTGGTACTTGCCGCTGTCGCGCTCATTCCAGAGCTCCAGCTGGGCAATCACCTGCAAGGCAGAGACAGGTTCAATGGTGTGCACCTTGAATTGCAGCGTATAGAGTGCCCAAGACATTGTGCCCTTGACCAGAGAGGTGACCAGAGGTTAAGCCCTTCTTTCACAATCAGACCAAGAATGAGGTTACCCAGCTATGGAGCCATGTCTTGACAACAAATGGATGCATTGGCAAATTTCATGAATGGGTGACAATCCTACGGAGATCTAGTATGCACTTGTTTTGACTCCCAGCGATGATTGAGACTCGGCTGTCCCAGACATTATGCCTGCTCAGCAAATGGTAGTAAGTTGTGGTCGGGTCGGGAGGACTTGGCAGCACTCTGGAGGAGCAGGATGTATGCAAGAGTGTTGACCTGGTTGGTGAAGGAGCAGGACATGACGAAGGAGGGGTGGCCAGTGGCGCATCCCAGGTTCAGCAAGCGGCCCTCTGCCAGGATGATGACTCCGTGGCCGTCGGGGAAGATGAAGCGATCACACTGGGGCTTGATGTTCTGCCTCTTGCATCCTGCAGCATGATACACCATTCAGGGCACGCGAATCCAAAAATCACCAATTATCCCGTCACATCACTGCCAACACCCCACGCAGAAATCATGGTCACATCTCACCTGTTTTGGTAGAACAAGAATGCTGCATGAATTCCAACGGTACATGATGATGTGGGAGCATACACACTTTCAGAGGGCATGGACAGCAAAAGCAGGTGCAAAAGAAAGGGGCTCTCACCCTTCCAGTTCTGGAGTCCGAGCATATCGATCTCATTGTCAAAGTGGCCGATGTTGCCCACAATGGCGTTGTTCTTCATCTTGGCCATGTCCTCTGCCATGAGGATGTCCTTGTTGCCGGTGGTGGTGATGAAGATGTCGCAGAAGCTGATGACGTCCTCCAGGGGAGCCACAGAGTAGCCCTCCATGGTGGCTTGCAGGGCGCAGATGGGGTCGATCTCTGCCACGTACACGCGTGCACCTGTGCACAGGGTGTGTGTGGTCAGTACTTGGCTTAATTGTTTAGATGGTTCCAGCACAGATTATTTCTTGCCAGGAGTATTGCACCTGGATCCCCGATGATATGACCAGTGCGTTGTGTGTCACTGATGCAATAGGGTGTAGTGAATTATTGAGACTACCACCGAACAGTATCATTATTACAGATTCACCTCTAAAATTGCAGTTCAAGACTGATAAATGGAACACAGTGGCACGCATTACAAAGCGGCGAGTGGGTTCTGACATGCTTGAAAGGTTTTGCCCAAGACTGCCCTCAATATACTTCACAACCTATGGATCCAAGTGCATGAAAGTGAACTATCCATCTAATGGTTTTCTTTGGGAAATTGCTGAACCAAATTTCCAACGACACACATGGAACTGAGAAAGTTAGAGAGAGATGAGGGAGGCTACTCACCGGCTGCCTTCATGGCTGCCGCGCATCCCTTGCCGACGTCACCAAACCCAGCGATGAACACGGCCTTGCCGGCGATCATGACGTCTGTGGCGCGCATGATACCGTCGGGCAGGGAGTGTCTGCAGCCGTACACGTTGTCGAACTTGGACTTGGTGACGGAGTCGTTGACGTTGATGGCGGGGATGAGCAGAGTGCCCTCCTTGTGCATCTCATACAACCTCTTGACGCCGGTGGTGGTCTCCTCAGAGACACCTGCATGCCAGAGGAAAAAATTCAGATAATCTCAACGCATGGATATTGTGAGGGACAGTCTTTCTCCCAAAACATGTGTGTTGGATCTGAACCACAAATTAATCTCCGGGCATTGAGAGCGCTTTTGAGAGGATCCCTCAGCGCGAGGTCCACACTCGGGATGAGGATCCCACTATTGAGGGTACTCTGCACCACTAGACTTGTAGCGTTGTCTTGAGATTTTCCTCTTAAATATCTTTAGAATAGAATACTTGAGAGAGTTGAGCAGCCAGGCAATACTCCCTTTCAGCAGCCCATGATATTCTACTGAACACACCTCTGAAGCTGACTTTTGCGGTAGAGAGAGTGAGGATGCAGATGGCAACGGCAGGCAAGACTTATTGCACCAGACAATCACAAAGTCGGCTGATGGCAGAAAGCTCACCAACAAGGCTCTTTGACAGCTTGGTCCACCGGTCGGGGTTCTTGCTGAGGCCGTCCTTGATGATCTGGAGCACGATCTTGAACTCTGGGTTGTCGGTGGAGGTGGGGTCGGGCAGGGTGCCGTCCTTCTTGTACTGCGCCTCTGCCTTCACACCCTCTGCAGTGCAAGAATCAACAGACCTCTCAGCTGGCTGCACTGATTGGCAGCTTTTCTGAGGTTTAAATAGAGTTGACAAAAAATGCTCGCTTTGAGGCCAGGCCAAGCCACCTGGCATTTATAGGGTCTCACACCCTGAAAATGTCTGACACATATGACCTCTCTCCATCTTGACCTGGCTTGTAATCACAGAGAGCAGTCAGCACTTTGCAGACTGAAACTCCAGCATGCATCTGAGAGTCAGTCCCCTCGTTTCTTTTCATGAAAGTCCCACAAGGACACTGTGGGAAGCAAGGGATGTAAGTACAGCTTTGCTGTCACTGGCAGGATCATACTCATTGTGAAGTGTTGAGTGTCCAAAATTCCTCACTACCATAAAGGATGCCTTTCTGGTGCCATATCTGGCAGCTTGGAGAGAGCCTCACCGTGGATGAGGAGGGTGGCATCACCACCGTCATCAACCAGCAGCTGGGGGCCTGAGCCATCGGGCCACAGCAGGGTCTGCTCAGTACACCACCAGTACTCCTCCAGGGTCTCTCCCTTCCAGGCAAACACGCTGCACGAATCGCGAGCAATGGCTGCGGCTGCGTGGTCCTGCAGGAAAAGACTGCTTTTTGGGCAAAAGGTGTGATTAGGAGGCTTGGCAACGATCTGCAGCGTTGCACTAGAAAATCTCTGCCAAAACATGCTTGAAAGCTGCTGCATTGCACCCACTCCATGATGCTCAAATTTTCGCGCAGTAGACGAATGAATTGGTGGCCTCTTCCTGGGGGCAATTGCAACCCCAGTGCCTAAAACTGCATTCTGAAACAATGAATTCTGGTGGTGCACCCTTTCCTGTTTCATGCACACCCACTTTCTATAAATCAGTCCAGTGTTGGAGTAAAAATACATTCCAAGGAACAAATGGCAGGAGAGTTGTTCACCTGTGTGCTGAAGATGTTGCAGGAGCACCATCTGACCTCAGCGCCCAGGGCGGTGAGGGTCTCGATCAGCACGGCCGTCTGCACGGTCATGTGCAGGCTACCGGCGATCTTGGCACCCTTGAATGGCTGTTGCGCGCCAAACTCTGTGCGGCAGGCAATCAATCCGGGCATCTCTGCCTCGGCCATCTCGATCTCCAGGCGACCGAAATCGGCCTGGCTGATGTCCTTCACCTTGTACTGCAAACGTGGCCACCATGGCATCAGCCCATTACAACCGAGATAGGCGGCGAATCAGATTCTCGCACTGGAATGATACGCAGAATGTACTCCATAGCCTTTACATCGTTCTCTGATTCACTTACAGGGTGAAATGGTTGTGGGCAAGACGATTGTTCTGATCGTCTTTTGGTGAATCAGGCCGTAAACAAGTGAAGAGCAGCCAGGAACTTGAACAAACACTTCAATCTGAGACTTTGCTGATACCGATCAATGCAATCGAGCCACTTTCGCTGCGACGAGATATTTTAGTGCTCACCTGGAAGTTGCCATGCTTCTCCACCTCGAGCGTAGTGTTCCCCATGCTTGCTGGTTGTGTCAGTGAAGTGCTGCTCTTGTCCTCCTTAACTGTCGAGTAAAAATTTCGCTGGAACTTTTATGCTGCCACAAAATTCAACGGGCGCCTATGCTGGGCGGGGAAGAAAAGTTGGCCTCGTTAATCGGACTGAAGTCGAATTTAGAGTCGTTCCTACTCAGTACCTATCCTTCGCATTGCAGCGAGCTTGCCGTCTCAGAAATCGAAGAATCCCCCCATTCTACCTCATGATTTAAAATTGTTTCTGGGAAAGCAACCTGCCTGCACTGGTGAGGACTGATGAACAGTTGCTAGGCGTGTAATCTATTAAGGTGCTCAGAATCACCCTGTACCTTCATGCACCCAGCCCCTGAGGCAGCTTGGTGGGCTGCATTGAGGGAGGTCAGGCGCCAGGTGAAGCACCTGGCAGACGCATCGGGGCTGGGGAGCTCTGTGGAGGGTCAGGGACGACTTTTTGACAGCTATGACGAGTCCTGGGAGGTGTGCTGCTGCCTCTTCTCCAAATGGGCTTGTCAGGATTCATTTGCAGGCAGCTTGCAGGACTCCAACAGATGTCTGCCATGTGCTCCTCAATTAGCTCAATCAATTTGAGAAATCCAAATTGGCGTTGGAATGCATTGCGTTTTGAACTTGAGAGGAGTTCCACCACCACTTGCATGCACAGAAAGCAATCAGAGCAAACAAGGGGCGATTTTGCTGATTCTGTGACAGATCTGATTGCTTTTCAGGGGCAATCTTGCTGCTTTATCCAGGCAGATACATCTCAAAAATCGGGTGTACCTCACATTCATGCATTGGACAGGCTGCGCAAGAGTTTGACAAGGTCAGGCCGGATGGAGTGTGGCAAGAACAGCAGTGGCAGAACGCATTCGAGCTTTTGGTGCCTATCCCCACCCTCCACGTTCCATCACAAAATCAGCAGCAATCACCACCACTTTCCGTTTCTGAAATGCTGAGTGTTACAATTGGCAACGAAGCAGGCAGAAATTGATGATCCTGCAGCCTGATACCTGCAGAAACATCATTTGTTTACCCATTGCTTTTTGGAATCACTGGCTGTGTGACATGAGAGCTGGGTCAAGGCAAAATCTTTGCCCATTTCCTAAATCCTGCTGCTCAAGGTTGACTGCTGCTGACGGACTCGACTTCAAGCCAACATGAGATGATTGGTTTGTGCTGCAGTTGTGGGAGACACCAGAGAGGCTGCGGGGCGGCACTCAGCAGGATGACCTTATCTACTTTGTGCTGAGGGAACAGACCAAGGCGGGTCCGACTC
>QAXI01000441.1:1000900-1021986 GCA_004335615.1 Chloroidium sp. JM | reverse complement strand
CCGCCCAGGGACAAAAAGACAAATCTACAGAATGCTCCTCACCTGCTGAGCCTGCAAGTACTGCGCATACTGCACCTGGCGCATGTAGATGATTTGCTGGGGCGTCAGCTGCTGCATGGCGATGTTGGGGAGGCCCCCCTGCTGGCCGCCTGCAAGACCAGAGGACGGTCATCCACTCAGCCAAGATCATGCCACCAGCATCTGGTGGGACTGGCAGCCTTTGCTTGGAAAGATTTTTAATTCTTGCACCATGATGCTGTTCTGGGAGCTTTGTATGAGAGTAGAACTTGACGGTGGCATGTCAGTAGCAGCAAGCGCCACATCACCCAGATTTGCTACGTGCCATTGCAAGGATTCTGTAATTGCCACAGCTTGCCAGTAGAGTCGATACCTTGTGCGGCATAGGATGTTTGTGCAATTGATCATATTGCTGGGTCCTGTTGCAGGCACCCATCGAAAGAGGCGTCAACATTCCTTCTTGAAGCGTGGCAAGACCATGGGCAGGCTTCTGGGCAGCTTCACACTCACAAACCTGTGGCCATTTCCTGCAAATGCCCAAACGATACCCAAAGCAACAGGGCAGGGAAACTCACCCTGGAACCCCGCTGGGGTTGATCCTCTCTGGGCGCTGAGGCCCTGCCCCATGGGGGCGTTCTGCGCTTGCGGCAACCCCACCCCCGCCAGCGGGTCCGCCTGTTTCTCCACTGAGTCCGTACGCTGTGCCGCAAGCTGAGTCGCCGAGGGGGAGGCCCTTCCCCCATTAGGGCCTGTGCTCAGGCCTGAGAACATGTCCGCAAGGTCTGGCTGGCTGCTGGAAGCTGCACGGACACTTACTGGATCAGCAGGCTCTGCACTGTGTTCTGGCTTGGTGTCGACCCATTCGGTTCGTTTCGCTCTTATTGCCACTCTGTGATGGGCGGGAGAGGGGGAAGTTGTGTTGACAGGGCACTTTCAGTCTGCTGCATCCAGGCAATTGAAAGATTCCTGTCGTGTTTGATAGGACAAAGCATTGGAGGAGCACTGTAGCAATAATAGTTTTCTCCAGAGCAGAGCAGCATAGCTGCAATATCTTGCTTGTCTGAGAGAAGTGCAAGCATGACACGAGATACCGCAAGTGGAAATTGTACAATGAGGATATTATGCTCGGTGGGGTGGGAGATGCACCTGGGGGAGGCATGCTTGCGAAGTCTGCAAAGCCTGACGCCAAAGACACTCCATTTGCTGGAGCTGCAGCCCCCATCAAGTCGGGCTGCCCGCTTACAGACGGTCCTCCATCCATCGACAGACCCCCGAACAGGTCGACTTCCCCTGGCCCGTCCGCCTGCCCACCCGGATTATTTGAGCTCCAGAAGGGGTCCGCGGCTGCTGCGGGGGGTTGCGGGGGGGCCGCGGGCGCGGGCTGTGAAGGTGCGGCCAGCGCTCCGAAGAAGTCGGTCTCTGGGGCGGGCATGGGCGGGGGGTGGGGGTCCGATGACGGGACGTCGAGGCCAGAGAACATCCCGTTGGTGGAGGTCGAGGCGGACGCAGGGGCTGGAGGGTTGGGGTCACCGCTCATCAGGTCGCCTGCAGGAATGACTTCAAATTCGGCAAACGGAGTGCAGATGCCCTGTCCTCGCAGGTAAAGATTAATTTCTGTGTTGCCTGATAGTGCAGTGTGCACTAGAACAGAAGGGAGATTTATCAATATTTTGCGAGAGTGTGGACTGGCGCTCCCCTCCTCAAACGGTCCAGAATAGAGTCGGGACTGCACCCCTACCTGCTTTCAGGGCGCTCTAGTCAGGAGATGCGGACCGTGGTGTAAAATACTCTACAACAGTTTAGTAAGAGGTGGACTGGTTGAGGCCAACAAGGGGAGGGGTTGGGGAGGAAGGGAAGGGGGGGAAGGTGGACCTAAGATGTCGGTGGCGTTTCCCGCAGGCTGGGGCGCCTCTTGCTCATCCAAACCCCCAAGGAGGTCCGCGGGAGGGGGGGCGCCTGCAGCAGCGGGGGCTTTTGACGGGCCGGCAGAGGCCCCCACCCCCAGCAGCTGCAACACCCTGGCGGCGCGTTGCCGCACGGACGCCTGGGGAAAGTCCATGGCCCTTTCCAGGGCAGCCGGGTCTGTCTGCAGCACAGGAAGACATTGTTCTTGATATGTCTCGTGCAATAAGGTCCAAAGTGGATCCATCTTCAGCTTAAAGAGTCAAATTTTGATGAGCATTCATGTCCCTGCGGCATGGATTAGCCCTCCATTGTGTCCCCTAAGTTGTATGGATAGGGAGTGTTGCTGCGGTGAAGATCTTGGGATTGTGATGCCCTATTGCAGTCCATGAGAGACAGAAAATGTAGGGGTGACTGAGACGGCCCTTATCCGGGTATGTGACTGCCAAAAGAAAATGCATCTCTGCTCCTCAAGAAAAAGTCTGCACAAGACCAATTATGTAGTCGAATCTCCAGGCAAACTAGCCAGGACTCTCCAAACTCCAGACCGCAGACTGCAGTGTATCAACCAAGCAGACGCTGCTCTCTCCAGACTGCAGATGTAGTGTTTGAGGAACAGACCTGGAAGTAGACAGCTATCTGGCCGCACGCAGCGGTACTGCCATTCTGGATAACAGCCTCCAGGGCTGAGAGGGCGCGGAGGACAGCTTGCCACGATGGGTCGCCCTGCACAGGCATGCGTGCATGAGCCATGGACCTGGGGATCCAAGGTGTAGGGTCAGAAAATAATCAATTTTTGCAGACACAGATACTATAATCGTCAATACGCACCACTCTGCATCCAGCCAAGTGTGTTAATGTATTGCGGCCATGTGGGGGCTGCATCATGACCATCAATTATGAGCAGTGCCCTTTCACTCAAAATTCTAATCTCCGCATTTAGAATTTGTGAATGACGTGAACCTTGTGGGAGCATATCACGGAGGCTGCGAATCAGGCTTCTATTAGATGTGCAAGGGAGTGCTCACAGCTCTGCGGACACATCTCATTACCCACCTATCGGATTTGTATATGCTGAGAAATGTGGGGGAAGGGAATGCACCATTTTGGCTTCCAGAAGCTGCGCCAGTGTGTCCCCGTTCAGTGATGCGGCCGATTCCACAAAGAGACGCAGGTCTTCCCGCGTCGGCTGCGCTCTCAGGCCCCCCGGTGTGCAGATCTGATCTACAAGCCTCCCCTCCCCGCCCGACTGCGCATGCCCCGCCCCCCCGTTCTCCGCCCGCTTGGGCCCCTGCCACGACGTCTGTGCGCCGACCCCACCCCCCGGGCGGTCGTAACCCCGATCCGCCTCGTCGCTGCTGTACCCTGTGTTGTCCTGCAATGGCAAATGGTGTTGGAGAGTGCAGGGTGGTCAGAGGTTGTACATATGAACTTGACACCAAGCGTATTCCTCTGACAAAATCAACAGACCTGGCAGCTGACCTTGCAAGAATGCTTAGACCAAGGCAGTGAGGGCTGGAGTCTGGGTGTCGTGAAGGACTTTGGGGGTCAGGAAGGTGTTGAATTCTGGAGCGCAAGGCTTGCCAGAAAAGGGTCTGTTTCGGAATCGCACAATTGCGGATTAAATCATCCAAGGGATTGAGGATCTTGGAAAGGAGGGGCTCGCGAGTGAAATGGTCTGTGACAGAGAACAAGGAGAAAGAGTCTCAACAGTCGATCCGGCCTTGTGATTCTCCCTTGTGACAATGGAGAGTTCCTGCAGGATGCTGCATGTGGTGGGAAATGGGAGGGAGGGGGGTAAGACTGGGCTCACGTCATTGCTGAGTATGCCAGGCCCTCTGCGCCCCTGCATGAGCTCGCTGCCTTTGGCACTAATGCTGCTCATGATCGCCCTCGGTGAAAGGGCGCCACTCCCCATCCGCTGCATCACCCCCGCCCCCCCGCTCACCCTGGGGGGCCCCTCCCCAGGAGCCTCGTATCCCCCTCGCCTGCCACAGCACGGTGCTTCTGGCCAGCCCAAACTATGGTACCATCCACTCAGCATGAAGTTGCTGGAAGAGGAGAGCTTTATGTCTGTCCTGACCAATCCAAGTGTTAAAGGAGAGATGCCCGTCAAATCATCGCTTCGATCTACAAGCTGAACACTTCTTCACTTATTGAATTTTGTACCTTCCTTACTTGCCTTACTGCGAAAGTTAATTTCCATCTCTCTCCCCTGTGATAGGCGACCAGGAATGTCATATTCTCCCTGAAGGGGAGATCCTTTGGATGATATTAAGCAGCAATCTTTGCATAGGGCAGCAAGAGGGGGCGCACCTGCCAAAACTCCGGCTGCTGGAGCTGCGTGTCACATTGCTGGAGGACGAGGGCTGTGCGCCGTAATTGGGGTTCCCGAAGCCCAACATACCGGACCCTCGTCCACCGCCCCTGGACCCCCCTCCACCGCCAGAGCCCCTTGCGCCACCGCCAGATGTTGATGACGGTCGGTAATCGTCCTGGGAACTGCCGAAGCCTTGGATGCGGCCCTGCATGCGGAACGAAGCATTTACATCACAATCGTCTGGTTTCAGAAAGCCGCAGGGTGGGATTATGTCCTGCACCTGCCTCATCACAGCCAGTATCCCTCCCTTGCCCAGAAACCCTCAAAATGCCCTTTACCATAATCACTTTGTTGCCCTTGCAAGCACTCCATCCAGCCTGACTCCATTGTCTGCTACTGGGTAGAAGTCTTTGTCTGCATTTCTGATCAATACCACCAGTGACTGCCTGCCATGTTTTTGCCATGAAACTCCAAGAGGGCTTTATTTGCAGAGCTTCCATATACTTCATATATTGAAATTCTGACACCACTTTCTTATCCTTCTAGCCGATTATCAGCATAGTCAAAGCGATGACCTCCATTGGCTGCAAAACCATTCATTTCCAGCTAGTGTATGTGTTCGGAACATTGTGGGGGCCCGGCCCACCTGCATGGAGGAAGAGGCCTGGGAGTAGGTGGGCGTCTCGGTGGGCGCAAACATCGCCTCCACCGCCTCTTTGGCGGTGTCCCGCACTTTCTGGTTCAGCAGGTCCCCCTTGAACGCATCAGGCGTCCCCTTGTAGTGCACCAACTCCCTGCACATAACCCACCTAAGAATTCTTTTGGGGGACACTCCTAACGGCCCATACCCCAATTTGCTTCTGTTGCAGCCCTCCCTTGATGAAGTATTGGCCTGATTCAAAGTGCTGGGCCAACCCCTGGGATGCTCAAGATCCATTCTATTATGCGTTTTTACCTCCATTAGCCCACAGCCAGGCCTACGGTCCGTGCCCCTCCCTGAGCTTAAACTTCCAAACTCCTTCATGTGTGCAGCGCATGCCTCCCCAGAGGTAGTTTTGTGGAAGGCTTGACTTTGCCTCAGCCCCACACAATCAGTCTCCATGATTGATTTTGGTCGAGACAACGTGATGTCCAGCCTGGGGCATGAAGCTGCATGGATGTTGCGGCAGGGAGGGCAGGAATCTATACCTGACGGGTCCTGCATTCCTGGAGATGCTTCTCTTGAACTCCGAGGCGCCCTTGGCACATAGGAACTTAATCAATCGCAGGGCCTGCAGAGGTGGCAGGGAGATACTCAGGTTGCATGTTCATATGGCCATTATGTGGCAGCCCTGACGAATGTCACCATACTCACTCATCAAATAAGCTAAACCTACCCTAAGAGATGCTTCCTGGTGCCAATGCAACCCCTCAAATTGAATGAAAGGCCCTTGTGTCGGAGGAATGCAGGGATGGGGGTTGGGATTATGTGAGAAAAGGCCAGAACCCGACCAGGTCAGTATTACAGAAAGGTCAGAAAGGCGGTCAATGAACAGGCGAGTGAGTGGCTGTGAGGGAGTGAGAGAATGACCTTCTGCTTACTGATGGGAGAGCTCTGCCCCAGACGCTTGACGATGTAGTCCACTATCCCAGTGACAATCTCCTGATTTGAGGTGTGCACCAGCTCCCAGATCTCCTCCAGGAGGTACACTGCCAGAATTTCCAGGTTTCAATGTGTTTACAAACTGATTGATTGGACTAGCTCACACTGACGAACACCATCCAAACACAACATGCCCTCCGTAGCTGCTGCCAAGGAATGATGCTGTGCAGGCCTTCATACGGGTGACATTCTGCCTAAAACAGCGCATTTGTTCGGGATTCTCAGGAACGCAGGGATGTCGCGTGCGGTACTGGCTTTGCCACTTTGGAGCCTTGAGAAGGCAATCTTACCTGGAGCAACATCATCTTTCTTTGATGTCGCCTCCTCTATTTTACGTTTGTTTGCGATTGTTGCCAACATAGAAGCTCAACTATGCTGAACAGTGATGCTGCCGCTCGTTCTGAATGAATCGGCCAACAGCTCGCATTTAAAGTGATGCCATGCCTGCCTTTTAGCTTGGAAGGTCGGGCAATGAACTTGAGAGCACAATTGAACTTTCATGCCATTTTGCACGATAACTTTAGGGTCTTCTTTGTGAGAATTTTCGACGTAAGAGATAGTAATTCTCCCCCCATCACTATCATCAAGAGACATTATGGGCGATGTGGAGGCCGAATTGATGGAAGCATTTCTGGAGGATTGCGATTCTGAGGTACTCTCGCCCCCTGACCCGTTTAGTGATGATGTCTTTGAGCGTATGAACCGACATCAATCACAGAATGCTCTGATTGACCCCTGGAAGTAGTGAAAGAAGTGACAACGCTGTTTTCACAACCGGCATGCACCTCCTATCTGAGCACGAGTGGAGAAGAAAGGTATTTTAAACGTGTTCTAATATCACGTTCTCCCTCAGTCCAGCCACCTTTGAGCCTGATTGTGGGTTTGCATTCGTTGGAGTGGACTGAGCCAAATTTACTGTCAACTTCAGGGCGAGACTGTCTCGGAGCCCCTGGCAAAACAGCACAAAAGCATCGCCCCCCATGCAGCCGCTGCACACCCTGCCGTACCCCCGGAGCCAAAACCCTCCGGCCAGCCCTCTGGCGGATCCCTGATTGCACTCCCCGTCGAGCTGGTCCTGGAGGTGCTTGGGGGCGTCAGTGCTATGGACCTCACAGCGATCTCCCAGACCTGCAAGTTCTTGCGGGATGCCGCCAAGACCAACGACCTGTGGAGGGCCTTGGCCACCGCTAGGTGTGTAATCCCCGGCCCCCCTCCTCCAGGAAACCCTCAAATAACATTTCGTTTGAGAAACGCAGCTGAAGAAGCACATACGGGCTTGTTGCGTTTGGGTGGCACAGGCCAGGACAGCTTCATCCTTAGCCAGCCCCCTCTTCAGGTCACAATCGACATATCGTGGAATCAATTGCAGCAAACTGCCATGCTCACCGTCTGAGGGCTGATAATATACCCAGGATGCTGGACTGCTGAGTCACTGGACTGGGAACATGCTGGCTGGAGTATCTGAGAGCTCTGTCTAGGGAAGTGGAAGGCCAGGAGGGGGAGAGGGGAGGGGGAATCGGTGTATTTTCAGATCGATCACATCTGGAAACCACTGCTATGATCATGGGCATTGCAGAGGAAGTTTTGGCAGAGGTTGTCTGAGGGCCTGCATCGGCTTGAATCCGCTTTGTATGGTAATAGGGTGGTAAAACCCTAGGGTGGTAATAATTTCTTTGGTGGCATATGAGAAGTCAATTCGATGTGTGAGATCAGCATGAGATCCACATGGGGAAGTGGTGGGGCACATTGGGAGTCATTCTGAAGCAGATGGACTTGCTGTAGGTGGGGTGATGAGCAGGAGGAGAATGGCCGAATGCATGACCAGTCATCTTGGAAGGTACTCCTACCCCACCCCTGCCCCCCCAACAAAGATCTGACACCCTATTCTTTCTGCCAAGCTATCTGGATGACCACATTTTCGGACTCATAGCTTGGGATCCAAATCCATGTGCATGGGACCGTCTAGCTGCGTAATGCCGCTGTGAGCTTACAGATCGATCAATACTTTCAGATTCAAAATACAGAGTACGACCCTGTCAATAAATTTCAGTGTTTATAAATCGCCAGGGGTTTGCAATCCCCTGGAATGTGCTTGCAACTCAGAATGACACTGCGGGCATTCACATCATCCACGTGCAGGCATTTTACATGGAGAGGGATGCTCAAGAGGTCAACACTGTCAAGGAGTGCGTGCCTGCATCCTTACAGACCTTCTACCTACAGGTGAGTTGCAACCCCTCCGAAGCCCCCACCCCCTCCCCCTCTATTCCATTTCTATCTACTCCTTTGTTGGTAGACATTTGTGATTAATCTCGAGACTCGCATTGTAATGATACCCTGTTCAAATTTCGTATCTACCTCCCCATTTCTCCCCTCACTGCGGCTTGGTTCAGAACATAAGTGGGTGCAGATGCCCACGGCCAAGCGCCATCTCTTGGTCTTCAACCTCCCCCTCCACATGTTGAAAGACCTAAGTTCAGGAGTTGAGGTGGAGGGCAGAGTATGCCGGTCTCAGAATGGTTGGGTGCAGATGCCCACAGCCAAGCGCCACTTCCTCGTCCCTCACCTTCTACATACCCCTCTCTCTCCTCCCCAACTGCATGTCCCTTCCCCTCACTGTGGCACGTCTCTCAGAATGATTAATCGAAGATGACGATTGCCTCTCGATGACCCCTTTCCATTTGCCTCTCAAAAGATCATTTGGGTGCAGATGACCACCGCCAAGCGCCACCTTCTGGTCCCACGCCACCGCAAGCTTCCCACGCCCTCCAGCACGGCCCTGCTCGGCAGCATATCCCGCTGGAGGGGCACCCGTGGCCTGCAAAAGTGCCCCTGCCCCGCCCTGGGCTCCAAACATGTGGGCTGCGCAAGACCAGGCCCCTACGCCGCCCTGCGAGTACGACTGAAAGCCCACTTGTTTGATTCCACTTGATAGACATTCTTGGGTTAGATCTGGTCGAATGCCACATATTTGCTACACCTGCCAACACCATCAAACCCACAATTGCGCTGCCTGTGCTGAAAATTTGACCTTCTTGTTTGCGATCTTGTTTTCCCCTATTGCTCCTTGCATTTAAGGCTTGCAAGCCAGCTCTACAAATGCAATATAAGCCACACTTGCAGCCTGCTGCAAACAAAGACAGCAGATTTACAATTTGGGGAATGTTCCAAAATTGCCTGTCTTTACCTTGCAGAATGTCCTTGAAGTTGATTGAGAATCAGAGTGAACTGCGCAGGGGGGCCTGTTCATGTGCGAGGGCTGTGGCTGGGCGCACCTCTGCGGCGACAACTGTGGGGAACGCCTGGTGGATGAGGAGTCCCAGTTCCTGGTGTGCCCGGTGAGCGGGCGCTGTTTCGACAGGATGCTTGCGGAGTGGGAGGTATGCACCCACCTCCGTCAGAACCTCCTCGTTCCATGCCGTTCTGGAAAATTAGATAGTGTATGAGGAAAGGTTTTTTGATGGATGATCACAGGAATTCGAATGGGACGGGCGTTATTGGGAAGGGAGTGGGGGGCATCCAAATTTTATGAGCGGTGATGCTCCTTCCAGTCGTTGATCTGGCAGCATGGTAATCAATTAATCATGTGAAAACAGTTCTTGCTGTTATCGGTATAATTTTCACTAAAATCTGGACAGCCTGTGAGCCAGCATCAAGCTAGGCATGGCTGTTATTGCTGGCTCAACAGGTACATCTTGCTGTTTGCTGGGGTGCTGGATTTGACTGATCTTGTGTCATGAGAAACTTGTCATGCAGGAAGAGGGGAGGGAGGTACAGGAGGTAGAAGCCGGGTGCGATTTTGGAGTTGCAGGTACAATTCTCTCATGCAATGTATGAGTTTTGCTCCTTGGCAAAAGACGGGTCTGGCACTGACCACCTTCCCTCTTCCTGTGAACAAATTTCACACTGACAATAAAAGAATGTCTGCTTGGTGCAGGTCATTGGGGAAGGGCCTATTCGAATGGATACAATTGCTCAAATGAGGAGGAACTGAGGTACAACTGTGGTGTCGCCATGTGACCTTTGTGAAATGGCTGACGAAGGTGCATAAGCAGACGTCTCTGCAGCAGACCATGAGAGTTACAAGGCTGAAGTGGGAGGTGGTGGGCCGCAGGCGCGGGAGCACTCACAGATATCATGTGGTTGATGTGGACAGGAGATGCTATTCTGAGCAATGACACATCCAGCTTTTGATATCCTTGACCACCCATATGGCATGAGACAGGCCTGCCGGAGGAATATCTTTTCTGGACATCCCGTGCTGTTTCCACCCTCCCGGGACGTTTTCATTCATGTGATGCCTGTAGACAGCGTTGTCTAGGAGGATGGTACAGGACAGCAGGCAATGTAGGTGCCTTTGAACATAATTTGCAAACTGCTGGCTTGTGATGGGGCTGCTTGATGCAGCAGTAAGTTGTGTACTTCCCAGTGTAAAACAGATGACGAATCGGGTTCACAGGTGTCACCCTGCATCTGTAGCTGCAGCTGTGATACCACAGTTCACTGTCCTTCTTAGGATATTTGAGGCCCAAGTGCCAAGGAGAGTTCAAGATGCAGCAATGAAATCAGTGTTGAGTGGTTTGCATGTCTCCAGATGGTGGGGCGGAGAAATCTGCCTCAGTGCAGATCAGGCCTGGAGATTATCAGATATTACTTACTTACAGAGAGAGAGACTCAGAGAGAGAGAGAGAGAGATTACTTACAGAGTTGGAAGTGAATCAGAATACCATTCTACTGTAAAGCAGCTGGAGAATGGTTAGCTGACAAGATCTTACTCGTCTGATGTCAATTGTTTGGGTCGACATTCATTGTCTGGCAAATGAAACACTAAAGGAGTCCCGCCTCTTTCGGCGGGAGTTTTCTTGTAACTCCATCGGCCCTCCCCTGCCACAATTCTTGGACGAGACGACAGGTGTCCAAGAATTTGGACCTAAAAGGGTTTTCTATTCCTCCTGAGCACCCGACTTGTGAAGCTCCTTGCGCTTTTGAGAGCAAATTACACGCCCAGAACGCAAATTTCACCACCTTCTAACCGCTCAAGGTGAGTCTGATCCGTTTCCGCCAAGTTTTCGCTCCTAGCCTCCACCGTTTCGCTCGCAAGCAAGCGCTTGATCCGCATGATGAGGCCCTGAATGGGCCGGATTAGCTGTGTTGTGGAGAGATCAGATGGTCGGGGGAGGAAACGACGCTCGAAAGGCTTGCGATCAGCACCGAGGACGATAGGGGGTTGAAAGTCTCACAGAGCCTAATGAAGACCGGGGGCCGTAAACAGTTCTTGTGCGTGCAGACAAGCCTCTCGCTCAAGCCTTCAAGCCCTCAAGCCCGGAAGGACCACGACGATGGCGTTCTCACAGGCGAGTTGACACATACCTTTCCGGCTGGGAGTGGTTGGCGATTTGGAAATGGATGCCCAGCACCTACAAACACACGCATATGCGGCATAAGTGTAATCGGAGGCTGACTTTCTGTCCGTCTTGCAGCGCTCCCTCATCATTCTGGCCCTTTTGGCCATCATATTCGTCGCCACTGTGGCTGCCAGTGATAGGCAACCACTGTTCGCGGACTCTACACAGCTATCATCGGGGGCACGAGCCCTTCCACAGCGATTCCAGGAGATGGTGCAGAGACGGTAATCCCTCCCCTCCTGTTTGCTGTCCGGCAATGGAGACTCAGTTTTTTCATCATCGAGAGAATGTGGCTCACTATCTTGGAATAGCAGTGATTGCACAATGAGGGGGAGCTCACAACACCAGGATCCTGAATTGAACAAGGCCATTCTTTCTGCAGGAGGCTGGCACAGGCAGGGTCCTACGGAGTGAGGCCTGCAGCCTACGGAACACCGGGGGTCTACGGAGTCTACGGCCGCTAGACTCTGCCTTCAGGCGTCGATACTTGTTGCATTTCGCACTTTTCTCCGTTTGGCTGGGACGTTTTATTCCTAGAAGCACTGGACAGGCTCTGCCTTGATGGAACAGCATTGGCAACTCACCTCATTAGGAACTTTTAGGGACCAGAGACAGATTTCACCAACACGCAGCAGCAGAAGTAGCAGTAGTTGTTGCAGCAACCTCACAAATGCACTTTCTGTTCTGCGGCAACACAGCACTAATTCCTTTTACTTGACCAGCGCATGCTGGTGGGCAGGGGGAAATTCGCACTTGGCATTCAGGGCGCCTGCAATGGACTGCAACTGTACATATCATGCTTGACCTGCAACAAGTGATCGGAACTCGGACTGCCCTGGTCAGAGTGAGGTGGCATTGCTTTGGGACTGTGCAGACCTGTCGCGATGCCATGATATAGACCCTGCAGTGGCTATTACAACCCTGAGAGAGTTTGCTTGTGACGCTGATTTACCCCCCTGCAATGTATGACCAAGAATCAAGAACGGGTGAACACAAGCTTGTAGCCCTGCTCCATTTAATAGTGCTTTATGTGCCTTGAGGTTGACGCCAAGATTTGGTCATACAAACAGGAGTCATACCTGTCCGTTTGCTATTCATGTTTACAAGCCAACGTGGAAGGTTATATTTGTTGTGTTGTAAACCACACTCAGATTTGCTGTCATTTGCCCTTCTCCAATTCCCATCAGCATTCAACGCTGCACATACAAAGGACAGCAGGAATACTCAATGCTCACAGATCGGAAAGCATTCTGTGATTCCTGCCGCAAGTGCTGGGTCATCCCTTGGTCACCAAAATTGAGGAAACCCTCTAATGCAAATAGATACATCTGTCGCAAGGAATGTCATTGCATCCCAATTTTGCTTCACACCAGAAGTCAGCAATGGCCAGAAATCCTGCTGACTTTCTCATTCAGCACAATGGACAATCAGGACCCTCCCCTCTATCCCTGACGCGGAGGTGGTGGCTCTGGGGGGGCAGGCGTACACCATCTGCCCAGACGATTTGCCCAGCCTGCTGCAGACAATAGCCTCCAGCGCACGTCCGGCAGCCTTGCATGCCATGCCATGCCTACCCTGCGCAGTGCAGTGCTTGTCGCTAGTCTGTGCGGCCCTGTCATTGGCAGGGTTCCGCACCGCTCCCTCTGTGGAGCCAACTCCCCCGCCACAGCCGGGAGATGCCGGCCAGGAAGCCAAGGAGGAGGCTCGCGAGCTTGGCATCAGACCAGATGAGAAGAAGCTGCCAACACCCCAAGCCCCTCAGACTATAGAGACAATGGGGAGTTGGAGGTGCTGCGCAAGATTATCGTGGCCCTGCTGTTTAAGCAGCTGGCCAGCGCGGATGCAGCAACTTTGGCGGAGGCCGAGGCGGGCCTGGGCGCGCTGGTGGCCACCTCCAAGATCAGCAAGCAGCTGATGCAGAGCAGCATCCGCCCCACCGGCAGCTCCCACAACGTGCAGCTCAAGCTGCACCTGCTGCAGGGGCTTGTGCACCTGCTCAAGCTCATGCCAGGCTAATTCATCCAGCGGATCTAAGAGCTTGTCTACGGCGGCATCGTTGAAGTGAAGCCTGACGAGATCAAGAACACCAAGCCTTGAGAGATGAGCCAAAGTTTCTCTCAGGAACCAGAGGTGGCAGTGGCCATCTTGGAGCGGTTCCACCTGCTGGCCCTATGAAGCTTCCATCAATTTAGAGGCTGTCCAAACCGAGCAGCACAAGGGGACAGGGCTGGTGGTGGTGATCACTGAGCCCTGAGCCAGACGATCAGGAAAATGAAGCAAAATTTTCTTGGTCCGACATGCCATAATTCTGGACATCCCGCTGCTGGTCAGTAAGAGAATATATGTTATTATGTACCGGAGAGGAAGGCTAATGCTTCGCGCATGAGCAGCTGGTACCCTGTGTAATTTGCATTAGAGTATCCAGGGCAAGAGCAATTTGCTAGTGTCCCAGACCCAGCATACAAGATTTCAGCCCTCTTCCAGCCATTGATTCTCCGTAGCAAAACCAGGGGCATTCATGCTTGAAGCAAACAACTTGCCCTGAAATGCTCCATACCAACCTGCCTCTCAATTCTACCCGTAGCGTTAAGGATCTCAATACTATTCAATGGATGATTGTCAGATCTTCGTGTGGGAAACTCTGCATGGCCATGTGCCCTTGCCAGCACGCAGTCCCCTCAAAGCAGCCTCCCTTCCAAGCAGCAATCTCTCTTCCCCATTCTCGGTCGAACAGGGGTATCGCCCCTGCCAGGCCTGTGCGTTTACTTGGTTGCCAGCTCAGGCTAGGTCCAGGACCTGGAATGCAATCTCTTCCTTGCCCCGATTCTGCTGCGTTCTCCCCAGCGTCAAGGCGCAGCAAGGCCCACAAATAATGCGCCCATCGACCTGATCTCCTGCTGCATTGACCAGTGCGGCAAATGCCCAGTGGGAATTGCCAGTGATAGCATAGCCTCCCCTCGACTTGGAGCCTGGCTGCGAAGACACGGTCTACCACAGTCGAGGAGCAGTGAGATCGGAAGTTACACAGAAAACGGCAGACTCTGCTGCAGAGTCTGAAGCAATCCATGAAATTCACAACAATGTTCAATGGTGGCAATGAACCATCGGTGAATTTGCTTATTGCAGATCCCTTGGCAGTTGCAAAATGAAAGCCTCCCTTGAACGGGAATCTGGGTGTGTCAGGCACTGATAAATGCTTAGTATACATCACAAGAGGCTTTGCCATCAAAAAAGATGGAGTGGTCTGTCAAAGTGAGCTTGGCTTTGATGATCTGAGACCATTGCTGAGGGAAAACAAGCTATTTTGTGCGATTTCGGGCTACCAGGCATCCCAAAATCTCGTTGTGATTGCTTGAACTTGATCAGGAGCCTGAGAGAATGGCTGATAGGAGCTGTCTTCCTGTGCAAAATTTGCAGCAGGGGTCGATAACCCTCTAGCCTGTGTGGAATCGGAGACTGGAAACTCGGTGTGACCGCCAAAGTTTCGAACGCCTGAGCACCTCACACATTCACTCCAATAAGCCAAGATGCGTGAGATTGTGCACATTCAGGCTGGCCAGGTGAGCTCCCTGCAGTCTGAGCCCTGGACTTTCAACGCAGTTTGAATTCCCATCGTAAGAGAGTTGCTGACCAAGGCCTGTGTCGCTGTAGTGTGGTAACCAGATTGGTGCCAAGTTCTGGGAAGTGGTCTGTGGTGAGTTTCTTTGCTCCCTTGCAGCTACAAGCCATTGATATCTGTGGGCCTCCCACACATCCCAACCTTTATCTGCTGCAGACGAGCACGGCATTGACCCCACTGGAAGCTACAATGGAGATAGCGACCTGCAGCTGGAGAGGGTGAATGTCTACTTCAACGAGGCTTCAGGCGGTGAGCAACAACCTCCTGACATGTCCGTCCTGCTGCTTGGCTTTCTTTGCTTGTACAATGCCATAGTGTAGCTCTGGGGTTCAACATAAGGCCGTGGCGACAGGACGGTATGTGCCCCGCGCGATTCTCATGGACTTGGAGCCTGGAACCATGGACTCCGTCCGCTCCGGCCCCTACGGCCAGGTCTTCAGGCCAGACAACTTCATCTTCGGACAGGTGAGCTTATTATTCAAGCAAGGGGTCGGCCGAGCCTGTACAGTCGCACTTCGAGCTGCAATCCTGTTTTTGGCGCCCAAGAAAATATTTTCGTGCTATGCCTGCAGACTGGAGCAGGGAATAACTGGGCGAAGGGTCACTACACCGAGGGAGCTGAGCTCATCGACTCGGTCCTGGACGTTGTGCGCAAGGAGGCCGAGTCCTGTGATTGCCTTCAAGGTCTGGTTTTTTCCTTTGGAAAATTGAGATTAAGGAGAGAAGGTGGCCAATAGTATGCTTTGAGAGGTTCATAAAACACCCTTGAGGCCAGGATAGCAGTGAATGATGCTTGACATCTTGCTGCAGGGTTCCAGGTGTGCCACTCGCTGGGAGGAGGAACTGGGTCTGGCATGGGAACGCTGCTGATCAGCAAGATCAGGGAGGTAGGCTTCTTTCTGCTTCTCTAGGCCTAGCTCTATCTTGGTTGAAGCATGATGTTTCTTGAGACAAGCCTGTAGAGCAAGCTACTGTCCGGGGCCTATGTTCCTTTCCCTTGTTTGTCGAGAGCAGAGGCTTTGCGAAACCTTTTGCAAGTCTTGCGTCCCTGCAAGGCCCTCTCGGTAGCAGAAGGATGCGCTGCCCGGCTCAGGCTGGAGGATGAGATCAAGCTGGCTCACCACACAATTTCATTCCCTGCAGGAATACCCTGACCGCATGATGATGACCTTCTCGGTGGTACCCTCCCCCAAGGTGTCTGACACGGTTGTGGAGCCCTACAATGCCACCCTGTCAGTGCACCAGCTGGTGGAGAACGCAGACGAGTGCATGGTGCTGGATAACGAGGCCCTGTACGACATCTGCTTCAGGACCCTCAAGCTGACCACACCCACCTTCGGGGACCTGAACCACCTCATTTCTGCCGTCATGTCAGGCGTCACCTGTTGCCTGCGCTTCCCAGGTCAGTTTCTGTCTTCGGCTTGCCTTGGCAATGTCGAGCATACCATTACTATCTTTCCTGCCTGCCCAGTGCCACTTGCTGCTTGCTCCCTGTATAACATGCCCAGAAATTCTCTCAGCATTATTGCAACTTCTCTGTGTCTGACCTGCTTCTCATTGAATGATGGCTTTCTCGTGGAACTTTCTCAGCCAGGCCCGAGCCACTGTGTTCACCCTTTCTCTATGTGTCAGTAGCACTCCTGAATCATTCTGCTGTGGAATAGGAAGCAGCACTTTCATTCTAAGCCTGTTAGCATGCCTCCATCTGACTGCATGAATTGTCAGTCTCTGCATTGTCAACGTCCACCATGCCATTGTGATCGTCCCTACTGTTCAGCGCTACTCAGCAATTCAGATCAACTGCACCTTGTGCCCATGGCACCTCTGCGTTGAAAAATTCCCCTGTGCTTGCCGAGCTTCCCACGATATTGAATGGGTGGGCAGACGTGGTGTCAATGTGTGACATATTCCGCCTCCTTTTCCCTCCGCGACTTGCACATTGTGCACCTGTGTCGATCGCCCAAAACAACGCAAGTCCTGCCTTGCAGGCCAGCTGAACGCCGACCTGAGGAAGCTGGCGGTCAACCTGATCCCCTTCCCCCGCCTGCACTTCTTCATGGTAGGCTTCACGCCCCTCACCTCCCGCGGCAGCCAGCAGTACCGCGCCCTCAGCGTGCCGGAGCTGACCCAGCAGATGTGGGACGCCAAGAACATGATGTGCGCAGCCGACCCAAGGCACGGACGCTACCTCACAGCCTCTGCCGTCTTCCGTGGCCGCATGTCCACCAAGGAGGTGAACTTTTTTGTGCTCCCGAGTGTGTCTTCGACATCTTGTCCACATTGTCACCAGCATTTGCTGCCCCAAAATCGCTGCAGCTTTCTTGCCTCTGTCTTTGGCTGCATGCTGCAATTGCCTTTACTTGACAACTCTGCCCAGTCCTTGAGTGCTTCACTGACCAGTTTGATCAAGTCTGGGTCTTGATCCAATCCTTGAGTGCTCTGCCAGGCTCCTGATGTGATGCACCACATTCCAAAAACCCATGATAGTGTCTGACCTACTGGTGTATCTTCCAATTGCTGACTTCCCCCTCTGACCCAATCAATTGACGCGCTGCGATTGCTTTTCCTTGGCCACTCTGCCCCTTTATTGATCAACTCAACTGGTCAGATTTGGTGCTTGCCTTGATCCAACCCCAAAGCCTCTGCCTGGCTGTTCAGCGTGAGGCTTAGCCTTGCCAAAAAGCAACGTCTGTGTCTGAACCCCTACTGTCATGCAGGTCGACGAGCAGATGCTCAACGTGCAGAACAAGAACAGCTCCTACTTCGTGGAGTGGATCCCCAACAACGTCAAGAGCAGCGTGTGCGACATCCCCCCCAAGGGGCTCAAGATGTCCGCCACCTTCATCGGAAACTCCACCGCCATCCAGGAGATGTTCAAGCGCGTCAGCGAGCAGTTCACGGCCATGTTCAGGAGAAAGGCCTTCCTCCACTGGTACACCGGAGAGGGCATGGACGAGGTAAGTAGCTCTTTTTCTTTTCTTTGCTTGATCAGATAGTTTCTGCCTTAAGAAATATTGAAGGCAAAAAAGTGAAGAAGTGCATGCAAGTGCAAGAGGACAAGTTGCACTGAAAAATGTCATGTTGCAAAGAGGGGGGGAGGGAGGGTCTAGGGTTTTAAAGTCCTTTTCCTTTGCTTCCTGCCAAAAGCCGGACGACTCGTTTGGGGCTTCGGACTTTTGAACTTCAACAAGCTGCAGCTTCCTCACGCACACACAATATGTCTCGACTGACATATTGTGTGTGCGTTTTTGCAGATGGAATTCACTGAAGCCGAAAGTAACATGAACGACCTGGTGTCCGAGTACCAGCAGTACCAGGACGCCTCCGCCGAGGAGGAGGGCGAGTTCGAGGAGGAGGAGGAAGTTTAGGGCCCGACACACTGAGTTAGTGTACTGCCCTGACATGCAATGCGTGTTGCAATAAATCCCTCCTTGAATATCACCCAGAACGCAGACAGCTGAATGCAACCGGCCATTTCATCACTTGTACCCAGCACTGATCCGATTGAAACTATTGCTTGCTGTGTGCGCCAACGCTGCTCTTCATATTCTTGACCACGATACTGTTTCATATAGCCGAACAGCTGTTGCGGTTGAGCTGGTATGACGTGTGACACATTCAGGAGATTATTTGTAACACATGAGGTGCTGTGCCTGCTAATTCAATGCCTTCCCACTCCACAGAGATCACCACCAACTCCACTTGCATGCAAGCGATGAGAATCTGAGTGCTAAGTAAACGGATACAAGCCACAAATTAATGCTGTGAAGCTTGCCACAATTATTGGTGGGAGGCAGCCACCATGGAAAGGGAGAAGCAGGACTGCCTGGGCGCCGTACCCCTCGTCCTCCATGTCTTGCTATAAGAATTGCTCAGGGCGGACGCTGCAATGGCAAACCATGGACACCATGTGCCAGGAGAACACAGTCAATGACAATCAGGAACGAGCAGGCGCCTTCAAAGAGAGTTTGCTCTGCCTTATGAATAGGGCATGGCCATAGATGCAGAGCAATGATAAGGATTTGATTGAGGGTGTCAAGTCTGAAACGCGAGGGATGCATTCCGGAAATGAACAGCCAGCGAGAGCAGAGACAGCTCCAAGCTACCTGGAGGGAGAGACAGCCACAGCCCAAGCCGTGGAAGCAGCAAAAACTTATGCCATGATTGGGTTAGAGACAAGCAAGCTCTTATGTCCCAGTTATGCTGCAAGCCATGCAAGAGTGCCAGGAGAGGGGGAATTGTGGGTAGGTCAGTACAAGGGGGAGCCTACGCCGAAGGCTGGAAACAATGTTCACAAATTTGATTCCCTGCAAACTACTCAGAGGTACACACACCTCAACTCTCGAAGTAACACAGGAACGCAAAGCCAAAGTGTCTCTGGACATGGCAGCACTGCTCTGGGTGTTCTGAAGCAAACAGACAACCATTGCATCTGACTGCCACCGGCCACAAAGCGCAGACATACTCTATGGGATCCATGTCTAGTCAAGGGCACCAATCAGCCATCAAGTTCCCTCAATACTGGAGACAGTGGCGGGTTTGCAGTATCAAAGTCAATTCATACCAATAGCTGAATCAAAACCGCGGGCAATCCTGAGGCATTGGCTCCCAGCATCGACGAATACCCATGCAGCACGTGTCCAACTTGAGAATCTGCCTTTGCCAAACGTAGGTGACCTCTCTCTGCAACGCACCTATATGCAAGGATTGCCTGAGGTGATGAGCGTTGAGTCAGAATGAGGAGGGCACAAAGCTTGGTTCTTTACCGACAAAACAAAGGGAACATGCAGCCAAGACATGTGTCCAAACAAGAGCCTTGGAGTGACTGATCTAGTGGCCCTTTTGACTTGCAACTGTCTGATTGAACAAAGCAGGGGAGCTCAAAATCCAAGCCAAGCATGCCTAGGCCAAAAAAGCTGATTGCGTGTCAATTTTGTAGACACTTCAGAAAATTCAAAAATGATCCTAAGATTGTTTCAGCTCTTCCTGGAGAATGGTTACAGCCGTTTATCCTGAGATGATTGGTGATCAACAGCATGCAGTATACAAATCCACAGTAATCACAGCATGCTTGAGGGGCGTCATGGGAATGACACCCAGGCATTGCCAGTTTGAAGTTTGCAGTTTTTGCAATTCATATTAATGATTGGGTGCACAGCAGAAATCAAAAATGCAACAAGTTTATTCCAAACAGCACATGCTGAGGGATCACTATGACATTGGCACTCTTAGGCACTGCCCCCCTCCTCAGACCATGATCTTGTAGGGGTGGCCCTCCTTGGGGATCTCATAGTAAAACACCCAGACACAGTGCATCTGGTTGCTAAACTCCATCGCCCCCCCCCCCCCCCCTCCATCCCTCCTCCAGTCTTTAAATGCGGTGTACAAGTGAACAAATTTTCTGAAATTTGTTCAGCATGACATCATGCCTGCCAGGGAAATTTCCAGTCCTCTTCAGATATAGAATTTCTTTGTATACTGGAAGCGATTGCAGATTGTGAGCTTACAGTGACAATGATGTGCCCTACCCATTCCACCCACCGCTCCTTGCTACCCTAATAAGTTTCTTCCACATCCAAGCAAAGGTTCTTGGCAGCAACATATCGACCCCATCTTCAGTGAAATATTGCATTTTGGTGGATAGCTCCATTTTCTTCTTGTCAGGATCCATGGATTGCAGATTCAGAGATATCTTGCCAATGAGCGGCTGAGGCCAGGCATTCTTGAACATTCATATCCCATAGATCAAAGGACACAGCACTGTCAATAGCTGAGCAATTTCAGTGAGCCTGAGTTCTGAAGGCAAGAAGGCAAAGGTCACCGTGAGGCTTCAACAGCTCCCACTCCACAGCACTCCTGCCGCATCTGCTTCTGCAGCCCTAACGCCCTCCAGGGTGTAGGAGAAGACCTTGCCCAGGTTTTCCAGCGCAGGGGAGGTGGCCCGCCCCTCGTTGTGCTGTTGAGGGGTGAGCTTCCCCCCTGCATCCAAGTGACAGAGAGTGGGTATCAACTCCCAGGTCAGCCCCATGGCCTGCCAATTGAGGACGAAAAGTAGGATCTCCATCTCTCAGGGCATGGTTTGGAAGCTTAGGTTTGTAGGGGTGACAGCGCCCTGGCACAGGTGAAGCAAGCATTTGAAGAGCAATATGTGGCAGGGTGACAGGTGGAGGGGGGGGGGGA
>QAXI01000441.1:980555-990780 GCA_004335615.1 Chloroidium sp. JM | reverse complement strand
GAGTCAAAGAGGCCGGGGGAGAGAAATCTGACGTCTCGCTGCTGTTGCCGTCCTGCACCTGCCGCACCTGCGGGGTGCCATTCTTGCTTTGATGGCATGTGGAAGTTGCTTTGGACAACGAGCTAAAGGGGGTGGGAAGAGATTGACGAGGAAGGGGGGAAAAGGAAATCTGGCATCTCGTTGCTGTTGCCGTCCTGCACCTGCCGCACCTGCAGGGTGCCATGCTTGTTGTTCAAAGCGCATGGGAGACCTGCGTTCTTCAGTGTGCTGAGCAAGACGGGGAGGGTAAAGGAGGAGGGGGAGAGGATTCTGGCATGCTGCAGTTGGCAAAAGTGATGCTGCACCAGCAGCATAGGGGCTCTGCTCGGTGTTTTGCGTCTACAGATGGGCTGCAGGGGATGGGGTGGGTGTGGGGGGTTCAAGGAGAGATATTCATGACAGGTTATTGCTCTTGCCGTCAAATTGTGGGCGTGTTGTGTTGATTGGATGTGCCCTTTCGCTAGTTGGAAGGTATTTTTGGGTGATGGGGGATGGAAGGATGCGAAATCCTGTCTGTATTGAAGCCATCATCAACCCCTGATAGCAGGTAGACCTCCTTTGAGAGGAGGGATGGAGAGGACGGCAGAGGAGAATTCTGGCAGTCTCCATAGCCTTGCCAGATCTTCTTTGAGAAACCAGTCAGGCTCAAATCCCTCACCCCAGCTGCCTCCACACCCCTCCCCTGTGCTCAAATTGGCAATTTATCACACATGTGCTCTGGGCGTCCACTGACTGCGGCTGCCCAACCCAATCTTTATAGCTGGGAGACCAGGGAGACCAGACAGCAGGGGGGAGAGACAGAGGTCACCTCTTCCCTCAGCTCCACGTATTCGTGGATGAGCAGCTCCGCGGCAGACTCTGAGAGGCGGGGCGCACACTTGGACCTAGCGTACTCCAGGTAGCGCTTCAGGAACCGCTCCTCCTGCACATGATGCCTTTCAGCATTTGTTTGCTTTGATAGCCGAAAGTTGAACGCATTGTTCTCGCTGCTTGCACTAGTCTTGGCCTTGTCCTCTCAAAGCAGAGTACTCACTGGCTAGTCCCAGTCAACAAAATTTGCCATCATCCCTTCTTCTATTTGTCTTTACTTTCATGGTCAGAACCGTGGTGCTTGCAATCGCAAATGCTAATCTGCTAATAGATGCTTGTGCCCATACATCGTTACCAGGGCAGGATTGCCAGAGGATCTTGGCAGGCAATGGCAGAGCCACTGGAGGTCAGGAGATGAGGAGCTGTGATCATGTGGCAATCTTTCAAAACTCTGACATAGCTCGTCTGAGTGCCCATCATTCACGCGAGCTGGTCGCGGTGGGTCTGATCAGGGAGAATTTGGAGGGTGACGGGGGCTGTTGGGGAGGAGAGAGAAAAAAGGAGGGGGGGGGAGGGGAGAGAGCCCAAAGGGCACCTTCTGGTCCTCCTCGTCCGCCTGAACATTCTGACCGGCGTGGCGATGCACATCCAGCACATGCCTGCACAAACCGACACCCTGTCTTGGTAAGCAGGCAGCATAAGAGACGCATGAAGTTTCCTCAAGAAGCAAAACTGATCTTACACCTCTCTTTTAAGCGATAGGACGATGATGTGATTTGAGCACGGTGGCAGGAGCAGCAGGATTTCCAGCGACCCCATTGTGTATGTCCACCCCCTTTTACCCCGCATTCTCAGCTCCCTCATGATTTTAAAGTTAAAAGGAAGCTTTGAAGTCACAAGGATTGCCTTTTAAGGCGCCTGAGGAAAAATGCTTAGATGACTGCAGGAGAGAATCTCAAGATGAATCAGATGAAGAGGCTTGCTTGGGGGGGGGGGACGTGAAGATTGGGGTGCTATGTGCGCCCTCGGTCTCTTCCTCCAGACCCACAACCCTGATGTAGGGCATCCGAATGGCAACCATCCCTGTGTTCTCCTTCTTGCCCCCGGCCTGCAGTACACCATAGCATTTTACAGCACTGTAATGTACACAGATGGAGTATTTAAGTCCAGCCGCATGGAGAACATGAAGACATAGAGGTTTTGAAGAGATGAGACATTGAGGACTACTTGTCTTCTAGATCTTTAAAGGCAAGAGAGGGAAAGGGGTGGGGGTTCCAGACCTGGTAGATGCTGTAGATCCCGTAGATGGTGACCCGGGTGCCAGGGGCCACCTGCCCCACGAGGTGGCGGTCCACAATCAGCTGCATGCTGCGGGGAAGCTCCCCTGTCGGCACGTCCTCCGGCCGCTCCTGAAGACACACAGTCTCAATGATGACCACAGAGACCATTGTTTGTCCAGTGGTCGGATGGGGCGGTTGAGGGGGGGGGGGGGAGGGGAGGGTTGCCTTTGGATTGCTGGCCGTGGTCACGATCCCGGGTATCATGATGAGCTTGGACACATGCTCCGACTGCAGACACACTCTGCGTAAGCGTGTTAAGACTTGCCCAAATAGACGGCAGCCAGTTGCGTTTTCAAAACTAACCCCTGCCCAAGTGCACAATCAGATAAATCTCTTAATGTCAACACACTATCCCCCTCCTCAAATTCCAATAAATATTTCCCTCATGTCACCCTTCCAATCCCCTCATCCCCCCTCAGCTCACACCTCAATCCCTCCCTGTCTACCCACCACCTCCATGCGGTTGCCATTTGCATGTCTTCCCCTTCCGAATTCTGCGTCACCCCTCACTGCCTGCGTCGAAATTGTGGGTAGGCGGACACGGCAGGGTACCGCACCGAGAGCTCGCGCAGGGAGGTGGGCCCGAACTGCTTGCTGCTGTGCAGCAGGACCTGCAGCCCCGTGAAGTCCTGCTCCTGCCCATCCTCCTCCACATGGTGGAACCTGGCCAGTACATTGGCTGCGGCGCTCTCCAGCTGCAGGTACACAGACTCAGGGTTGCTTCCAAGGACTTGGATCTGTGGGCTCCCCAGTCTTATCACAGTTGCAGTACGAAGGAGAATACACTCTCTACTCTGTGCAAGATGTTATTCCAGTGGGGGTTGGGTCCCAACTCCAGAAATTTGCGGTGTGTTCCGTCTTCACTGTGGCTTTGAACATGCAAACTATTGAGGGTCGCCGAAGCAGTGTACTATTCTTCCACTCTCGTTTCCTTTATTTCTCCTCCATAGTCCTGCAGGAGCTCTTTCTTGCATACATCAGGATATCTCTTTTTAATGGAGCAGCTTTCAAGGCTGGAGGTGAAAACTTCAAACTGCAGGGGGTGGTGAAATTGGCAGCAGCAGGGGAATGTGGAGGAGGGTCAGAGGGCAGTGGGGAGACGGGAGGTTGGAAAGGAAAGAAAGGAGGTAAGGGATTCACCAGTGGAAGGTACTGCGTGGGGTCATCCCCCAGCAGCAAGCCCAGCTCCTGGTCAAAGCTCTTGATGTCGCTCAGGTCTATCCTCAGCCTCTTCCGGTCCTTCAACAGCGCATCCCTACACGCGAAAGGCTGCAGCCTCAAAGCCCAAATCCTTGGGAAGCATGCTTGAAGATGCCCCTCAGCCAAGCGTTCAGGCGGGGTGCAATGTCAGATTTCCTCCTGTGAACCCTGAGATGTGCAACATGTGGCATTGCTAAACTGACATCGTCGCATCCCAAGTGCTACGCAGCTCCCGTATGGTGCTCATTGATTGGGAAGAGACGGTGGAAAGCAGCCAGAGGAATACCCGTAATCTTGCTGGCCCTGTGACTCCTTGTAGTACGTCCGCAGGAATTCCTCAAATCTGGCCTGGGCTGCTGCTCTGGTGATTCCCGCCCCCCGATCGTCTGCCCAGGGGTGGGGCTCCCCTTGGTCGTTGTAGTAGATGGGCCCCTCTGCACAGGAAGCTCATCATCTAGCCGGCCTGGCTCTCTTGGCTGCTTGTGAAATGACCCTTTGGTGCGATTTGTGCGCCTCATTGAAGCAACTCAACCCGTCCTTATGCTGTTAAACTGTGATGTACACAATTTGTTGTCCAGCTATCAGAATTTTTGCAATACTTTGGTCCCAAGCGCTCATCGTGCCAACAATGATCTCTTCCGTCGCAAGTTCTCTCAGAGAGCACGGTCAGAAAAAATGACCCACCATCGAAACCTGCCATCTAGCCCCCCGTATTCGTCAATGGTGGGATGGAGATATTGATCCTGTTGATCCCTGACGTAAATGTGCACTTGCCTCACTTATGAGACTGCATGCATCATTTGTGCCAACTTTTCTGAGAGTTCCCACCAAAAATTGCAAATTCGATCGTTGAACGTCACTGTCGTAGGTCTTCTGAGAAGAAATCATTCAGCGTACTAAGATACAAAAAGACTCCCACATGCTACTCTCACAAAGCTTGGTGAACCGCGGACAGTCCGTGATATCACCTTGCTCGAGAGGCAACACTTGGAAGAATTGCAAGCGCAAGAATTTTGCTTGCCATGTGGCTTCGCTGCTCACCACTCCACACAGCGGTTACCACTTCGACAACACGAATCGCAGATTCTTCGAGGGCTGGTATTTCAAGGTGAACGTGTGTGCATGCCGACATGTCATGCGTAACCACATTCACGGCTGATGCCCCTGTGAATTTTGAAAGACCAATCACTTCACATCCATGAATTGACTTCTCTGAATCTTTTTACCTCTATCAGAATTATTTGGTGTGAAGGTGACCTTGCCAGGCTCGGGGCATGCATTCGCCCTCATTTATTCCATAGAAGATCCGGCCGGGGGAAGTTCTAATGGCGGTGTTGGAGCTCAGGTGGGCCTACTCTTCATGTTCACCATCCACTGACCACAGCAATGGCTTGTATATTACAATCGATTGGGATTGGGAGAGCCTGAGCGATTAGCATTCGAAACGTTGTCAGAAAGGTTCAATCGAGCAAGCGGTCTTGCAGAGTGAATTGCTCAAGGTAAGAAGGTGGAGATTCAATGAGGATTCAATGAGGATTCGTGAAATGAGGAATCCCTGTTGGAGGTGGAAGGGGGATTTGGGCAAGGGAAATTGCGACCTAAGGATCCTCCTGTCTCTCCTGTCATTTCCCCCACTGATACTCTACAGTTGGGCATATTTGCACCTGCCTCACGAGGAAGAGAAATGTAATCATTTGCATCTGACTGAACACTATTTTGGGGCTCGGGAGACCAGATTTTTCTGTTCCTGCTTCATGAATGTGCTACTGTAGGTGATGGGGCCAGGGGACACTTACCTTTTGCAGTACACAGATGACGTGGGTGCCTTCTGGGCGGAGGAAAGCGCTCTGGAGCTGGGAGCAGTATTCTCGCCGCGGGGTCAAGGTGTCCAGTCCATGCTACCGCAGGCAAGTCCTGGTGCATGACTTGATCTGAAGCCTACAGCATTTGACATTCACCCAGCATCATAAGGCTAAATGTCCTCTAATCCAGATCACCCAAATTGTGTTTGGGGCTCGTTGGCCTATACAGGAGGGAATGTGTTCTAGCACTCACATCTTTGGTCTCTGCTTTTTGCAGGCAGAGTTTGATGCCAGAGTTCAGCACGGCTACCAGGCCAGCCAGTCATGGCATCAGGGTGGGCACAATACCCCCTCCCAATTTGATGGTAAAACTACATAGTTTTTGTGGCAAAATGATCAATCAGCGCTTTCAGTCTCGTTTAAAGGCTTTCGATGTTGCCTGCAGAATGATCAGTAATCTTCTCAAGGCAGAATGTTCTGCATTCAGGCAGTCTTGTGGCCAGTGAAGCAGGAGCCGGCGGCACCCTCGAATCGAACGTCAAGTCGGCAAAGTGGGCGTTCTCGGTAAAGCCTGAGCTTGGGTGGGGCGACAAGGGGCAGAAGCAGAAGGCCACGGCCGGCTGGCTGGCGTCGTTGCCTGTGTTCGAGCCGCACTGGCAGGTGAGGAGTGGTATGGGTGGTTTAGGAGAAAGGAGGGGAGGTGGGGCGGGGGGATTCCAGATAGCCAATTGACGTCTTCTGCATTCTTTTAAAGGGCGAGCAATTGAGGGGGAAATGATTGGGTCGGTGAAACGGCGAGAGCAATCATTCTTGATTGGCAGAAGGACTCATTTCTCCAATCCAGAATATCAGGAGGCTTGGCATTTCAGCGATGCAGATTGTTATGCAGTGATACGATGAATTAGTGCAAAGAAGCAGACAGCATCGCCAATCCGATCTGCTCTTGTGTTGGGGGCAAGGAATATTGACACGTGGCAAAGCAACAGGCTGAGTCTAGTGTGTGTTTGGGGGGGGGGGGGGGGGGATCTTTACAAATTCCAGGAAGCCACCTCCAATGCGCAGAAAATAAAGGGCTGTCCAGTCCTAATTTGATTTTTCAGTGCAAAAGAGCAGAGAGTACTGGCATCAGCGCTTGTGTGGCAGGTGATGATGGCGCTTGGCAGAGCAACTGGCTGGATTGAGTGGGGCGGAAAGCGTTATGAGTTCCAGGACGCCCCCTCCTATGCGGAGAAGAATTGGGGGGGCGGCTTCCCGAAGCGATGGTTCTGGGTGCAGTGCGACGCCTTCGAGATCCCGGCCAACCAGCAGATCACCCTGACGGCCGTAGGTGCGCCCTTATAAAGTCATTGTATACTTGCTTGTGCCAACCTTTAGACTGAACCATCACCAAAATTGATCAAGAGAGCAAGGGGAGAAATGGGAGCGCCAAAATCCTGCCGCAGTGCAAGCAGCGGTGGAAGCAAATTTTTACTTCGCAAGTGTCCCTCGATCGGGGTGTCATTCTCTTCCATTTGGAAAATCATCTACAGCTGTTTGTCAAGAAGCCCAGGTTCAACTCTTGATAGGCAACTGTCGCAATCACCAGGGAATTTTTTGTGCTCTCACTGCTCAATATCTTCTCCGTGGCAGAGCAGGACTGTGATTTCCCCCCCTGAAACTCCCCACTTGAAATATGCTGTTCAAGTCAACCCCCAGCTAGCATTCTCAATCTTTCAGGCTTTGAGGGATCGATGTTGACAAGGGCAAAAGAAACAGTATATAGGGGGAATGACACGCAGCTGCAGGGTGTTGCGCTGATTTGCTGTGTTTGACTGTGTGTCCACTTGAGATGAAACCTGGTCAGCCCTTTCGCTTGTAGACAGTTCACGGGGAGTGTATCAGCAGACCAGCAAGGTGGGTCCATGCAATGAGTTCCACCTCTGCAAAGAGCACTGCAAAAGCAGGTGACCAAAAAGAGGCACTTTGGAGTTTTGCTAGGAATCCACAGCCTTTAATGCACACGATTGTCCCCTCTTCACCCCCATGCCAGTATTTAATTGTTTACAAGCTGCATACAGGCTGCAACAGTAGACTGCATTTCCCTGCAGGTGCCAAGAGGGGGCTGCTGAACCTGCCCATGGACGAGACGGTGGGGCTGGTGGGCTTGCACTGGGGCGACAATTTCTACGAGTTTGTTCCCCAGAACGGCAAGGTCAAATGGCAGGTCAAGCCTTGGGGCAGCTGGAAGGTACATCTCGTCACCTCACTAACACACACTGACTAAGAAACTGCACCCAGAGGGAGAAGTTGCAAGATCTTCCATAGGAATTTTAAGATGTGCTTTGCTCACTCCTGATGGCCCCTTTCTGTAGCCCTGATTGATGAGCTTTCCATAGCCCTGCTAAAGTCTAAAGCAGCTTGACATGCAAAGGTGGCGAAATGATCCGCTCTGGTAAAAAGCGACAAGGAAAATCGGGCATGTGTCATGACCAGGATTTGAGCTCAGCCAGTGCAGTCACAAGTATCACTGGACCCTTCACCAGTTTGACTCGTGAGAGATCTTTTGACCAAAGGGAGGGATCGCAAACAACCTCAGCCCCAAAAACAAATGGCATCAAGGAAGACACCGCATCGTTCTCTGCATGAGAATGGCATGTTAGCCCCAGCCTGAAGCCATAGCATCCCGTGATGGATCGTTGATTTACGCTCTTCATTGCCAGGTCACGGCGGAGAACGGGACGCACAGGGTGGTGGTGGAGGCCACCTGCGACCGCCCAGGCTCCCCCCTGCGCGCCCCGACAGCCAACTCGGGCCTCTCACCCCTCTGCAAGGACTCCTTTTTCGGCAAGGTGGAGAAGCCTTCCCCTTCACACTGTGCACAGACTGAATGCACAGACTCATATCTGCGAAACTAACGGTACAGAGATCCATATCTGCAAGTTTCTGGAGAAAAACACCATCATCACAATTGTATGAGGTGTGGCTCTTGCGCATGCAGCAAGTCCATAAGTTCGACATGAGCTTTGTGTGTACAGGCTTTGTCCAGGTATCAAATACCTGCGTGCCCATGTGTTGTGCCAGTATACAGTGTTTTATGTCCTGACTCAACAGCTTTTCCCGTGACATGCATCCTGCCTGAGGGCCTGCTAGACTTGCAAAATGCCGTAGAGAGCAAGAATCAGCTCTTTGAAGATCTTAAATCTACCCAGGCACTTGGGAACCCACCGCCTCGAGAAATTAAAAAGTGCTTGATTGCTGCATTGTAGTGCATGTGCTCGAGGCACCTGACAACAAATCTCCCCCAGAAAACCTAAGATGAAAGCAAGTCAGGCTTTATCTTGAGCATAACTGTCAGCGCCATCACAAGCCGTTATCCTCACGACTCACAGATGACTCGTATTCAGGTAAATGTGAAGCTGTGGGAGACCAGCTTAAGTGGAGGGAGGTTACTGCTGGAAGCAACGTCCTCTCGCGCGGCAGTGGAGGTGGGGGGAGGGCCTTGGTGGGACACCTGGAGCTCAGAGGCCCAAATGAAAGAGCCGCTGAAAAGCTTCATCAAGCTCCCAGTGGATGTGGAGGACCTGTCGGACAGACTTCCTGAGCCCCTCCGCTTCCTCCGCCCCAAGGGGCTGTAGTATTGGCGTCGGTCCAGAGGGGATCGTCGGACACGGAGGGTGTTGGTGGATTAGAAATTGCCAACAGGGTATGAAAGGCAGCAGCTTGTTTTGGACTGGTGCTGCCTATTGGATTGCCACATGCTGCTCGACTTGCGAGTGATTTTTCAACAAATGCCAAATTTGAACAAATGACAACCATAAATGAGCAACTCCTGGTAATATTTGTATGTGATCCTTGTGAACAGGGAGTGAAGATATCAGCCCAAAGTGTGTCAGCAAATTTGCGTCGCAAGCATTATATTGTGAAAGCAGACAACCCAATAAAATGTCCTGGTGTCACTGTCAGATAGAAACTTTTCGCAAATAGAAGCCAAAGGCTGGGTCAAGAGGCACAACACTGTCTCTCATCAATATGAACACTGTTTGCACAATACTGCATGATCACTTGACATGCCCGCAAGAGTGCCCAAACAAATAGGGATGATTTGCCCTATCCCTCACTGTGTAGTGTACAGCAGCTGTCCCTCATACAAAATCTACTTCTATTCTACGGAAGACAGCCTGCTATGGCAGTCATTCCGATTCTCCATCAGAGTGTCTTCTCAACCTTCTACCTCACAACACCTGGTGACTGGCATCATCGACACTGTCGGGACCAAAAACCATTCTAGTCCAGGAAAAAATACCATCCCCTTCATACGAATTCATCTCTCAGCAGTGGCACAGCACCCTGCAAGATGTGCCAAGCGGGGCAAGTGCAACACAGAGCACCCCAGGCCTGAACTAATCTGGCTCTTTGGCACCCTGGTGCTTTGTGGCAGGATTAGTCAGGGCTCAATCAGCCAAGCACCTGGCAGTCCTGCCAGAGTTCCTCGCTTGGCACGCTAATTGCTACTCGGGCAAGCCCCCCTCCACCACCAGCAAAGAGGCGCCCTCTTCCTCCTCTTTCCGCTCAGGATTGTACCGCGAGAACTGCAGGCATGCAAATGTGGTCACAGGTCTGAGACAGACAGAGCTGCGATGGGGGAGGCGGGGAAGGGTGCCTGATGGTGACCTGACAAGCAGTTAAAAAGAAGGGCAGCGTGACAAATGTGTGGGTAAATGCAGCTTCAATTACAGAATGTAATTGCCAATCAGTGAAGCTGCAGGGCAGTGTGGGCGCCTTGTATGCATCAGAGGGCGCAACACCTGTTCCCTTCTTCCCTTCCCTTCCCTCCCCTCCCCTCACCTCACATATACTCCAGTTCAGCCGATGCAAACCTGCAGTCTCCCTGCATGGAAAATGATGGCCTAGCCCATCAGTCCTTGAGAGTGCTCTTCTAAGCACGCAGCGGTCATCAGGGATTGCTGCCAACTTTGTTGCCTGTTGGTGACTTCATGGCAGCTGAAAGCCACCTGAGAGAAGTGATCAACCGCCCCCAGGGAAAACAGCCGCCAA
>QAXI01000441.1:933966-949100 GCA_004335615.1 Chloroidium sp. JM | reverse complement strand
GGGGGGGGGGGGGGGCGCGGGCTGCCATACATTGATGCCACTAGACGCGACAAGATGGTCCAGCTGTTTCTGTGCTGTGAAAGACGAGATGGCGATTTTGGAAGGGGAAAAGATAACGAAGTTGATTGTGTGGGGGGTGGTGGGAAGGGGCAAGATATGTCCAAAGGCATGGATGGGGTTGGCTTTCGATTGGTGAGGGACAAGGGTGATGTCAAGGGAAATGTTGGGAGGACAATTGTGAGCATGGATTTTTGAAAGAGACCAATGCAGAAATGAGGCCTTGGGAATCTGCTCAGTAAGAAGCAAAATTTGGCCAATCCGTTCCCTGTGCCTGCAGGTGAGCATGAACGAGATGATGGAGATGATCGAGAAATTCGACAACAAGAACCTGCCCATCCGCCACATCCCGGGCCCGGAGGGCGTGCGCGGGCGCAACTCCGACAACGAGCTCATCCTGGAGAAGCTTGGGTGGGAGCCGACCATCAAGCTGAACGATGGCCTCAAGCTCACCTACGACTGGATCAAGACCCAGCGGGCCGCGATGAGAAAGGACCCTGCATTTCCATTCAGGGGTCGTGCTGGGTGACACATTGTCCGGTTTCGTGTGCTCCCATGTGTTGTTTGGGGGCTGCTGGGGGGGGGGGTGTTGAAATGATGTTTTTGGGGCCATGTCTCTTTGGCTGCCATCAGTATTCTGAGGGTCCTGCCTGTGACCTGATTTTATGTGGACCTGCAAAGTCAGGGCATGTGCCGGGCAGTGTGAGCTCCAAATGTTTCTAATGGCAGTGATGGCATGCCAGTCTCAGGAATGGTGCTGGTCCATTGAGGATGACTTTTAGGACGATATGTACTTCAGCCATAATCATCCTGACCAATGCAAAATCACAACTATTGGGGAACGCCCCTGACACGGCCATTCTTTGACTGCTCAGGAGACCGGGAAGAGCGTGGAGGACTACAGCAAGAGCACCATCGTGTCGACGAGTGCCCCCACCGAGATGGGAGCCCTGCGCAAGGCGGACGGCCAGGAGGGGTTCGGGGCCAAGGTGGCCGCCGTTGCACAGTCGGCTGTGGACCAGGCGTCTGCACTCGTGGGCAGCAAGTAAACGCCACAATGGCTTGCTTGTAGAGCTCGACCTAGTAGGAGGCTTATTTTCTCTGAATGCCTGGCAGCTCATTGGACGCACCAGATTATGGTGGTGGGGTTGCCTTCTGGGTACAGGAGTAGGAGGCTTATCTTCTCTGTACGTCTAACAGCTCATTGGACAGCACAATCTCTAATTGGGAATGCCTTCTGGGTACAGTAGCCTGTGATACCTCTCCAGAGTGGCTTGCGCCATGACGCTTCCAGATGTCGAGGGATGGCGTCAGTGAGCAACCAGAGCGTTCCTGGTCTTTGGCTGAAGCTGAATTGAAATTGCAGACAATGCAGCTTGTGCTGGGGGAGGAATCAGAAACGTGTCTGGCGGTACGTCCTGTACTGTGTCAAGTGTTACAGAATAATCCTGACACACCACATTATCTTTTGCCCCATGCCGTAGATTTCCATGCCTGGCAAACTTGCGGGAAGGCAATTGTTTCTTCGGGACACAGGGTATCCTATAGCGTAATTCAACCCCAGCCTTTAATGTACAAAGCAGGAGGTCTGCACAGCTCAAGCTTTCTCACCACAGTAAAATTGGCAGCATAGGACACGAAATCAAACACTACAACTCTCAACTGTAAGTTTCAAGATCAAGACTTCCTTGATAGTACGCCTGTGATTGACTTCTTGGCTGAGCGGCAAAGCCGGCGAACAACAAATCAATAGACCCGCACTGCCTTGCGATATTTACATACATCGACGATGTGTGATGCCAGTCGTCCGTGCTGTCTAGCAGCAAGAGCTTGACTTGGGGGCCGCTTGCTGGTCACCGGGCCTCACAGTGCCGCCGCTGCCACCACCTCCCGCTCCATAGCCCACCTTGATCCCGTATGACTGCACATGAGCAGGTTCATCTGAGCTGTACTTTGCCGGAGACCTTTCAGCTTTGTCCAATCATCCCCTCCTCAAAAGATGGCTTATGCATCCAGGAACATGAGTGAGTTGCATTTCTGGTCGAATCACACGGTCGAATCACACGCTTGAATAACAATGCAAAGAATACAGTACTCTAGTATGATGTAGGAAACACAAACACTCTCGCAAGACACCAAAATTTGTCTTGCTCTGTAAAGTGGGACATCCTGAGAGAATTCGGGTGCCCTCCCCATTCCCTCACCAGCGCCCACACCCTCTGCCTCTCTTCGTCAATTGTGCAGCATGGCCATACCTAGCCCATGGCTATCATCAACCGCAAAAGAAAAAGCCGAGGATTGCTGATGGCTGAAGCACCTCTTAGCGCTTTGGCCAAATTGTTGGGGAGTTTTGCTGACTTCATGAAATACAGATTGAGAGGTGTAAAGTGATGGGGTACCTCATTGGTGACGTCGAAGACACCCTGTTCGATCTTCTCGTATATCTTGCGGGCAGTGTTGATGAAGGCCTCCTCGACGTTGTGGGCAGTCTTGGCCGAGGTCTCCAGGAACACCAGGCCATGCTCCTTGGCAAACTGCTCCCCCTCCTCGGTGGTGACAGCTCTGCGGTGCTGCAGGGACATGCGGACAGCTCAAAAAAGCCATCCACTGCGTGAAATGGAACAGTTCTGATAGCCAACACGCGTATACTGCTCTATAAGGCCAGCAGCCAGTTATGTGTGAAACATTCCGGTTCCAGGCAGAGCAGTGCTGGATGTCAGAAGTACTGGCAACACCTTTTACTTTTCGAAGTACACAGCACTAAACGGTGCAAATACTCCTTTGAAACCTCAAGGAGCACAAGGAGAAGTCGTGCGATGCCACTTTTCAGTGCAACTATTTCCCACATGCAAGTACAACAATTGCGCGGGATTGCTCTCTCATGTTTGGACTCAATACAAGTGAATCTCACCCACTTAAAGAAAATCAACCTCCCCAGCGTTTCCCCAGATGCAAGCTGCAAGCAGGATTGAGTGAGAGGAGGGGATTTTGAGAGGGGGGTTCAAGCCAGGGACTGACAGTGAGGTCGCTCTTGTTGCCAATGAGCATGATGGTCATGTTGGGGTTGGCGTGCTGCCGCGCATCCTCCAACCAGCTGGCCAGATGGTTGAAGGTTTCCCGCCTGCAATTTGTACACCATTGGCATCTGACATCCCTTTCCGACAAACCCCCTCCCTCTTGAATTTCAAGCCCATGTGCTGCCTTGTAAGACCAAATTAAGAGGTCTTGAAGGCTTTCCTCTGCACCAAATGGGAATGCAGGGGAGACAAGCTGCTCAATTCTGCACATGGCTGTGAGTACGCCCAGCCGATACATTGGACTTGCCCCTGCCCAGTTTCTCGCGGAACTGAATTACACAATTAGCGCACTGAGCCGGATGCACACCTGGTGATGTCATACACCAGCAGAGCGCCTGCTGCCCCCCGGTAGTACGAGCGGGTGATGGAGCGGAAAGACTCTTGCCCAGCCTGTACAAGAGGGTGAACGTCTGCTTTCTCAGGTTTACCAACTCCCACCAAGTTTTGCAAAACGCTCAGCAGGACCACTTCGATGCCATCAGATATGGATCTCTCCTGCAATGCCAGCTCAAGCGGAGGGCTGACCGTGTCCCAGATCTGGAGCTTGATCTGCTTGCTGTCTATCTGAATCATGCGGGCTCCAAACTCAACCCCAATGGTCAAGTCATGCACCGGCTGGAACCTCTTGTCCGTGAATTGCAGCAGAAGGCATGACTTTCCGACGCCTGCAGGGCGTGTCTCGACCATCAGCACTCCACATGAGGTGCTGTGAAGTTGGCTCAGTGACTGTGATTTGTTCAGGTCGTCGAGTAGCAAGCACTCCAAGAGTGGATAGTAGCCTTTGATGCATGAGCAAAGGTGTACCACCTGTGTCTCCAATGATAATGTACTTGAAGAGGTACCTGCAACCGAGCACAATCCGACACTTAGTAACTGGCTCGCAGCGCCAGATTCCCTGCATCTCGATCGGTCCATGCGAGTCGAGACTTACGCGTACGACATCTCAGCGTGTTGCCTCTTCGCTTCCCTAAGAATGGTGCTGTTTGTCCGGCCCCAAGTTCGTGATGCCCGTGGCAAACCGCACCAACCTTACCGGCGCGAGCACTGTCTGAGCTTATGAGACAGAACGGCACTCACAGCACCGTGATCACTGTAGCACTGTGCTACAGAGCCGGGAGCTGCAGGGGCAACAGTCAAGCACCACAGGTTGTCGCACCAACTGCTCAGCTCAAGGCTTGACGTGGGTGAAAAGTTTGATGGGTGGAGCTGGATGATAGGAGGATGTCGTGAGCGACCTGCTGCACCCTCATTAAGATTGACAGAAAATCATGGTCCTTCATGGAGCATTCACTGCCTGCAACCCCCTTTTCCCATACCCCTCACGACTTCCCACAGGTGGTCTGGTGCATACATAGCATTGCAAGCTTACATGTGATGGCAGCCAGCTTGATAGTTCATCAGGGACAGAGCTTGATTTGGCATACACATTCCTCTCACACAAATCTGGGCAGCCTTTCTCAGATGCAGGTCCTATCCCATGTCTCCCTTACCATTCACGGCCCACAGAATCACGCAGTGGCCAGCATAGACCCTTCAAGCTACTCCTGCCTCAGCCTCACATTCTGCCCGCCACCTTCACGTTGTGCTCCTGCAGTATGCCGGTCAGATCTGCGATGAAGCTCCCAATCACCTTCAGCTGGGAGCCCAGGTCCGCCTGGCTACTGTGTGCCACTTTGCTGTTCTCCAGGCATCTTTGGTAGAGGTGCCTGACCACCAGGGTCACCTGCACACCCCTTGCCTTGGTTCACATCGTGGGTTCACTCCAAAATACCACTGAAAGAACGGCACGACAAAGCTTGCTCAGGCAGTGGATGGAACGGCACCGTTGGCATGCTCATCTTTATCCCTCTATTACCTTGCAAGCAAACTCCAATCAGTGCAACATTCGACATGGAGCTTGCTTGGTATTGTCCGGCCGTGCTCAAAGATACTGGAAGTCCGCAGGATCCCATGCACTTCTCCCCCAGAGTTGGACCCTGCAGCTGTGTTGGAATGGCCGAGCATGCAGGATCAAGGCGATCCAGGCCCCTCCCCACCCCCTTTCTCGAGGACCATCCCTCCCTCCTGAGCCTGTTGGCTCCATGCCTTATCCAAGCTGCCCACCCAATGAGCTTGAAGGCCCTGCGCCATTTTGAACGCTGCATACCACTCTCCATCCTGCTCACCTTGCCCTGCTCCAGACGGCTGGAAGCAGCCTTGAGGCTGGCTTCCTGCCTCACTCCGTACAGGGTGGCCGCCTCCTGCTGGGCTGCCTCTATGGCCTTCCGCAGCCGGGGGATGGCGGTGCTGGCGGCCAGGATCTCCTCCGCCTTGACCCTGGCATGTGCCTGCGTCTCCGACCTGCCATTGCCATAACCACGCAGGGTCAGGGAAGAGAAGAAAAGCCAAAGGGGAGGAATCTGGTGCATCGCGTTGCCCATCATTGAAACAGGGGGCCCTGTAAGCGCAGTCCAAGCACCACAGAGGGTGAACGGCAAGGAGGTATCGGAATGCTCGCCGTGCAATTGGATCACAGGCAGTGTAGTACGCGCTATGAGCATCTGCTTGAGAAGCCAATGCGGCATCACAAACTTCCTGGGTTGTAAAACCTCAGGACCTTATTGCCAACGCGATCAGTCCAGAAGACGTACACCTTCGCTCCGACCTTTGCTTGTGCTGAGCAACTTGGCTTAGGGGTGGTGGGCAGCATTGTCACGTATCACTCCCAGGAGCACAGACTTCTCCGGAATTAGTGAGGTTCAGAAACCAGGAATCCCGCCTTATTTTCTCGATTTCCTCGGCCGCTGCCTGCTGTTGCTGCCGCAGGGTCTCGTTGGTGGCCGCTAGGGTGGCGTGGCGCGTCATGATGTCACCGATCTCCTGGAAGGAGTCCTTCTCCTCCATGACCCTCTCCAGGTACTGCTGGTAGCTGTATGGCTTGTCCACCGTTGACTTGAGAAATTCGTGCTGCACAGCACCGCAGGACAAAACAAGAAACTCATATTACACTATGCACTCATCATTCCCCAATGAAACAGCTGGGTGGCTACATGAAACGAGTCTTGGCAAATTGCTTGCGACGCATCAAAGTGCCATTCCACAGGATAATCCGCCAGGACTTTGCAGCGCGATACTCAAACCAAGCGCCATGACAAGCGATCCGGATCAGGCAAAGTTGCTGTGCAGTGCTGCCTGAAATCCAGTGGAAACGCCATGCAATGCGCCAGAAGCATTGTACCATGGCTTGTATGGAGTGTTGTCCTTTGTGGCTCTTCCTGTGGCTCAAAGATCTTCCCAACGTCTGTGAAAACTCCACCTTTCAGATCCTTTTCATGGCAGTAAGCTTGCCCCCAAAGGTCATCTTGCCCCCGAAGGTCCATTTATTTTCTATTTGGGTCCGGGAACTTCTGAATCCACACCAAATGTTATGGCACGAAAGAATTGGAAGCTGAACCCAAAGTGGGTTTTCATGCTCAACAGCAGGGAGCTCTGGGAGGAAGGAGGGAGGGGGGTGTGGAGAGGAGGGGTGATGGACAGTGAACCTCCACCTCATGTTCCTTGCCACAACTTCCCTCGCCTCTGCCAGCTCCTGTCGAAGATTGTCTGACAGCGTAGACTGCAGCACATTTACCTACCATGAATATGGGAATATAAACACTTCCCAGACAAGCTTGTCAGGTGTGCTCAACTGTATGCAGTGAGAGCCACCTCCTCAGACTTAGGATGAGTAAAGGAAGGGAGCACCAGCTCTTCTGCTTCTGCACTTTTCTCCTCGCAGAGGCGCCTCTCGTCAGCTGCCTTCTTGAAGGCTCTGGCCCTCTTTGCATCGTTCTCTTGCAGGTATTTGCTGAACCTGATCAGGGACTCCTCTAGCTCTGAATTCTTGGCCTTCATGATGTCCTCTCTGTGCTTGAACCCTTCTTCCTGCCAAGTCACTGGTGCTGCCTCACAGAATCCCACCTTACATTTCTGTTTCTCAATTACTTGGGGCCTTGACAAACATACTGGTAGGTACCTTTTCCGCAAATCTCAGCTTCTCTTCCTCCAGGGCTTCCTGTAAATCGAACATCTTCTGCTTCTTCTCCAGGAGCTTTGCAGCTCCGCTCCTCGGAATGGGAGCATTTCCTTCCTTCTCGGGCCTTACATGAGGTGCTGCAAATATCTGAGACTGTCTCAGCCGCACAGACTCATTCGCATCCTCTGGTGAAGAGCTCATACTTTGGACAAATTGACTGTCGGCCAAGATTAAAAATAAAGGCTCGCGTGTCACATAGCGGTGTTGGCAGAATCGTTTGTGGACTTCAAAATTGTGCATCAAATCTCTTGCAAGTCGGCAACAGGGTGTTGAATCTGATCCCGAGCTGATCCGCAAGCTTGAACAGCAGGGACATCGGAAGAAAGGAGTATTAGCAATTTTGGTTCGAAAAAACAGCTGAACGAAGTCAAAGATTGTGAAACATTTATGAAAGGCATTTCATAAGTGGTACAAGGTTGCAATTTGTCAGTACCTGGCCAATTGAATAGATTCATCTCACCAAGCCTATATAGAGTATCCACACAGTAAGAAATTTGCTAATCGATTGCGCCCATTGGCTGATGCTGAGCATCTGACAGCATGTCTGCTCACGGCTTCTTACTTGGGGGAGGCCAGCTCGTGGGTCACAACAAGCGCTGTGTGAGGGTAGCTGCAAGTGGCAGCGATCCCCTGCTGCTACGGGTTGCAAGGGGAGAAGGTACAGGCTCCCATAAAGTTCTGGCACAGCTTTGACATCTCGTTAGCTCCCACAAGAGTGGCGAGGTGTGTAAAGATGTTGGCTTGTCATGCAGGTGTCTTCTGATGTTTACATTCAAGAAACGAAATCTTTGGCTTGCATTCGAATTATTGAGGCAGAGCATGCCAGTGCATTGGCAATTGTTTGCCCAGCTTATCTGTGTGAAAGAAGTTCCACACAGCTATGGGTCAGTCTGAATATGCAAGCCCCGGCATACCTCGGACTACCAGGCATCAACGGATTGTGATGACGCTGCAGATGCAGAGCGTACGCCAGTGTGGCTGATGAGGCAGGCAGGACGGTACATGGCTGACTTCCGCAAGTGCGTTTCTGATGCACACTGTCAACTCTCCTCCCATGTTGCAGTGTGTTGTCTGCAGCATAGGAGTCCTTGAGCATCAACATCCTCTGAGCTTCAGCGGATTGTTTGGGCCTCACTGCATTGGTGCTTGAGCGAGACTCGACAGGATGCAACGCAGGACTCTTCAAACCTACCTAGATATTTTGGATTGCAAGCTTCCTTTCTAATGCTGCAAATACTCTCATCACCAGACATACACGGCACAATAGAAAAGAGGGTTGAAATTTGCTCTGAAGGCAGCCTGTTCATACCAGGTACTCCGAGAGGATAGGGTTCAGGGAGCGCTCGGAGACGGCCGACATCGCCGTGGAGCTCTCGCTGCAGCCGTGGAGAGCCTTCAGGCCGGACGGAGTCATCATGTTCAGCGACATCCTGACCCCCCTCCCCGCCATGGGCATCGAATTCGACGTTGTCAAGGGCAAGGGCCCAATCATCGAAGCCCCCATCAAGAGGTCCTCACCCCCTTTCCTTACCTTTCCTCTCTCTCCGCATCAGCCAAAGCCGTCCTCAGCGCTTTGTCGTCGTGCATTCCCGCATCCCAAAAGCTTTTTGGGAGGGGTATAGGCTATTCTGCAGTTTTGCAAGGCTCAGGGGCATGGTATTCTGCCCTCACCTTCACAGAGTGCCCCAAGTTTGCATTTCAATGAATTGGACTGCATTCGTCTTCACAGGTCCAGCTTCTGCCAGGGTAGGAAGGGAAGAAGGGGAAGAGGGTGGCACAGACAAGTCAGGAGTTCTGTCTCGAAGATGGCATGAGACTCGTGGAAATGGAAATGGATTGGATTTCTTCAACTGCCAACCACACTCCAATCAAGCTCCTTCTTACAAATGGTGATGATCGCGCACTACATTGCAATCTGTATTTCAGAGTTCCAAGATCAAATCCAGAGTCACATGCCACAAAATTTGAATTTGATGATCTGCTCTATGCAGAATTCCTGACGTAGGAGACAATTTCAAATTTGCCTGCCTTGACCAAAATTTTGCCTGCAGCATGGAGCAAGTGAGGGAGCTGCTGCCCCTCACGGACCCAGACGACAAGCTGGGCTTCGTGGGCACCATCCTTACAACCCTGCGGCAGGAGGTGGGGAACGAGTCCACGGTGTTGGGGTTCATCGGCTCCCCATGGACCCTGGCGGCATATTCAGTGGAGGGCAAAGCCGACAAGTGAGAGTGCTTTCCGCTCGCAATACAGCAAAGAAGTATAGGGTGCAGTAGGGAATGGTAGCATGCGTTGGGGGGGAGGAGTGTCTGCTGTTTAGCTTCCGCTGAGAATATCTATGCCGCTGGGTGAGCAATAAGGTACACCTCGATCTTGCCCTTCATCGCATGGAGAGGCAGATAACCCTCATCAGCGAACTGGGGGAGCTGTAAGCAGCCATGAACAATATGGTTTACTGCGCAGGCACTGTATGAAGACCAAAAGGATGATGTTCAACAGCCCGGAAACGCTGCATGCCCTGCTGCAGCACCTCACAGACCAGCTCATCCACTATGCCTCCTACCAAATACAGGCTGGCGCACAGGCAAACATTACCCTTACCCCAACCCCAAAGACCACTCATTGATATTTGACGTCTTGGGTCCATGAATGAACACTTGACATCTTTGCACTCATATTCTACCTTGAAGGCCATTGAAGCAAAGATCACCCTTCCAAACCCATCAATGCATTGAGTCATCGCAATCTCACCGACGGTGTATGAATGAGTGTGAGATTGCCAATTTTTAAGTTCAAGGCACTATGCAGGTAGTGCAGCTGTTCGAGTCCTGGGCCCACCACCTGAGCCCTGCCCAGTTCCAGGAGTTTGGCAAACCCTACGCCGAGCAAGTGCTGCAAGGCGTGAAAAGGCTGCACCCTGAGACACCCGTCATATACCATGCGAACGGAGGTACCACCCCTACACCCCTCGAGGCAATGACACAGAGAGCGGGATTGACACATACTTTTGGGGCAACAGAAGACTCTTGCTTTGCCATCAGGTGGAAGTCAGAGCTTCAGCAGTCAAGGTATGCAGAAGGTGCCTGCGGCGCGAGGGGCACAGAGGGTTGCTTTAGTCATCAAGAAGGAAACAGGCGGATCAAGATCACGGACTCAGCTCAATGTGACACACAGATCTGATATGGGCGACAAGCGCTCTACCTGCAAGGGACAGTGCAATGATATTGTCATAAAGTCAGTGTTTTTTGAACCTGCTCGTCGTGTGCAGGCACTGGAAAGCTGGGTCAGATGGGTGATATGTCGGCTGACCTGATAGGGCTGGACTGGAGCACGGAGATTGGGGAGGCACGTCGAATCTTGGGACCGGATGTCAGGTGTGCTTGCCATGAAAGCAATCATCTTTGCACACCACTGGCATTGCATACTTCTTGAATTGACGAGAGCTTTGCTGCACAACCTCGAGGGTAACACTGCACCTAAGCATGATTGGGGACCTCCAATACAGACCTCGCAATTTCTCTATCCTTCAGGAGAAGTCCTTCCCCCCTCCACACCCTTCCTGTCCACTCCAATTCAGTGAGGGTCTACACCAACGTGCTGCACCATCCAATAATTACACACATGGCTGGATTATACTCAAACCCATAAATTCCTGCAGGGTACAGGGCAACGTGGACCCGATGCTGCTATTTGCACCCGAGCAAAAGATCAGGGACGCCGTGCAGCGATGCCTGCGAAACGGGGGCAAGGGCCATATCCTGAACGTGGGGCATGGGGTAGCTCAGGGCACCCCTGAAGAGAATGTCGGCCTCTTCTGCCGCCTGGCACACGAGTCTGGGGCGCTCACGAAGGAGCTGGTGGCTGCCTGATTGGATACACGAGTATGAGAGGCAGTTATGAGCGATTATGGCTTCGTGCTGTGACAGATTTGACTTTGCTCGAATCCTTGCCCTTGCTTGGGTATTTAGCCTGTCTGCGTCCTGACAGGGAGCATTGACAGGAGGCTGCTGCACTTTCTGGCTCTACAGGCACAACCTGTGTCCGTGCATGTGCTATTTCTGTACTATTATTCTTTCAACAGAGAGTAGGCCAGGGCATAGTACTTCAGCCAATTGCAGTGGTCAAGTTGCCACAGAACCATTCTGGTATGAGTTGATGTAAGGGCTTCCAAGAGAGAAGTTATGAATCAGGATTGAGATCATGATGTCTCTGAATCAAGGTAGACAATAAAATAGCAGTGTAGAGTGCCATGAATTGAAGAAGCAGTGTGACATGCTAGCAGAAACACAGGAAAATTAGCGAACAGTCAAAAATGAGTTCTGCAGGTGTGATTCTCTCCAAGTTCTGCTCACAGTTCCAGGGATACATGACGGAAAGCACACGTGTGGTGACAGACACAGCTATTCCTGAGCAGATTTTTCTTACGTGTATGAATGCTAGCAGCGCTGCTGAATCCCCCCCAAGGCCTTTAACTGAAGGCTATGCTGCATACTGAATATGATAATAGTAAATACCGCAGCACCTCTGCCCTCCCTGCAAAATTCGGCTGTGCACTCCTGACACATCAGCAGCACACCTTGACATAGCCGTTCTCCGATGCCAGGACCAACAGGCGGCTGAACCTCAGCAGCCCCAGTGCCACAATGCTGCTGGTGTCCCTGGTGCCCTGGAGCGTCAGGGGCTGGGTCAGGGCCAGCTGGCTGTGCTGGGGGCCAGAGGGGCACTTCAGGGAGCATACCCCAATCGTGCTGCCTGAGAAGGAGATGATGTCGTCGCCATGCACCGCCAGCCCTCCTGGACCGAGAACGATATGCCATTGATAGATGATATGAAAGTTTGTCACAGCATTCAATATGGTGTGAGGGGTCAAGGTCTGCAAGTTTCTTTTATCATGGCTGTTGTCCTCTTGGCTTTCCAACAAGCTTGGAAACACTGGCATGAGCTTTGGAGTCTGACGACATGTTTTAATCATGGTAGCATGAAGAAGGCTTGCATCAGAATTTGCCCACCATCCCTGAATTTCCAAGCAATCTGCTGAGCAAGCAAGTTTGGTCAGTGACTGACCTATTGCCTCCTTGTGCCCGTGAAAGGTGTGCTGCAGCTGTGGCAGGCCCGTAGAGTGGCTGCTGTGCAGCTTCCTCAGATCCCATAGCTTCAAGGTGGAGTCCTGCATCGAAGCTTGCTTGCTTGAGTGCAAAATGCATTCTCGGAAGCTATGGGAGCTGGAAGTCCCACATTCTGATCCGAGTGACAAGCCTAATTTAAAAAAGCGCAAGCAGCCTGCAAGAATGATAAACAATGATAACAAGGGAGATGGCAGCCGCAAATTAGGAGGGACTGCTGAATGTCGGACCAGTGGCACAGCATGGTGGGAGATTGAGAGTGGCAAGGGTAATTTTCTCCTCTCCCTGAGCAGATCCTCCTTCTTTATGCAGACAGTCCTGCATCCTGTTGTGAAACACACAAAGCAGAGGTCTTGCGAAGTCGCGTATGGATCAGCCACATGTGCACTGCACCCCCACCTTTGCCTCAGGAAAGCGGTATCCTGTGTCAGTCGGCTGGGATGCAATCTGGTTGATGCGCCACAGCCTCAACTTGGAAGGGGGGAGTGAGCGCTGTCGTGGCTCACCTGGGATGCAGAGACAAGCTGGTGTCGGCAGGTGGCGAGGTGCATGTCCGAGATAGCTGACTGGTGAGCCCGCCACATGCCCGTCACCTGCACAAATGGAAACAAAATGTCGAGGGTACAAGACAGGGCTCGTGTCAAATAATATCTGGACCGAGATGAGGGGCTACCTGATCCCTTGCCTCTGGGCTTGATTGTGAATCTTCATGGAAGTATTTTGTGATACTGGATTGCAGGGTGAATATGCTGTGGAGGTGGAGCTTGCTGAGCCTGTCAACTAAATAGATGAACGGAATATCACCATCCTGAAAGGAGCCTGGGACGCCCCAACGAATCAGGGACGTATACGAGTTCAATCATGAGCTTATATGCAGGTGGTAGCCACAATCGACAGAGCAGCAGTGCGTGTCTGACGGAGGCCACCTGTCCACTGCGGGGGTCGAGGATGCTGACCAGCCCGTTGGCCATGCCGGCCGCCAGGAGGTCGGGCGTGCCTTGCCTCAGGCTGACCACCGGGGTGCTCTGCACATCACAGCACACCGTTTTGCCGGGGTCAGAGGGGCCCAGGGCTGTGTTCTGCTGTGGCATGGGATCTGAGGCAGCAACAGGGGTGATTGGCTGGGGTGTAGATTGAAGGAACTGCAAGTCATGGTCACTCATGTCGAATCAACTCCCTTTCGATGGCTGTGATAGGTAGTCACTGCCCAGACTTGGGCAGCGAAAGGGAGTGTGGCTGGGTATCTGAGCCAAGCATATTTCTGTTGCCGCAGGGCTCGGCAGGGAAAAACACATGAGAGAGCATGTGAAGGCGGAGGGACGGCTTCTGTTTCCTTGTGGGGGTAATAGTCATCAGCACAATCATTGAGGAGAGATGACACAATGACCGTCGCCATGCAGTGTAATGGAGCTTTTGCAATTGGACAATGCCAAGGTCGCTCATACGTTCCAGGACCCCTCTTGCCACATGACCTAGGTGCTCACAGAAGTCACACAAAAAGCAGAAATTGAACACAGTGCCTGCTTCCCAGTCTCACAAATACAGGGGAGATATGGAGGAACAGACCTCGATCTGACCGGGGGCACGACAGAGGACCCCCATGGTCGCGACGCCTGCAGTGAGGTCCAGGCGTCGCACATATCCGAAAGCGGTGCCGGCCACCAGGCTGATCTGCGAGGGGGCGGGGCGGTCTGCCAGGGTCGTGTAGGGGCCCCCGCCATCATCGCACTCCGACGCGACCCAGCCTGTCGATGAGGATTGGAAGCCGCAGTCAGGCTTGGAAGGGGTGGGCCGATCTGCTTTCACAGTATTCCTTATCACCTCCGCTCAGATTTTGGCCAGGGCGAATCTGCTATGGTGGATTGTTTGTCTACTCTGTCATCACAGCAGCCTTAGGTGATCGCTGGCGGTGCCAAAATTGGAGCACACTCATGTGCATTCCTTCATTAATCCTTTCAAGGAATACATGGAAGGGCTTCTTCACACAGCCTACCAGTGTCTGGGCTACAAGACCAGGGCATACCAACCATTCCCAATGCATTTGTGTGCTCGCCATAGGGATGCTTCGCATTCCCTCGAAAACACAAGCTGACTATGGACATGCTGCCTTTTGAGCGCAACGTGCCAATCCCTTTGCCCTTGGCTGACGACGCCAATGCAGGCGCTTGCAGTGGTACACAGCAGACAGGCCGAGCAGCAATCAGTCAGGTGCTCGCAAAGGGACACAGCAAACAGCCCTACAGCCCTCAGAGCTCAGAAGCGCGACCCACCTCTGGTGGCCCCTGGCGTGCCGTCATGCCCGCTGGAAGACGTCGTGCGTACGCTGCCGGCCTCCCCCTCATCGGAGTCCAGGTCGTACACCCCCACCCCCCTCTCGACCTTGACGGCAGCGCCACCACCCCTGCAGGAGCGGCGGGGTGCCTTGAAAAGGTGCGTGCGCCTGCCGCTCTGCAGCGACCACACGTGCACGGCCCCCTGCTGGTCGCAGGAGGCGGCCCGGCCGTTCGGGAGGTGGCACATGGCAGTGACTGCGGAGGTGTGTCCCGTGTATTGCACCCCTGCAAGAAAGAGGCGTGAGGAAGTCGGTTTTTGAAGGTTGACATTGGAATCGTGATGGGCATGCCATGGTCTGAGGGATGGCTTTGAATGAGGAGATTGCGTCTCTTGAAATGCACTTCTGCAAGATCAAGACCAAGAATCAGGCTCAAAGCTTTGGAATGCCAAACAGACTGAATGAACCTGTTATTGTGCACTGCACTTCAGCAGGGAAGAGCAATTAGCTAAGTCAGTGTGTTGTGCAAGGCGAGGTGCCATGCCCCAGGA
>QAXI01000441.1:885613-905778 GCA_004335615.1 Chloroidium sp. JM | reverse complement strand
CCCGTCTCTCTCATTGAAAAGCTCAACATCATAAAATCAGCAGTAGTGTGCTTCCAAGATGTCAGATACAACACCTAGTTCCTACAAGCTGAATAGTCAAACCAAAGCTCACCTACGAGTACAGTTGGCCTGATTATTGCCAGACAAGGAGAGAAGTACAGGAGGGCGTTTGTACAGGTCTCAGGTCAAATGCACCAACCAGGGGGTGAGGAGAGGAGAAAGGGAGGGAGTGTGGGACCTTGACGCCGTTGGGTTCGTCCGGGTCGAAGAGTCGCTTGTGCTTGTTGGAGTTGCGGGCGAGGCGGCCCTGGCGGAGGCCCACTTTTGCGGTGGGGGCTGCCATGTGCACCCTCTGGGGTTTGCCTGCAATTGCGCTCAGCCAGTGAACATCTGAAGGTGACATGATCACCCCAGGAGTTTACAAAAGCAAATGATGATTGGCACTTGAAGAGGACTGTTGCGCATCATCCATGAAATTTGCTGCTTTGCAGAAAGATGCCCGGCCTCAAACCTTTGAGAAAGCGTCACAGCTTCGAGAAGGATCTTTTTGCAAATTCACATACCCCTGCCACTAGAGCGTTCCTTTTTCCAAGGGCCACCCCTGTCTAAAATCCCCTGCCCCCCCCCCTTCTGTCCTGCAGAGGGCTTGTCTGGCAGTGAATCAACAGGAAGCCTTCAGGAGGTAAGATTTTCATCAAATGGCATCAGGAGGCACTCTGGGGACCTACTTCCGCTGCCCCTGCCCCCTGTGGAGGGCCGGCTGCCCCGACCCCTGCCCCGCCCGCGGGGGGTGTCCTGCTGCCGGCTGCTGAGCCGCCGGGCCTCCGTTGTCTCCCCCCGCTGCAGGGTCTCCAGGCTCCGCTTGGCCGCCTTGCCCCTCGCCTCCAGCACCTTGGCCCTGGCCTCCACCACCTTGCGTTCCGCCGCCTGCTGGCGCTCCCCCATGCACTCCAAACACAGCCAGGGAACCTGCGGAATCTTTTCACATTGAGGTATGGCGTCATGCTACGATTGCAGAGGGTTGAGTGGGTGAGTATGTTTGGAAGGGAGGGGGGGTGATTGTTTCTCAGCTATGCCCCAGCCATGGCTTCTACAAAAGCTAGCCTGCACGGAATCACTCATGCTGCACACAGAGAATCTTGCATTGGGAGATGACCATTGCAAAGAATATAGTCTGGAGGTGAACCTTTGAGTTGTCGAGGAAGGATACATAGAAGCCCTTCTGGAAATAATGAGAGCTTTTCTGTGATGTTGAGTGCTCTCAAGGGTGTGAAATCACGAAGGCCACAATACCTATGCTTCCCACAACAAGCTTCCCTGCAAAAGCTGGTGAGGGTTGAAGCGCGAACCCTCCTCCCACCTGTTTGCCAGTCGCTTTCCCTATACACTCCGCATGGCCCCGCTTCTTGCACCCGGCACACCGCAGCAGCCCCTTGTCCTCCCTCTCACAGACGTGGCAGCGCCGCAACTGCTGCGGAGCCTCACCCTGCGTGTCGCCCCCCTCAATGGCCTTGGCGCACTCTGCATTCACTGCCAGCCACACCTCCTGCGGCAATCAACTTTTGTGATAGGTTTGAACCCCTCTTTAGGAAAGACATTTAACCATTCACTGACATTGCAATATCTGGGGAGGCAATCGATGAGATGCAAGAATGTCAAGCTACAATGAGCGACAAGCACCATCCTGCATCGAGATCAAGACACGCCCCGGAGGGAGGGGAAGTCCAAAAGGGACCATGGCCAACAGCCTTGGTCCCAGCAACTGGACAACCAACTTCCCCCCGGCCCCCTCCGTTTAAACTGTCCGCCCCTTTAAAGAGTGATTGACCTGCAATTCTCCGAAAGATAGTAGGATGATCATCACAGCTCCCACTTGTCCACACACGAGCATTTCAAGATGCTCATGCCACTTCCTCAGTAGTTGGAAGAAGCTCAGAGCAGGGGGCATTTACCTTGAGGGTGAGGTTGTGGCGCGTCAGGTGGATGCACTGCGTCTGGTACCTCTCCCACGCCCCTGCATGCTCCTCAAACTCCAGCAGGCTCACCTCCTCCCCCTCACACTCCGCACAATTGCATGCGATCTTCCCACCCTGCACGATTCGGCCTGCACGTGCGCCGGCTGTCAAGCATTTTTGAGCTCTGTATCATGGATTGCAGCTTGGTTTGGCTGTAATGCCTGCAGCATAAGCAGAATATCTCTAATTCTAAGTAGCTGGCGTGTCTTGCTGTAGCTGTTCTACTTGAGTCACAAGACAGGTACTTTGGGAAGCTTAGGAATTGATGACGCCCCTAATATATTGATCGGATCCAAAGTTTTGAGGCACAGCAGCACAGATTACTTGACCAGCGTCATGAAGAGGGCACAATGGCACAAGTTCCTCTGCCCAGGCACTGCCCATCATAAAAGCTAGGAAAGGAGACATTGGAAGAGGGCATTAAGGGGGCGGGAAGGTGTTGGGACGTGGAAGATTGGCACACCTGTGATGTCGATCCCCCTGCCATCAGGCGCCCTGTACTGCACCGGCTGCCCCACGAGGAGCCCCGACTTGAGGATCTGGCCCAGGCGGATGCGTTCCAGGCCCTCCTCCTCCCTGTAGCTGCCCTTCAGGGCTTCCAACAGGTCGTCGGGCCCCAGGTCTTCTCCTTCCTCGCCGTTCCCAGGGGCATCCACCGACAGGAAGCCCCGTAGGAGCTCACCTGCATGTTGGCGGCTGTGGTCAGAAAGAGAGGAGCTTGGGAGTGGTGGTCTGCGTGACTACTTGTTTTGGAAGGAGTAAAGCTTTGAATGCATAAGCCACCTCATTGTGGCTGGAAAATTGCCGACCTAGCATTCTTATCCAGGAAGCGTCGGGCTGTTTCTCTGCACTAATGCCACACACCCACGCTGGATACCGGCAATTGAGTATGTATCAAGGGGTTGGAGTGCAGGTGAAGACGAGCCTTGTGTGAAGTCTTGAACTCTGTGGCTGTCAGACCGGAGAGTTTCGTGGCTTGACTGCAGCAGGCAAGACTTCACAATCATCAGCATGAAGTGGAATTATCGGTATAAAAAAGATCACCTGGAGATTTGCTGGTCTGGGGCCGTCCCACAGTGGTCCTCCGCCGCTTGTTGCCGGGCGTGAAGCGCAGCTCCGCCTCCTCCTCCCCTGCCAACCCATTTGCTTGGATCGTTTGCGTGTCGCCCGTGGACCCGTTCCCCAGGGGTTGGGGGCCCGAGACGGACATGATGGGGGTCCCATCTGACATTCTCTTCCCCTGCACAGGAGGGCCACCCTTTGGCTGCTTCGTCTCTGTTAGGCATTCCGCTGAAACAGTCAAAAGTGTGGTTTTGAGAGCCAAGAGCATCATTGCTGGATAGAAACAAAGGGAGTTGTGTGCATGAAGAGATGTTCTCCCAGAGGTCTGCAATCCCAGAGGTCGATGCCTTCAGCTGAGGGTCCCATGGGAGCCCTCATTCATTGTGAGCAAGTGGGCATGAGATGGTGCGATTGCATGAAGCGAGCTGGATCAGAGAAGGCAAGATGCAATTTTGTGTTGCAACGAGCTTAGAAAGTGCACTTCTCATTTCACATGGCTGGCTGCCCAGCCGCTCAGAGGATGTCCAAAGAAACCCTGCTGTCAAGCCATCCCTGGAGGTGCTGTCCCTTGCCAGGGCTGTACAGGACTGCTCTTGCCTACAATCCTACCTATCAGTTGCCAAAGGTCATTTCTTGTACCGATCCCAACCAAGCAATGGTGGCTCAGGGCTCACCAGTCCACTGTTCAGGCTCAGCAGCCGTCCTGGTCGAGGTGCTGCTAGTCCAGGTGCAGGGTCCACCGCCAGGGCACCCACCCCACCGCCGCCCACAGCGGGGGGGTCGCCCCGCGCCGCATCCGGCTGCGCCCCATTGGAGCCGTCACGGAGCGCCGGCTGGGCCGTCTCGAAAACCTCCCGCACCCTCTCGGGAATGGGGTGGGCCGCCTCCCCGCTGCCGTTGGCCATCGGCTCGGCTTTGAAACCGTTGGTGAGTGCGTCTGGAACTGTGCTCTGAGTGACCTGGGACCACAACCATTCATGTAGAGTCTGCTTACAAAGGTTCTTCTTGTGTTTGGCTACGAGCTTCCACAAGGCGAAAAGGGATGTACGCTGATGACTGTCAGAAACTCATGATGCAGCCTGACAAGTAGCCGCAGGGAGCATGTGGTCACTCATCGTGTCGCAAACTCAGCATGCAGTGAGAATGCACGGTTGTCTGTCAGGCTCTCCATCTGCCCGGCCGGTTGCTCTCGAGACGAGCTTTGCTGGACAGTGCAGTTTTGATCAGCTCCCTCCTCTGGGCTTCTATGACAAAGTAAGACAGCGCCCTGGCAGCAAGCGTGAGAGTGACTGACAGCAGGGAAGGGACCGCATCGCGCACCTGCCCTCCAGCTGCACTGTCTAGGGCTGAGGGAGAAGCCTCTGCGTCGCCGAGCTGGGCCTCAGGACTGGGGTGCTGGGGTGCAAGGGGCTGCTCCTGAGCCGGGTTGCTGGGCTGGGAGGCCTGCTCTGGGCTTGGCAAGCTGACAGGCGGATGCAAAACCACCTCTGGTGCTGAACTCGTGATTGTGTGCTTTGGAGGCTGGGAGGCTGCGGCAGGGGGCTCCGTGGGGGGCGCTACGACGGTTGTGGTGGTGGCGCTTGTGTCGCGGCCGGGGAGAGTTGTGGTGTCTGCTGCCAAGGCTTCGTCTGGTGCAATGTTCTGTGGTGGTGCTTCTGGTGCTGCCATGAGGGGCTCCCCTGGGTCTTCACCTCCCATTGCTGTCTAGGTGCCCATTCGCCTGGGCTGTCTCTCTGTGCTGATGCCTTCAGGGACCTGTAAGTGCGCTTGAAATGAACCAACGGTTCAGCATTTCTCTCGATTGCACCGATTCCTTGTCAGCAGGGAGGTGCTTACTCCGTTGATGTAGAAACAAAACATTCCATCAAAAGGCAAAGTTGATACAATGACCGCCAAATTGAAGATTGCGAGTTAGGAAGGCTTGAACAGCATATATAGCGCTGACGTTGCATGGCTGAACGAATCGGAGTAATAACATCCTCAATCCCGATTGAGCGACCACAACGAAGCAAACAAACTTTTCCTACAACAGCAACACATCAGACTAGCACACAGTTCATACAGACTTTCCCGAGCTACAGTAGCATACCGTGAATCGCTTTGGTCAGATGAAGCAAATTGTCACTGCACAGGCGTCACTGCTTTGCACAGCCTCTCTGTATTCTGTCTGTCCTTTCGAGAAATGCAGTTCTTCTTGTTGTCCCGCAAGACCCCTCAACAAAGTCACCCACACCCTATCAGCAACAACTCTGCCAAATCAGGAAGCTTGCAAAAGAAAGTCCGTTTGATTTCCCAGAACCACAAGATCCAACAGGGCAACACGCCTTCGATCACCTGCCAATGTACAACGGCATCGGCCTCCAAACGGTTAGAGGTACAGGCACCAGTGGGTACGTCCAGACCAACAAGTTCAACCTTACTCGTCGTCCTGCAGCAAACAGCGGCCAGAAAAGTGACCCGGCACAGCTCCAGGGTCCTGCCAAGACCAAAGCTGATGAAGGGATCCTTGAGCACAACAGGAAACGAGAGATTGAGAAGAAGCTGCTGGAGCTAGAGGATGATCTGGTGGAGAAAGGGTGAGCTGCTGAACCTTGCTGTTTGATCGGATGCCGAAAAGACGCTTGCACGCTGCTTGGGCCAGACTTGCAGTTCCAACCTGATTGCCAAAACGTATGAATGAAAGGAGCTGAATGTATCATGTCCAATGCAGGTTTGCTGAGGACGAGATTGCAGAAAAGCTTGCTGCCAGGAGGAAAGAGCTTGAAGAAGCAGTTATCTCTGAAGCTGATAGAGACAGGTACCGCCATGCTGTTTACAGCAGAAAGGATCTTAATGTCTCAAGCTCACCACCTCTCCTTCCACTATCTTGCTGAATCTGTTGCCACTGTCATCTAACAGAGCTCTTGGGCCATTTTACTACCCACAGCAAGTGGCAGTATGACTTTGATGCACTTCCTCCGTCCAGCATCCCCTCACCAATACCAACAAAACAATAGCGCTGTGCTTACCTCAACAAAAGGTACAATCGCCAATCTTTGGAGATAAATGACCGAGGCACTGAGCCGAAAGCACCGCAGGACTGCCGAGACCCATGAGCTGGCGAAGAGGAAAGCAGGGGAGATGGACAAGATCAGGAACGCTTTTGGGCTGGGGGAGGGCGTCCAGGAAGGCCAGGCTTTCGACCGGGACCTGCAGGTAGACACATGCACTGGCCGTGGCATTCTTGGATCTTGCTTGTGCTATTGTTATCTTTTTCCCCCCCCCCCCCCCCCCGTTTCAAATTATGTCTCAAGCTGCAGTACTCCCTTCTTTGTGTGCGCAAGGTGGTTGAGAGGATTCCCTGGAAATTTGAGCAGGTTCAGAGAGAGTAGTGGAAGTCCGTCAAGCCAATTACAGTCCATGCAAATGCCTAAGAATCTTTGACATTTGTGACACCAACAACTCTGCACCCAAAAGCAGATAACATATCACAAAAGTTCTGACGTGACCCACGTTTCGAGGGTTTACAGCGCCAAATATGCCTGCATCATCACCAGGAATAGCAGGAGCACTGATGAAGTCTATTGTGGCAAACAATGGCATGGGAGGCATCCCGGATACTCTTCAATTTTTCTGGCATCACAACAACGAATTCACCTCCCTCAAAATGTCGTGTTTGATGCTGTGCGCTGCAGCCATAACACCTCAACAAACAACCTGCAGGAGCGATTGAAGGCGGACCGCATAGCCGAGCGGGAGGCTCGGGAGGCGGCCAAGGTGAAGGAGGAGAAGAAGCGGAAAAAGGACGCCAAAAAGCAGGAGAAGCGGCGCAAGAAGGAGGAAAAGAAGAAGGCTAAGGAGGCCAAGAAGGCAGCCGCACTCAAGGAAAAGGTGAGGGCACATTTTTGTCTCCAAGGTTGGATATTCAGGATTTATTTGACGCCATACTACAACCCTTGCCTGTCCCTCAGCCCTCTCCCGTGGGACTAGCAACTTGACCGCATCCCATGCGCTCCAATGCTCTCAATCAGTTGTGCGGTGATGGTAGAAGGAGGGGGGGAAAGATTTTGGGGGAGGGAGGGGATTTGTGAAAGCAACACTTGAATACCCTATTCAGGGGCCAATTCGACAGACCTTTGCAACAGCAGAATCCAATCCAGAGGAGATAAGTGTCGAGAGTTGGCGTGCAGGAGGAAGCTCGGGAGGCGGCCAAGAAGGCAGAGGCCAAGGCGAAGAAGCAGAGGGAGCTGCAGGCCAGGCTGGGTCCTCGGGATGATGGCCGGGGGAACAAGAGCAATGGAGACAGGAGCGGCAGGCTTGCTTCGGTTGCTGAGCCAGACTCACACAGGTGGGTTGCTCATGCTCCTGAGAAAGGAATATATCCATCGGGTATGCCTCAGCTTGGGGAAGGAAGCCGATGAGCGTCAATGGAGTTTCTCCCTTCCAGGTCTCAATGCGTGCCAATGTGTAGGAACCCACTTTATGCACACCATCATGCAGCCCTCTCACCCTCCTTGTAGCCCGCAGTCCCTCCTCTCCAATCCCCTGGCCTCCCCAAATCGATTCACTTAGAGAATCCTGGAGGACGAGCGCTATCATTCCCGAGTGATCACAGCTTGGCAAGTCTGTCACAGGTCTGCAGCTCACGGAACTGAAACGTTCATTGGATACTCCTTTTGTCACGCACTGAGCCCTGCTTGCCTCCACAGGTCCAGTCGCCCTGACAAGCGCGCAGAGCCCAGCAGCTCCCCTGAACGTCAGGCGCCAGACCCAGGGGATCGCTGGCAGCCCAACAGCCCCACCCCCGAGCGCCAGGTCCCGGGTGCATCGCCGGAGGTGCTGGCTCCCCCTTCAACCGCCCCACACACGCAGGCTGGCTTCCCCACCTCCTCCACGAGCCCCACCCCAGGCTTCCTGCGCAGATCCGGCACACCCTCGCCCTCTCCTGCCAAGGTATGATCCCTCTTCTACTTCACCCTCAACCTGGCATGCTCTGCCAAATGTGCTGAGTGAATGAATGGAGGTAAGAGAGACTAAAAAATCTGGCACCCTCTCTCATGCCCGCCCGCCTGAAATTGGGTTGCCCTATGAGACAATCAATTTGTGAAACTGGACAAATATCTGCATCAATGCCACGATGCCACGCTGAGGGAAGATTTTCTGGTATGTCTGCTACTTTCTGCATTGGTGCCTTGCCCTTTTTACCGAAATGACTTCAGAGACCCCCTTACTTTCTCCGATATCATGAAGATATCACGACAATGATGCAGGTGGCAGCAGATCGCAAGAGGCCACCCCCCGCCAGGGACCCCTCCTCCCCCGCGAAGAGCGGCTCCCACCTCTCGCCGCCCCCCCGCAAGCGCAACCGCCTGGACACCCCCTCGCAACCCTCGCTCACCCCCGGCCCCCCGGCCAAGCTACCCCCACCCCCTCAGTCCGACGACCCCCCGCGCGGCCGCCGGGGGGATGAGATCGGCGACAGGGTGGCGGACGCACGCGATGACGATAGACGGGAGCGCAGGGACGCAAACGGCTGTGGCAATGAGGGCCGCGAGCGGAGGTTGGATGACAGAGACGGGAGGGATCGTGGGCGCCACGATGACCGACGGAGGGATGGGGAGCGGAACGGCGACAGGAGGGATCGCCGTGACGAGGGCAGGCGTGAGAGGGATCGATACTACGATGAGAGGCGGGGTAGGGACGAGGGCAAGCGGGAGCGGGGACGGTACTACGAGGACAGGCGGGACAGGGAGGTGCAGCGCAGGCGGTCGCCACCCAGGCGGGAGGAAAGGTGTGGCCTTTTCTCTGTGGCACAACGGTCTGTCCAGATGCAGCAAGAATAACATGAAATTCCAGGGGAGGATTTGATGGAGGAATGTGTCACATGAGAATGGTGTCTTTGCATGAGAGTAGATGGCAAATAAGGATGATTCATTGGGCCAATGCAATTGGGGAGAAACGAGATGGGTGAACCTTCCAAATCGAGGCTGCAGATTGCATGACTGCACTAGTGCGCCGAGGAAAAGGGTGGTCTCAGTCAACAGACCTGTGGCATAAGCCCTCTTGGAGCTGCCGTTGGAGCAGTGCCTCATCCTTGCATACTTTGCAGGTCAAGGTACAGATCAGAGTCCCCACCCAGGCGGGAGAGGCAGCGCCGCAGGTCCCCCTCCCCCAGCGAGCTGCCCATCAAGCGAGAAGACAGGTCCAAATCCAGGTCCAAGGAGGTGTCTATCAAGAAGGAGGCTCTGTCAGGTGAGAGTCAGTGCACAGAGCGCTACTTCCTGCTTCATGGTGCTTACTTATATGTGCGCCTCAGGGTTCATGGGCTTGGGGCCACCTGTTTGTAAGACCAAGTTGCATGCAGATACCAGCTTGCAAGGTAATTGTGCATGGAAGGAGGAGGCTTTTTGCTCCAGATCATGGATGGAGAGCTTGCCCATTTCACTGCATTGAGCGCTCTGTGGCGAATGCAGATAGTGGCAGTGGAAGCTCCAGCAGCAGCAGTGGCAGTGACAGTGGCTCCAGCTCGAGCAACAGCAGCGGTTCATCCTCATCTTCCAGCAGCTCTGATGCCGACAGCCGATAGTTCTTGGGGTTTCAGTTGCAGCTCAACGACAGCTGGTAGTCTCTTAGGAATTTCAGTCGCATGCACTTGGCAAAATTAAGTTAGCATGGGACACCACCTTGTTTAGGAGTGGTTGCCACAATGTTGCCTCCAGGGCAGATGAGAGGGTGTTCTGGTCAGATTGTCCATTAACAGCTCAACAATGTGGTCTGGAACAATGTAGGGCAAAGAAGGTGATGACTGTCTAAACGAGGATGTTAGGAGGGTCGCCAACTTCAGACACTTAAGAGATGTTTGGCAACCTCAGATATGCGTGCTTCCTCACAATCTCCACATTAATATTTGGAGCAGTCAGTTGGCCGTCCTGTGATATGAGAATGACAATCAAATAGCCATAGCTGCTCTGCAGACATGCATCGGGATATCCCTCCCTTGATCTAACTTTTCAGATTGAGATCCACAGTCCCACAGCAATAGGGAAGACTTTTCCCGTAAGAGAACTTTGTTCCTAGTAATTATTCCTACAGTCAGCTTCTTTACAGAGGTGTCCAATAGATCGTCTTGGCTGAACGCTGACGCAAACATGAAATTCTAGTTGCTCCAAGAAGGCACATATATCCAAATGTTTGATTGGGGCATGCACACCGAAGTAACCAGATTTCTGCATTCTTTTGCACAATAGTAATGTATCAGCTTCTATGCCGAGCATTTTCAATAAAGGCTTGACCGCATTAGCAGGTTGTCGGGGATTCTTAAACTCCTGCGCTTTGGCGCTTTGGATCACTCCTTCTTCACTCCACCTTGAAACATCTGACAATTCAAGCTTCCCCCACACCGATTCATTCATACTTAAAGATGAAGTTTGCCGGCTTCTTGCTCCTGGCGGCGCTGAGCTGCTCTGCCCACGCGTCTGCTCCGGACATCCAGAAAGTGTAAGTTTCTCGACATGAGTGACTGGGAGCATGAGAATTTCGTGCTGCGGAAGTGTTAACTTTGCTATTCAAGCAAAGACGATAATCTGGAAAAATATCATGGGAAGTCCGTCTACGTCAGCGCAGTTGCAGTCCCTACCACACCATGGGAGAGTGATGCAATCGATGCCATATGATAATCTCACATATTTCACCAGGTCGCAAATGTTGTGGGAGAAGATGAAAGTATTACGACTGGGCGCGTCATTACAGGGTCTGACTCGATATGGTTGACTACAAGGAAAGTTGTTGTCTATGGCTGCAGGCTGAGCTTCGCCAGTCATACGACTGTGGTTCCCGACGACTCAAACATCGAGGACTTCAGTAAGATTTCACCCCCCAAAAATCTTGCATCACTACTCAGTCCATGGCCAAGTGAACGAGTGCCGCTCACATATAGCTCACACCATGCACATGCACACAAAGCGACACTCTTCAGCCGAATGATAATCACTTCCGCCACAGCTCCTAAACGAGTCCCTTGTTTCCGCAAAGCAGAGCAAATCTCGCAAAATTTTCTCCCAACACCTTCAAACTGTTGAAAATTGTTCTTCTCCATCTCAAGTTCCCTCTTCAATGGGCTATACATCCCGAGTCCATGTCAAATTAGACAAATTCGCCTTCTTCGGCTCTTGATAATAGAGGAGACACCACCTTCCCTTCCCTCTAAACAGGCAAGCATCATTGGAAAAGGCAGTCCTTTGCAAATTGCAATTGACTTTAACAGCTAGTTCCCTTCTGGTGTCGGAGAGCTACCAGTTCAGCGCTAGAAGAAACAATGGATGCCACATTGCTGATCTGTTATGTGCTGCAGTTCCCGTTAGTTTTGACTATAAAGGCTCAGTCTGCGGTGTCTTTGACAATTCGTTTGCATCATACACCTGCGGACAGTACTACATTGCATGCTGCGACAGCTACGAGGATGGCGCGGAATGCGCCCTTCCCAACAATCCTGGCGGAAGCGGGACCGCTTCTGTATGTGATGACCAATATCAATACGTCGGTTGCTGCGTGATTCCGTGAGCTCCTCAAGCCACGCTGACCCTTCACAGTCTAAATGTGTCCCTGAAAAGTGGAGTCCATGGCAAATTCACTCACCTGTCACCTATGGCATTGCAAGAAAGTGTTACAAATCAACTAGTATGTCTACCTGCATGCAGGGGCCACAGCCGCGATGAGTGCCGCGCAAAGCCCTTTGGAAAAGATTGTAACGCACAAGAATACGCAGTGTGCTATGACAGCTCAGATGCTGATCCCAGCTACGACATGTTAGTGTTGGCTGACAATGAGAATGTTCAGACCATCACCTGTGCCTCAGGAAAGGTTCCGTACTGCTGCCCTCCCACTCCTTAGAAAGGAAAGGAGGCAGTAGGCTAGCTGCCATGTTCCCCCTGACCAAATCTTCATCCCCTGTTGAATCCATGAAGCACAAGGAAGTACTTTTCAAGATTGAATCTTTGTTATTATTGAACTTCCGTTGTGAAATGATGGTGAAATAGAGAAAGGTATGAACTGCAATTATTCTCACCTTGGGGTCGATTTGCCTCACAGCAGCTTCCTGCATTATACGTAGCTTCCGCAATTGCAGAATCAAGCCTTTTGTGTGTCGAAGAGAGGTGAAGAGAAGAATTCATGCATTAAGTATGGTTATTGAGCTTTGTATTTATTCAAAGGTGTCTCCAGCGGCATCATGCTCTATACGTAGCAATTTGAGGAAGCTTTAGTCACAGATGTGGAACCTTGTGTGTGTTGACCACATGCTAAGCAATAGATGCCTCCTGGACTGTTGTAATAAGTTTAGCATACATCCAGCGCTTCCATACATGCAACCTGGCTCTATTAACTGTACACTGCTACCAGTAGCATTGCCAACAACGTTAACTATCCTAATTATGGACACACCAATTCTTTATCTATCCCCTCTTTTGTATAGTGGCCAAGAGTTTGTGGAGAAATAAGGATTCCAAAGAATACCTGCAATAGAGAACAATTTGAAGAATTAGTGAACAATCTAAATTGTCAACCTTTGCTCACAGTATAATCACTCCAAGATTTCAGTCGCAAACATTTCCGGTCTGCTGTTGGCTATAAAACTCACGATCGATCCCAAACACTCAACATCCAGACACATTTCTCGTTTCAGATCTCCGCTTCAAAAGATGGAATCAAAGCCTGCAAGTCTGGCTTCATGACGCTCCCTTCTGTATGGCCGGTTCATCACTTGGCCGAGGCCATTACGACAGCCGCATCGCCCTTCTGGTCAATGCCTTTATGGCTGGATGGTTCCAGCAGTCTCCCCTCCCCCATCTCCACATCACTTGGCAGATCTGCAGCGTGGTCTGCACCTGCCCCTGCTCCCCCACCATTGCCATGTGACTTCTTCCACTTGAGAGCCATGTCCTGAATTATGGCCTGCGGAATGCCTCCCTTGTTCAGACATGGGTATCTATGACAGCCTTAAGGGCTGAAGTACTGGTTTGGCTTGGCAGCTTTCAAGGAAGAGAGACAAATCGGGCCAGGATGGAATACGATTGTGTGCAATTCCGCAATCACTGTACTCAGAACTCTGCTGCTCTCGTCCAATTTTCCTAATATGCATGCTTGCTTCCTGCCTTGCTGGGGAAGCGTTTGGGAAGTGTGAAACCAGCAGCTCAAGACGACTGTGCAAGTGCTATACCTGGAGGAGGTTCATCAGTAGTGGGCAGCAAATCATGACGAAGTACAGCAGTGCAACAGGATGGCCCCTGAAGATCCTGTCCATGGTACGGGCGATGTGGATGAGCACGCCTCTCAACATGAAAACCTGCAATTCACAGCCAAATATTCAGCTTTTGACTTCCTCGAAAGGTGCTGTGTCAAGTACAAATGAGCTTCTCAGTGAGATTGACAAACCAATCCCTCTTGGATAGGGAAGGAAAGACTGCTCCAATTCTGAAACCCATATCTCAGGAATGTTGAATTTGGGACAGCTAGCTACCCTTTTGCTGGCGGGAGTGACAGCAGGATAGACCAGGGATTGAAAGTCATTTGGGAGGAGGGGAGTGGGGAGAAGGTAAATCTGTTGCTCACCACAGAGCCGCACACAAATCTGGCCACCACCACCGCCGAGATCCACTCCACCAGCTGTGGCCATAGATGGGAGAATTGGGGCGGTTGACCTGCAAGGCCGGATTCTCAGGAAAGCACACCTTCCACCACCCAACCACAGGCCTACCAAGCTCAGTGAATGCAGGAGACACATCGTCCACCCTCGTTTATATTTGCTTTGTTTACTGCTTTGCAAGCAACACTGCTCTTCCTGGCGCTGGAACATGTCGCATCCTTAAGCAGCAGGTCAGACGGTTTCCGCATTGATGCCTGCTTGGCAGAGTGGAGCACAGCTGACATGGAGGTTCATGTTCACACAGGACACCAGAGGAGTGTTTAGAAACCTTTGATAGAGCCAAGGGACTCACCGTAGCTGCCACACTCAGCCACCCTAGCGGCAAATTGGCTGTGGCCTGCATTGTGCTTGGCAGCGTTCAGCGCCAGGGTGTGGAACCCGATTGCGAGGGCTACCCCAAGGCTCGTGTCGAAGGTGAAGGCCACAAAGTACCTGCACATCACCAACGCAGCAGTGGAGAGGGGCCAGGTTACCCACAGTCTGGCAGATCCCTTTCCTTTAGGTCTCAAAGCAGAACGATTCATCTCTGCCGTCTCTTCAAATATGTATTAGGCGGTGCCTGCGACAAAGCAAGAGCAGCTTGTCAGGGGTCAACCGCTGTGCAATCTACAATTAATTGGAGCCTCTTGCCTGAACATGAGAAAGTGCTAGACAGCGTTAGCAGCTTCTAGGCATGACCCTGATGTGGTTTGGATCAGATTCCTCTGCAGGCTCAGTCCGAGATTCCCCCCGCCCCCATCCCAGAGGTCATGCATCCCATTCCGCTGGTCACGGTAGCAGGGGGGTTAAGCCAACTCCAATAGGGAAGGGGATGTCAGTCTCCGGGAGAGGAGCAGGCGCATTTGAACTGTCATTGCTCGTATTTCCATGCTTGCTGTGGGAGGATCCACTGACCACGCACAGTCTGACACCTCTCGCTGGCCCGACTCAGCCACGAATGCAGCGATGGCCAGGCCACAGATGTGAGCCACCAGCATGGACAGCACCTGCTTGGAGACGTCGAACCCCCAGACATCCAGGGAACGCTGCGGCGTCTCCCCGTGCCTGTTAGACGGAGCAGGCAGGTTATTCCTCACCTCGGCTAGGACACAGTCAGGGTTTCTTGGGGCTGCATCCACTGACATGCAGGGGAAATCAAGCGTGCCGATGCTGCATGGGCAAGAATGCAATGCATAATGAACTGCAGGCTGCCTCTTCCAGGGAAGTCAACAGGAGTTTATGCTTGGATTTCGATGTGCATGGAGCTTGAAGCATGTTGTGCAAGGGTGGGATGGATGTATGTCCAGGGCTGTAATCAGGGTTCACAGTAAGGGTGTTCAGGGCTGTTGCATAGGGATCATGAGAAGGTTGGCCGCACCGCTTGTACAGGAGGGCTGCGACTGCCAGGAGGCCCAGCAAAGCCTGGGCCAGCCAGGCCGGTGGGCCCCCCAGGAGGCGGCACTGGTCAGGCGGAGGGACCATTGATCTCAGGACGACCACTTGCCCTGTGGAAAAGCGCCCGGCATTGCAGTGCCTTCCTGACTTTCACCTACTGGAAAGCCAGGGAGACGAGCTGTCGACAGCCAGTCAAAACGTAATTGGAGTATCCGAGCTAGATGAATGTAATTTATGCGTTGCTATAGTATTGTTTTTGTGTAACTCAAGGGCCTTCCACTGTGCACAGCTCAAAGAAGCGACGCAAAGTCTTGCTTGTCATATGAATTGCTTCCAGCCAATGAGGTTGAAGGTGCACTGGGAAAGAATGGCTGGCCAGAACGATCGATGGTCGAAGGTCAAACGAAGGGCTCCACAGGCTGTCTCCCAGATTTTTCTCACGAAACAAAGGAGGAAAGGTTTCCAAGATCACACCCGTTGTACACATCTGAGAACGACACAATGTCCGAAACACAAGAGGACAAGAAGCCGGACGTCGGAGCAGCAGATGGCAAGATCAATCTCAGAGTTCGCTCCCAGGTGAGCTCGAAAATGTAGACATGATACTTAGAAAAACCACTTTGGAGGCTGCGAGACTGCTATAAAAGGAGCGATCGGGAAGGGCAAGGTCCCTATTTTTGAAATTCGATTTGGCATCTTCGTTTCGACTCCTCAGTGATTTGCTGTTTGGAAGGGACTGCATACTCGCGAGTTTCGATGCATGTATGCAGAATGGAGAACAAGTGACCTTCCAAGCAAAACCTACCACCAAGCTCGTGAAGCTCATGAAGGCATACTGCGAGAGGCAGATGGTGGACTATGCCTCGGTGGTCTTCTCATATGACGGACAGCGGATTCGGGAAGATCAAACCCCTGGGGATGTAAGTCATTCTTTTCCTTGTTGGCCCCCGTTGTTGGCCCCCGTATTTCTTGCTGATGAAAGTGCAGATTATTGGTGGTTGGGCTGGGCTAGGCACAGGCTATTTGTTAAGTCGCGCAGCTACTACGAAATGCACACACTTTGCATGGCTTTGCATTTGGCTGATCATTCTGCTACTGTTACACCACAACGAAGGCGGACGCACTGACCTGGTCTTGCCTGTGCAGCTAGATATGGAGGATAACGAATTTATCGATGTGCTCCAGCACCAGGTAGGGGATCTGCCTTGCACCTCTCTTCCTTGGGAACATTCTTCTCTGCCTGATTGCATTGTGGGCTGAGTCTGCTTGCCTCCGTTGTTTGCTTTTCAAGAGAGTCTCTGACCAGGATTTGGCTGGGGGTTGGGTGCTGTATGCATTTTAGGGGCAGCAATCTGCTTTATGTGCACTATGTAGCAAAGTTGCGAAGACATTGCCAGGGTGCTTCAACGCGAATCTGAAATGTGGATGTGCTGTAGGTGGGAGGGAGTTAAGATCTGGCAGGCGCAAGAGAGCGATGATCTGGGAGCTAATAAGAAAGGAAGGTTACAAGTGCCAAGGCTGATGCACTCGTGTACAAAATTGACAGCTGTAGTGGGACTGATATGCTGCGTCTGTGATTGTCAGTTCATTCGTACATCAGGTATTGCGGATTTGACCCTGCAGTCTCACATGGCAGATAAAACCTTGGTATAACATGGAACATCTGAACAACCCAACAAGGCCACAGACCATGTATATGAGAAAATGCGACCCCTGCAAGCTAATTGCAACATGTAAAGGAATCTAGGCTCCTCATATCTCTCGCTCTCACTTTTCCACGGGTCAAATGGAAAATGCATAAGCTGTCCCCTTCAGCTCCTCCTCCAGCTGTTGCGCCTTCTCATCAGTCAGGCCAAGCACTTGCTTGAGGTGCAGCAAGGTCGCATACTGCAGCGGTAGCTCGCTGTTCTGGAGGTGTAGCCGGTAGACGTCTTCCAGCTGCAGTGCAGTCAGCTTTTGAGATTTTGCTTAGTCTGAAGAGTGGCTTGACTTAACAGAATGCTGAGATACCTGGAAAAGGAGTGGCCAATGAACATGTCAAAAGGTGATGAAGAGGCACATGATTGCAAGTCTGAGATTCAGAAAGAGAAGAACCTCACATCTTCTTGCGTGTAGTTGGAGAGATTCAGAGGCATTCTGCAAATCGCGTTCTCCTCCAGCACCCTGTGCAGCTCCACCATAGCCCTGGCAGCACACGGGTGCTCTGTCAAGACAAGCAGACAGCACAGACAGTAGGGTATTCCGATAATGGCACATGAGCTTGGCATGCTTCGCGGCTGAATAAGCCTTTGGAGCTCGTGATTTCCCCTTGGAATAATGCAGGGAGAGTGTGGGATGGATGTCAGTCCAGAAGCTCTGTGACATCATCACAGAAAGCAGAGCAGGTGAGAAAATTGCTTTGTGCATGGCGCAGGTGTCGAAGGGCACAGGGAAGGTGAGGGCAGGCGAAGAAGTGGTGTATAGCAAGACCTGGCTTTGTCGCCTTCCCGCATGCTCTGTATGGCTCGCTGGAGGGTGACCACCTGCCTCACAGATGCCAGCACCGTCTCATACTCCTCCTTGTCTTCCAGATTTGTATGCATGAATTCGTCCTGCAGCACACAGCCCATTTGGCAACGCAGAAAGGAGCCTGGCCATCATGTACCGGTGGAGGATGACGGTCCGGGTAATCTTGACTTATTCTGGCGCCTACAAATGCATCTTGGTCTGCAAGGCTGCTGTGAGGATTCAAAGCTTTATTGATTATCAAAAGTGCGCCGGCCAGTGAGCCACGACTCCGGTGCCACCTCTTGAAGATATTCAGATGGAGCAGTGCTGATAAGCAGTGTAATACTGAGCATGCTCTAATTTGATCTGGTAAACAAGAGGTACTCTCAAACATCACAAGCCCAATAGCCAACAGGAAGCCTGTATCTGTAAATTTGCTTGGATGTCCGAAGATGCATGGTCAGGAAAGACTTGATAAAGAAGAGATCATCTTTTCAGAGATTGGGAGTAATTGTTCAACCTTATGCCAATCTCCAATTGCTCAAAGCATGTGCATCCCAGATTTATCTCTCAATCAGCAAAATTGCAGCTCTGCTCCACTGCCTCACCTGGTAGTCCGGTGGGAGGGTCTCTTTCTTTTTCTGATCCCGATACCGGTACACCAGAGCAGCAGCAATGGCTACCACAGAAAAAGTAGCAAACCATCCGGCGAATGTGAATTGCCTGCGCGTTGTGGAAATATTGATGCTTGATCAGAGTCAGAAGTCCCGTTGAGAGTCAAGTCAATCTCAGACATTGAACAGGTGCTGGGGCCTTGTATCTTCTATGAGGTCCTTAGCTATTAAGGAGTAACACCTTGGATTTGAAGCTATTTGCAAGGCTCTGCTCATCTGTGATGCGGCCAACGCCGTTCTATATCTCTCGATCGTGGATCTCTTGCATGTATGGGTGCGACCAAGGTCTTGACATCTGTGCTTGGCACTGAATGCGAGTCTTTGTACATTTGAACACCTCAATGAGCCTTCTAGGAATAAGTGATCGAGCGGCATTGACGAATTAATCTCTCGTATGTGAGAAGAAGGGGAAATGCCAATGAAATTTTGCAAGGCACGAGCTATTCCTCCCCGGGGGGTTCGGTTTCAGGACCCCCCCAATTAGTTCTCCGTGACTCGTATCTGGTAAGATTTTGTTTGCCCCAGCGACCTTCTCTCAGTCTCGGAATCGCCATGGCTTTCGCAACCCTGTCCTCGACTTCTTTCTTGCCCTCTGGGTCGGTCTCAGCTCGCCAAGGGAGAACTTTGTGCGTTCGGGTCAAGGCCAGCGGAAATGAGCAGGTGGGCCGCAATCCCCACGCACTGCTCCTCGCAAGGCATATGTGCTTCAACTAAGCCTTCTGCGGCGTCGGCGGAGGCGTTCAGCTCATTTCGTTGGGGTCGATGCTAAAGTCCCGGTGCAGGTGTCGCGGAGGGGAGTTGGCGCCCTGATCGGCGGAGCTCTGCTTGCAATAAACGCCAAGCCATCGTCAGCGGCCTTCGGGGAAGCCGCAAAAGTTTTTGGTGAGAATTCCTGCTTCCGGATTTTTGCCTTGCGCTGTGCTTGGCAAGCTCTTGATGGGAGTCTTCACAATTTATTTTTCTGTGCGTATTTGACAGACCTTGCTCAAGTCAATTGTCAGGAGACTTTGGACGTAGGTTCCACTCCAAAACCTTTTGAATTTTTCGAAATCGAAGACGTGGAGTTTCTGTGGAGGGGGAAGTCGTAAATTTCATTAATCTCGCTGATTTTGCTGCAGGAGACAAGCCCACCAACGCCACTGGCTTCATCCCATACAAGTATAATTCCCTTGAGATCTGCCTTTCCTGCTTTATACAAGTTTCATTGATTGTTCACAAGGTCATCACTGTCGACGTCTGCAGCTCGCTACTTTACAATGAGTTTGATTTCTCCGCAGAGTCACTGTGAGTACAACCTTGCATGTGGAGGGAATGTATTCGCAGATTGCTGAGGGGCAAGAGTGAGCGCGACCGAGATTGCCACATGGATCTTTTGTGCAAGTGCTTGTGCTCTACCTGCATGAATTCACACCATTCATGCCTTGCAGGTCGGATGATTTCTCCCTCCTGCTGCCCGCGAGATGGGTCCCCACCCTGGAACGAGACAGCTCCAACGTGCAGCTGCGATACGAGGACACCTACCCTGTCAACAACCTGCAGGGTGCGCCCTTACCTTCAAGACGTTCCCCATTGTTCCAATCTGCTCTCGCATGAAACACGCGTGTCATTTGTATGCTTCCCTGACTTCCCTACTTGCTCTACCCTAAAAGTGATCAAGATTCCTGATGTTGTATCCTTTGCTGCAGTCCTGAAATCCAAGACTTCCAAGGGCTCCATCAAGGAGTATGGCGACCCCACAAACTTCTTAAAGGAGGTCAACTTTCTGTTCGGCGACAACGCCTGGAAGGGCAACACTCGCTCTGAGGGGGGTTTCAAGGAGAACCAGGCAAGCCCCCTCCCCCCTTTGGGGCAGGCCTCTTGCCCAACGTGCAGCCG
>QAXI01000441.1:822501-848703 GCA_004335615.1 Chloroidium sp. JM | reverse complement strand
CCACTGAAGAGGATTGTGCATGTACTAGAAGCAAATCGGTAGGAGCGCATGGAGAAATCGGGACTGGTGACGTCTGCGCATGCAGCCAGCTTAGATAAAGGAAGAGTAAATTTATCTGCGGACAATACAATAAGAGCTGCTAGGAGTAGAACCTGGGGGAGGGGGGATGAGCTGGTGCAAGTAAATTTTAACCTGCACGGAAGACCTCAGTGTAGCTGAGGCGCCCCCTGTACTGGCCGCCGTTGATCCTGATGGTGGGCAGGATGTAGATCTCGCCCACGCCCTTGCCGTCCCCCTGGCGCGACCGAAGCTCCTCCTCCAGCAAGGGGTTCTCCCGATCCTCGTCCGTGGATCCCGCACAGTCCCTGAAGGCCTGCAACAAGAGGCAAATAAGCAATTGGGTCTTCTAAACTTGCTACCCAGCCCAAACACTCCTGGAGGGCTGCAGCGACTACTTATGAGAACTGTGACTGGCCTGAATTGAAGAACAAATGAGAATTAAACGCCTTCGAAACAATGATCCAACCAACTATCGGCAGCAGCTCCATCCTCTCTCCAGGCATGAGACACGGGAGGGGCAATGTTGGAAGGAGGAGAGCCCTTGCAGGAAGCTACGGGTTCTGCTCATAAGATTGTGAATCCCACGGAGGATGCAAGCACGGAAAGAAGTGTCTGCAGGGGGGCTGACCCAATGGCAGGGACGCGTGGGTAGAGGGGTAGGTCCGATCATCTGGCTATAACATTCATGGCAAAGGATCGCCTGATTCTGTACCTGGTCAATTTGCAGCCACGGAAACTCCTTCATTTTGGCATTGCAAAAGGAAGTGGTCATTGCATCAGGAACAAGCGTGCGAGCATACCTGGAGACTTGACCAGGTTGTACCGCCGACTTCCTGGAAGACGCGCTCGGCACACTCCTTGCTGTACTGGTTGGCCGACATCGTGCACTGCTCCCCAAACTTGGTCACATACTCCCACCTGCCATACAAGATCATGATTGTCAGGTGAGTGCACGTGTATAGCTGGGATGCGTCTTCAATGGTGCGAAGATCAGAGGGTCGGAGGGGGCAGGGGATCTTAAGCCGGGCTAATTTCAAACTGCTTAAAGCAAGATTGGCAATTTTTTACCACCACTGACATGCTGGGCTGCGGCATCCTTGAGAGTTCTCTTCTTTCCAGAAAACGATGGTGGTGCCAGATGCAAGCAACCCAGGAGGACTGAGGTTGGAAATAGGCAAGACAATGAGGAGAAAAGATTCTGAGACAGAAGAAGTCTGCTACCCATTAGGGGAGGGGGTGGGGTGCATGACTTACCACACCCATGGCTTGCCGGTCTCATTGCCAAGCTTGAAGACGCAGAGCTGCCTCAGGTTCTCCTACACCAGATCCAATAAAAAGGAAATGAGGAGTGCAGCGATGGAAATCACATCCATGAGAAGCGCTTCAGCCTTTGAGGTGTCAAGGCAGCACTGCAGCTGATGGCCATGAGTAAATTCAAGACCACCAGTAGCAAGAGAAGCATCTGAAAACCGTACTGAGGCAAAATGCAAGAAAGACGATTCCCTCAAAGCCAAAAGATGACCTGGTCAGAAGGGAAGAATTCCGACTCTGTTGGTAAGGGAGTGGAAGAAGGAGCAGAATGCTTACCTGCACCACTTCTGCTCCAGAGTAGCCCTCCTCAATGGAACCATCTGGATCTGGCGCGCAGTACCGGCCTGTCACATGCACACACAAAATTGGATACACAGAAATACTGTGCTACCTCCGTTTCAGCCCTCGCACATCATCTGCTAAGTAACTGCTCCATGGAGTGTAAGAACAGTAGTCTCCTCGGGAAAGGAAAAATTTAGATTTTGGGTAAAAAGGCACTCTGCAGTCCCAAATCCCTACCCATTCAGGACTCATCCAAAATTGAAGACGTGGCTGATCGTCAGACACGGCAGTGTCAAGATCCTTGCTTAAAGTCTCTTCAGACAATCTGGGCATTGCTGTCAAGTAACCATCAACAGCAGGAGGCAGGGCCAGGCGTCTCACCCTTGTGTATGCACTGGGTGGTACACTCGTGCGTCTCCATGTACACCTCCGGGCACAGGTGGGTGAGGTAGTGGGGCTGGAACTCCGTCCATTTGTTGGTCTCCAGCTCAACTGCCGCGGGCACGAATTGCTGCACACGACACTCTGATTGCCTCCTGATGCTTGACTGTGGGGTCCTAGGTCTTCGAATCCCGTCAATCACATTCCAGCAAAGCAACCGAGGGGCCCGAGTCTTTTACATTTCTCAAGCCTTGCCGACAATCCTCCCCGCTTTTTCCGAACAATTGGTCAGAGGCCCAGCGCTCCTCAGCCGATTCTTCAGCCACACCGACAATCGTCCCTTGAAGCGAGCGTTCAGTGAGTCATGAGGGGAGCAAAGCCTATTCAAGGAAAAGTTTTACTGAGGGATGGGAAGGGGATGGGAGAAGGGGTTTTGCGATGCTGACCTTGATGAACTCCTTCTGTATGTCACACTTGGCTCCACACATGTCATTGGACCTGCAAGAGAAGCACAGAACGTCAGATGTACCGTCAGGCAGGGGCAGTGTCGAGCTGTCTGAATGCCTATATATTGTCACTGCTTTTGACGTCAAATCAATGACCTATGAGCTTCTCCGGTGACCTCTCAACAGGCCATACATTCGTGGTCAACATCTTCTAGCTTATGTCATCCTCTTGAGTATTGACAGGACATCAGGCCCATCCCAACCCAGACCTCCAATTTGAGCTTGCTGGCCCTTTCACCCCATTTCTTCCAATAATCTACCCCAAATGCGGTACCCATACTCTCCGCAGACAAGCATGTCTTTCATCACATCCCAAACAAGTTGTCTGTTGTTTCAACATTGTGACTACAGGTTCAGAGAGGAGAGCCCCACCCAGACCAGAACTGCCAATTGACCTTGCTGGCCCTGGGCAGCACGTCCGTCCAGTCCATCACCACGTACGCCTGCTCGGTTGTGCCCGTGGTGATGAGGGCCTTCAGGATGTCCCCCGTGGTCTTGGTGATGAAGGCAGCCGGGATGGTCAGCTGGCTCAGGTTGCGCATGTCCTTGTCCTCATCATCCTCGTCAGGGGAGTCCTGCGGTAGCATTAACGCTTGGTGTGTGTGTGGGGGGGGGGGAGTATTCTTGGCTCGCTATCCAGTCTCTGTAAGAAAATCTGCTCCAAGGAGTGTGGCATGCAAATTGATCTTTAAAAGGTAGTGATGACCACGTAAATATTGGCAGTCTTGAGATACAAAACGCTGGTTAGGACGTTGCTTCTTATGGAGGCCTACACTTAAATGTCAATGCTGACTCCCGAAAAGGTGATGCCCCTATGGGTACTCTGTACAAGCAAAAATTTCGGTCCCACTCATCCCCACATGGTGAATTACACCCCAAATTGGGCGAAGTGTGATGCTTGCTTTTTGGATGCATCAATTCTAACCATCAGATAATCCATTTCATGCATACCAACAAGGAACAGCGGCAACGAGTCTGCTTATGCGGACCTTGACCACCTCATCCACATAGATTTCCCCTTGGCCCCGGTCCCCACCCCCCCCGGGGCACACTCCTAACCCCTAGCTTGCGGCCTCACCATGGTGGTGTGGGTGTCGTCGTAGTTGACCACCAGTACGGCCACCGCCCCGGCGTTCTGGGCGTTCCACACCTTCTCCGTGAACTTGCAGGCGGCTGTGAAGGAGTTGGTGGGCCCCCTGTCGATCAGCATGATGTAACCGTCCGCCCGGTTCAGCTGCAGCGGGGGCTGCGACTCCTGGAATCGCAATTTGGACATTTCAGTACTGTGTCTTTTTGATTATCAAAGAGCTATTCAGTGAGGCTTGGATCCAGACCCAGGGCTCACCAGGGTCTCGTCTGTGGACGTGAGGGTCTGTTTGTACAACTGCCATGAGGATTGTGCATGTACTAGAAGCAAATCGGTAGGAGCGCATGGAGAAATCGGGACTGGTGACGTCTGCGCATGCAGCCAGCTTAGATAAAGGAAGAGTAAATTTATCTGCGGACAATACAATAAGAGCTGCTAGGAGTAGAACCTGGGGGAGGGGGGAAAAATATGGAGCGTACATTGAATGCCTGGCACCCATAACGGCAATCCGGGTTGCACTTGTTGTCGTAGCCATGCCCTGAGTCGATGTACGCCAGCTTGCCCCTGAAGGACACCGTTGCAATCAGGAGGCAGCCAATGTATTGCAGCTGTGCGCGGCCGAAGGTCTTGAGAGGCCAGAGCTGAACACCTGGTACTACTTTATTGTTGGGTAACACTTCTCATTCACTCCAATTCTACATTCACCCTGCCTATCCCCATCTCTGTTGCTTGTTCTACCATTCTCCTGACACAGGCTCATCCGATTTCAAAGTATCTTGGAGTGCACCCCGAGGACAGGGAATCAGCCTGTGGTGGCTGGAAGATGTGGTGGCTGGAAGATGCGCTCAGTGTCTTTGTCATTCAATTATGTGCCATACAGAGAGGCAGGTGGGTAAATGAGTGTAAGGGAGGGGTTGGACAAAGACTCACTGGAGGGTGCCGCCGTACAAGGGGGTACCAAAATTGCCCAGTGACATGTCAAAACCATCGGGGTGAGCGGAAGCAGCTGACGCGGGAAATTTTATCTTCAGGCCCCCCTGCGTAGCCGAGACTTAGATACTTTACTATGTAATAAAAACATATTCAGATATGATAAGAATGGCAATCATGACTCTTCTTAGATATGTGTGCAATGTCGAATTGACATCGATGTATCCTGTTCCAAGCAAGCAGGCATTGGAAGCTAGCACAGGGAGCTGGTTGATTTGAATGCTAATGCAGGTCTCCCAGCCCCTTGCTTGAACGCCAAAAAATGTCATTGATTCCATCGATGAGACCGCAATTTCCTGGTTCACCAACGATTGCAATGTCAGCAAGTGATTGTTTGCATTTGAGCGTCATGATCTCACCTTCTCGATATTGAAGACTGCATGAACGCCACTGCCGAATGCTAGCAACAAGGCGAGAGTTGCGAAACCAGCAATGTTGGTCATCCTTGTGAACAAGGTTCGCCCTGTTCAAGAACAACGCAGAGCACAATCCTCTTCAGTGGCGATGCCGATGTCTCTGCTTGCTTTTCCTCTGTTCTCCACCGACGCCGCAGAGAAGAGTAACACGGACTCGTGCATAGCTCAGCCAGATTTGCAGGCTGGCAGAGGTTGTACCAGGTCTTGTAGTGCCTTTTCAATAGACAAGCTGAATCCAAAGCCTTTCTTACATCGTGCTTAAATACCGAGCATCATCTATTGCGTGTGCAATACTGATCTGCGAGACATGGCATGCAAGCTCACTCGCCCTTGAAGAGGAATGCAGCGCTCAGGAAAGAGGAGGAGGCGTAATGAACCTGACTCGGCGGGACTCGACTGGGCACGGCCTTCAGGCGGGTCACCTGATCCTTCTCTTCTATGTGTTCTCACTTTGACTCAGTAGGCAAGCCTGGGCTTTGTCAGACAGGCGTCGGAGCCGTGCTGGGCAACCTGCCGCCTTGAAGAAGAGGCAGGCCACGTGTTTGACAAAATTGCAATACATCTACCATAGCCTCTCGGCCGGCAACCCAGAACGCAAGGCAAAGGTAGCACTCTTTCACGGTGCAGGCACACAAGCACCAGCGGCGGCCTTGAGGGTCCAGGGGCTTCCTGCCGCGCTGTTTGAGGGGGGCGGCTACGACCCGGAAGAGCACCTGATCACCTGGCAGGGCACCCCGGGAGGGGCGGAGGTTGACAGGTTCGACGGCCGCTTGCTGCTCGAAGACCTGACACCAATCCCAGACAGGTGTTCCCCTCCCCAGACTGCTGGACCAGTCAAGGCTGTTGCCGGTGAATGCTGTCGTCTGACCAGCTGCCAGGGACCCCCCTACGCCCCTTTCCCTCCTACCCCCTTCCCTTTCTTGAGCTGGCACTCGTCAAAAGGCGGGTGCGGCAAGCTGCGGCACCTTGAAATTCTTGTCCATGACAAATAAATGAGTCAGATCATGGCGACCCATATTCAGATGCAGATCCCTACATCGAGTCAGGTTTCAATATATCTATGTGCCTTGATCCCAGGACACTGCCAAATCTGGGGGTGGATGAGCCGGATGAGGCGGGCCTGGACGAAGAGCGGTACGCCGATCTGGACCCCTCCAGGGAATCCGAGGTGGCTGGGATTGCAGGCTGGTTTCACCCCACAGCAGCCTCCTCCTCCTCAGGTGCCTTTCTTCCCCCTCAACTGCGGCCCATCTGTGCATGCTCCAGAAATTTTCTTCCATGGAAGGCAGCATTGGCAAGCAGGACTCTGGACCTCCAAAAATTTGTTATCGATCCCCCCCATTCCCTCTCTTGGGTACATTCAAATGGTGGGTGCCAGTATGGGAATTGGGCATGCAAGCCAGAACAGGGGGGAAATGAGTGGCTGCATCTGGAATGTAGATCATGATTGGCAATGCAATGTGGTGAGTGGCATAGTGAAGGGCGACAAAGTCCACTGCAGCCCTGCCCTGCCCTGTTCTCCTTGATTGCACCCTTCCCTTCCCGTACACCCCTTCAAGCAATTGACCTTCAGCTTCCCACATCTGCCATGAAAGTCTCAACGATGAAACTGGGTGACCATTTTGTGCAGGGGATGAAGAGGAACAGGAGGATGCAGGGGGAAAACTGCCCAGCTTCATGACAGGTGCCAACGCTAAGCCTCTGTCGGCTGTCAGGTACACGTACGGGGATGCAGGGGGGTCCAACGATGCGGAGGCATCTGAAGCTGCGGGTGCGGAGCCGCAGTCTGCAGATGCTGTAGCAGAGGGGTCCTCTGAACCGTTCCGACCAGAATTTGCCCTTCCAGAAGGTATCGCTGCGCCAGAGACCCAGCGGATGCACAAGGTAGGCGTTCAACTTCCCTGATGTACAGGTTTTTGGTGCAGTGCTTTGCTCTTACACGATGCTGTTTGTGCTCAGAAAGCATTTTTCACGTGCTGTGCTTGTCGAATTGGACAGAATAAACCCCCTTGTTTGTCATCTGCTATCAATAGCATTGCCATTCACAAGCAATTGAGCGACGATCAAACAGCTGTAAATTCAAGAAAAAGTCCAAGGCGTGTCTCTGAGTAAGTATATATTACCGAGAAGCAATTTTCGAGTGGGTTTGACCATTAGAATGTATTTCATTCCAGCAAGACAAAAGGACGGTAGGGGTGGGGGGTGGGATAGGGGGCATGAATGAGAATTAGACGAAATGGAGATAAGCATAACACCAAGCAGGAGAAGTTCCAAATTACAACACTGTTGCAACATAACTGCAGATTATTGCCCAGACCGCCAAATTCGTGAGGGGCGCTGGCAGGCAGAGCGTGTTCGTGCTGCGTGTCAAGCAAGTGGGCAACCCCAACTTTGCCTTCCTGGACCCTGGCCACCCCCTGCACCCCTACTTCCGGTGGCTCATCGACCATCCTCCAGCAGAAGTCGTGGCTGACAGCACGCCTGCTGAGGTCGCGCCCCCCTCCCCCTTCCATGCCCATACCCCTTTTTAACACGTTTTCTTCCTTGGCAGTGCGTCACGCTCTGTCTCGAGCAAGGTCCACGTTTGAAATAGTCTGAATGGTGGTAGGTCTTCGATTTTAGCCACTGGCCCTCCGAACATTATGAAGGGTGTTTCCTTGTATGGGGTGGGGAGGGGTTTGGGATCGCTCCGCTACTGCTGAATCCAAGGAACTCATCCTTCTTTAGTGAGGGGAAGTATGAAGTGGAAGAGGAAGCTGGAGGCATGTTTGCCTTAGAGGCAAGCAAACGTCTTTCCTCGACTGGCTCACCCTCAATCCTTCATTTTGCAGAGCGACACAAGCTTGCTTTGACACTAGGTGCTGATATGTCGTGATTGCAGGGCCAAGATGTGAGGGAGGTCTCCCAAGAGGGGGTAAACGGCAAACCAGGGGAGTCAAGGGACGCAGGTAGGAGTTGTTTGCCACCACCTGAAAATCCTTCAACACCAATATCCCTCGATTCCCAAAATCGTGTAGCAAATGTGGTAAACATTTCGATTATTACACGTTTTCTGGACTGATCTTCCACGATCCCATCTCATTGTTTGCAATCACTTAAGCCTTCTTGCTGTGTTGAACACAGGCCATGAACCCACAAGCAATGACCACCTCCGTCTTCTTGTGCATGATGAAAAAAGTAGTATTCAGCAACAGTCCAAGAGCGTAAAAGCCCCTGATCTTGCAGAGAGCAACCACTTGTGGGACTCATCTATTTCTAACTTCCTTTGGGTGCAGAGAACGCGCTAGGCCTCCTGAACTCCTATGGGAGCGACACCCCAAAATCCGGCGGAGCAGGCTCGGCCTTCTTGAATTCCTCCCCCACCTCCGCACATGGAGAACCCGCAGAAGCCGCTGACCCCCGCCCCCCCAGGCCGCTGCCTCCGCCGGAAGTCCTGGCCATAATTGGAAAGCTGGTCAAGTTCGTACAGGTGGGTTCCCTTCCACCGAGGTGCGAACCCCCACCCCAATCGCGTCACCCACTTGCAAACCCGGCGGCTTGCTGAGGAGGGGCCGTGGCAGCCGATAGGAGGGAGTGCTGCGGTTTTGGCGCGCCCGCAGAGAGTGCCATGAGAGGAGCTGCCATGGAGTGTATTGTACCCGCTCCTGCGGTGACACACTTCTCACCCTTTCCCCACTGTATCTAGGTCAGATGCTTTGCAAAAATTGATGATCGAGTGTTCACAACCCAGCCCTTTACCCTACCCCCCCCCCTCTCCCCCGGACCCACCCAAGTGCAGGTCACATCTGCAGAGACAGGGAAACAAATTTCTTGTGCTTTCTAGGCGGTCAGATTGGCATCGACTGAATTTTGTCCTTTGCAAATGATCCATGATATCAAGCCTTCATCTTTAGCCGGCTAAGATTAGAATGTTGAAATGCAGAGCAATGGCCCAAAGCTGGAGGCGTCTGTGCGGCAGCGTGAGAAGGACAATCCTCGTTTTGCCTTCCTGCACCCTGGTCATGCACACCACCATGCTTACAGGTCCCGTTTCTCCCTGCATCATACCAACCCCCCCCCTTCCCCCCGCGGCCCCCCCCTACACACACACCAAATTTTCAGTTTAGAACACCTCTCTCCTTCCCCTTCCTGCACCAATCCTCATTTCAGCACAATTGTCTCTGTATCGATGAGGGGGAAGGGGGCCAATGGTAATACCTCCCTTTTCCTTGGCAGAACAGAGGCTCAGAGATCCCTAACATCAAGCTTCCAGATTAGCAAGACAAAATTATTGGTGACACCAACCTGCATCGTTTAGGCATGTGACTTGTACATGCATCGATTGTCCTTCTGTGGACAATACCAATATATCACAAAACAATATTGCTGAGCGAGAGGGCTCAAACCTTGGCTTAGCATGAACAGACAGCAGTAAACTTTTTTGGACCGAGTCAGGCCTTGGGCCCCTCTCTTTTGGCGTTTGATGGTGTGACAAGTCTCTACCAAGATACACTGCTACCCTGGTCAGGACAAGACACTGCAGGAAAGCACAAGATGCAAGGAACACTGTAATCCAAAACTTCATAACATCAATCTTGATGGGTATTTTCTTGTGTCAGAAGGAGGAACACTGTTGATTGCAAACCTTTTTCCTCGCAACACGAATTGCTGGCCCACAGCACAAATGACAAAACAGACCTGGAAGGGCAGGAGAGATCGGCTTATTTTGCTGCTACCAGGCCCAAGGCACATTTGCCATACATTTGCTTGAAACTTTGAGATGGGGGGGGGGGTGAGGGGTAGATCTTCAAAGCCCTGCCTTAAGGCAAGGTCTTCAGCTGCTGCTCTCAGCCTTCACAATGCCCTTGAATATATTATCAATAGTTCTGTCTTGTGAACAGGGAACAGCTGATTGGGGCTCTGGGCAAGGAGCAGGCAGAAAGCATTTTGCCCCCAGATGTGCCTTTCAAAGCGCCTACATCAGAGCTGCCGAGCTCGGCGGAAGCGGCGTCCTCGCATCCAGCTTCTGCCTGGCTTCCCTTCAGCACCACCAGGCCTCCCAACTGGGCTGCCGCGTCCCTTCCTGCCTTCCAGGAGGTGAATTTGTCACAAGAAAGGGTTTGAAAACAATGGAGCAGCCGGGAGATACTAAGGTAGTTGTCGACAGAGGAAAATTATTATCAATGGATCATCACATGAGAAATCACATGTTCAGTGGGTTTTGCTCCACAGGATGTCCAGACGTTTGCTGGATCTGTCTTGCGAGCAAAAAAAGCAGCCCTCTGAAGTGATTGTGGGCTGTGCAGGAGGAGACTGCCACATCTGCAAAAGTGCCCAGGGCGGCGAATCAGCAGATCTCTGGGCCTGCAAAGACGAGCGGTATCCGGTGAGCTATGCACCAGTGAATTGTAGCTTTGACATAACTTGGGTGATGGAAAAATCCCACTTGATGTCATGTTCACCAAAGATCCAGGATTGATCCATGTTATGTTCTCTGGGAGGTGGCCACTTTTGTGCCACTTGCTGCTTCAAGTATCTTTACAACCATATGAGTCCAAACGCAGCCTCCTGGCGCATTGTTGCCCAACGCTTTCTGCCAGGGCTCCACATCTTAAAATGCCACAGGTCACACAGACCTGCCACATCTCATATCTTGCTTCAATCTCGGATCATATGATCTTGCAGCTGACTGCACCAACCTCTGTAGATGATGTCTTGTCCCTGTGTGCAGGGCAAATCCCGCCTTTGTGAAGGTTGCAAAATTCCCCATGACTGCCGACAGGGCAGCCGGCAGGACCCCTCCCTTTGCGGAGCCTGACTCTCTGTCCAACGAAGAGGGTCTCCATGAGCGTCGGGAATGGTCGTCAAATCCAGCAGTGGCCGCTCAGTCCGATGCAGGCGAGGCCCCAAGCAAGGAGGATGGCGGAAACACCGCCTGGCCCTCAGGGCGGACAAGACCCGCTGGGGCTGGCAGTGGCGGGGATGCTGGGGCGATGGCAGGGGCCTCTTTGGATTTGGACGATCTAGAGGCGGATAAGGATGCAGGATCAGGGGCCAGTGCCGCAGCAATGTCAGCAGATGAGGCGAAGAAGGCTCACAGGCGCAGGTAGGTTTGCTGCGCATGCAAAAATCGTACACCGCCCCCTCCTCACCATCCCGAAGGAGCACATGCACCAGTCATTCTGCTTTTGGTGGTCTTATGAAATTTTCCCTGCAGAGCTTGCTATTTGGAAAATCTCAGCCCGGCATGGGAAACCATAGGAATGAAATTGCAAAAAGATAAGGGATAGTCATGCTGTCCCCCGCTTGCAGGCTGGCGCAGCAGTTACTTGCTGCCAAGAAGCAGCAGGAGATGAGCGCCCGCCTCAAGCTGGCCAGCAAGATCATCAACCACAGATCAGCATTCCTGGCAGATGTGAGCACTCTTTCTATACCATACGACCTCAAGCCATCTTGCATGATTCCCTGGGTTTGCAGAGGGAGCAAGGCATCCCCTGACCATCGAATTGCCATGTGGGCATCCAACAGTGCAGTAGAATTACATGCAAGAGAATGGGCTGCAAGGGGCAAACGACACCTGTTGACAGCTGCATACAATCTAGCAGGATGACCAAATCCCGGCCTTCGACGAAAAGCCAGAGCCTGGGGAGATCGTGGAAGCCGAGGAGGTGCCTGCCAGGGCCCCCGCCCCTGTCCCCCAGGAGCTGCCCAAGCTAGAAGACCTGCTGCGGGCGAAACGCAAAACACAGAACCCTGTCCTGGCATTCGATGGGGTGGAAACCCTCCCTCGGCAGACATCACCCGAGCATCGTAAATCCAAGTCCAAGCATGAGTCCAAGAAACGGCACAAGGAGCCTGGTTCTGATGAAGAGGCACCTCGAAAAGAGGCCAAACGCCGGCGGAGAGACGAAGGGGATGGCAGCAGTAGCAGCGAGGAATCACGGGAGGAGGCAGGGCGTGGCAAGGGGGGCAGGAGGAAAAAGAGCAAGGACGAGAAGAAGCGAAAGAAGGAAGGGAAGGATAAGCGGTCTAGGAAAAGAGAGTCAAGAAGTCCTGATAGGAAAGGTAGTCGGCAAAAGGAACACAAGCATCGCAAGAGCAAGGAGGGGGAAGTGCAGGAGAGCAGGCGTGAGAGGTCCCCTGTTTCAGGTGTAGGTGCAAAGGACATGGAAGAACGGATCAGAGCCATGCTCAGAGGGCAGGCTTAGGTATTTCAAGCAGGCTAGCATGTTTTGCGATGGGATTGAGATTTTGGATGGCCACTCTATCTAGTTGGGGATGCCTAATCTGGCAGGGAGACTGTAGACCCAAGAACTGGAATAGAATTGCAGGAGGCCTCACAATATTGCAGAGGCAATGCTAGTCAACATGCTCAGTTCCGAGCATCCAGCACTCCTCTCACACTCTATTGATCATCAAGCAAGCAACAAAAAGAAGAAAAACTATACAAGCATACACACAATTGGTCTCTGGGTGGCGATATGCTTACAGGACAACGAATATAAGAAATCACATACTGTAGATCACAGTCCCTACAAATTTGCATGCAGAAATGGAGGAATCGAATTCGGCAACACATACAATCTAAATAGGCACAAAATTGGGCAACAGAATCACTACCAAGCAGAGCAGAAGGCAGAACCAGATGTGACTCAATAAAAGCGTGGGCAACTCGGAGGAGACTCCTGTCCCTAGTGTATGCAGTCCAATTCGATCCAAGTGGCGTGCTCATACATTCTGGTGGGGCATGCTGGCACATCATAGATGACTAACTTCCGTAAGCCTCACGAGCTTCCCCTGCTGAAAAGTATTGAAAGAAATAGTAGGGGCCTTCACTGACCAAATTCTTGCACATATCACCCAGCAAATCCCAATTGTCAAAGACCAACCTTTCCTTTTAGATGCCCAGGTATGCTTTGAATATGAGCGTCTGCTCCGTCAGCTCTCTCAGCGAGGTAAACAGCTGCCCTGCACAAATTCAAAAGGAGTGGAGGTAATTTTGGCAAGGAGTTCTGGGACATAAAGGACTAGTGCTGACCTTGCACGGTGGCCGAGACGAATTTCCTACCGATCTTTTGCCCATCTTATTGTTCCCCATCCTGCATTCTCAGGTAGATGATTCAGAGCCAAAGCCAAACAGATCCTCATTGGTCCACGCGCTCCCCCCCCTTGATGTGTCGTCTGCCATACGTTTGACATGTCATCAAACAAGAAATGCTATATTTGTTGTAGGGGGATGGTGGGATGGGTGGCTTAGGGACTCACCACAAGGGAGATCTCTAGGACAAAACCAGAAGACCTTGTCCACTTCTTCAAAGTGCAGTGCCCGTTCCTCTCCGGAATATATCGGGCACATCACCAATACCAGCGCCCACGGATACATATGAGATGCCTGGGTGGCCAGCTCTGACAATAAACCTTTATGCTTCACTGCTAAGAAATCACATGGCGGCTTGTAGCTGACTGTGGCGCTCATACTCTGCAGCAACACGAGCACAGTAAGTGAGATGTAAGCAGGGTAAACTTGAGCACTGTATGAGCCCATTGGGCAATTGGAGAGTAAGGAAACAATGCGCCATTACGACATATGCTATGCTTCAAGGCAAGTGAAGCTGCGAACACTCCGGAGCTTCTTCCTTTGCCAGACTGATTTGTAGGGGGGGGGGGGGGGGGGGCTGATTTCCGGTCAGGACGTGTTGTTTGACAGAGAAGAGAGGAGCAGGCAAATTCAAAGCCATCCAGTAAAACCATAGTCCAAAATGAATCATTCTTGATGGCATGCATTTTGACAGGCTTTGAGATGTACAGTGGATTGGTGCTTGTGCACAAGCAAGTGCAACGTTCTCTTGTGGGCATCGCGCACCTGAAGCAAGAATTTGATGTCTTTTGCTGTCGCCTTTGGGACATCCAGATTACGCAGGCAAACTCTGTTGTGGCCCTCCCGCCAAGCCTCAGGCCCACATGTCTGGCATAGCCTCACCATCTCACAACTATGACACACCTGCAATTTTCCAGGGGCTCTCAAGAAAAACATGTGGTCACAAAATAGCCCTCGCCCATCTTTTGTTTCGCACCAAACAGGCAACACTTGTTCAAAGTTCTTGAGGATACAGCGTCCCTGGCTGCTCAAACGACAACAGGACAGAAACTGAAAACCTAATGCTTCGTGACAATTGAATATACATGCACTGCAATGCAAAGGGGATAGTCACTCCCGAGTGCATGAATGATCTACGGGATGAAACATCCTTCTGTCCTCTGACAGCCAATATGGTAAATGACAACAGCAGCGGCTGTGCGTGTGTTTGCTTGAGATGTGTCACCTTCTGACTGGGCTTCTGGCGCCGGAAGCATGTCGGCTCCTCTGCGGTACCGAAATATTGAAATGGGGTAGCTACCAGCTGTTGAAGCGTGCTCGGAGTCACCACTCCATACATGTCCTCTGAATTCTGTCAGCAGTAGACCTTTGCCCATAGTCTGCCCAAGCAGACCTGAATGAGCACATGGCGGAACTTGGCCTTGGCTCCTGTTGGAACCGCTGCAGCGCAGTACACAAACTCATTTCTGCACTTTGAAGAATGTTACTTTCATCTAATGAGCTTTTTCGAGAGACAGAGAAAGGGGGACGAAGGGGTACAAGTTTGACAATGGGATTGTGTTGTCCTCAAAGAAACGCAGCCTGAGAAAAAATGCTTGCACAATCTGCCCTCCAAGTTGCCCTTGTGACTGAAGGAAATCGTACTCCCTGACAGATCAAAGTGTGACCTCACAATTGTCTCAGAACCTCCTCATCTCCTGCACCATGCCTCTAGGAGAACACACAGTGAATTTGTGGGTTTGGGGATAATAGAACGAGATCTGGGGTCCGCAAGTGTGAGGCGAACGTCCCATGCTTGACCTGGTATGGGTTATGGAAATTGGACAGAGGTGAGACGGGAACTCGAGCTACCCTTTAATTCTTGGTGAGTGGCTTACTGGTTGTGTTGATCTGAATATCAATCTCATTGAAACGCCGCAACAAGTCTTCCATGAATCTCTTATCTTTCGCAATCCGCCTCCTGTAATCGGAGCTCTGCACAGCAGAAACGCTAGAACTGGTGGCTTGCATTGTTCAGCTCATCACTGGCAGGTGGGCCAGGAGGGATAGGGGGCGAGGAGGAGGTAGGGCAGAGTCGGAGGGAAGGGGTGGGGAAATGCATGGGAATAATTGGCATTGACAGAGCGGTCAAGCCTCTAAGGACTTGCAGAATGGGCAGTGGGCATGTAGGACTTGATGAATCCGCCACTGTGCATGCAAACGACAACGACCTCCACTTTCACAATACCTGGACTTGTTTCGGGAACAATACCTTGGCCGGAATTGTAGAGCTGCATGTGAGCAAAGAGTCACCTCCAAAAAGTTCTGGTAGTGCCCGAGAGAATATTTATGATTGTCTTGGCAAAGTACGTTGCGGCTGCCTGTAAGTCACAAACCAATGTTAGACATGAAAGCAATTCCAGCAGGTAGTGGTTCTTTGGCATGAGTTGCATGACATAGCTTTTTGAGGGACGGCTCAAGTCTTCTTGAAGTTGCACCCAGATCAATGGGTGATGACTAGACAGCACCTGCATGCTAACAGCGCCAAATGCTCAGACAGCAAGAAGGCTGGGACATCAACCAAAACCTTGCAAACAGTTGGTCTTCTTCCCTTTCTCCTTCGAAGATTCTTGGACACTCTGAAGGCCGACAATACGGAGGAGAAAGTATGTCGAGCACAGGCTGCACGTTGTGATAATTGAAACCCAGACACAATGGTGGCCAATCACAAAGAAGGGCAGGTGACTCACCCGGTCGGTCCTAATAGCCCTCACCACCATTGTGTAGGCAAAGCCTTGCTTCTCATGCTCCCAATTGGACACACCAAACCAATAGCAGCCCACCTGCTCCAGGCAGCACAAATTGGAGTTTCAGCTGGCTGCCAATGACCACAGAGGTGCGACATGACCTATACCGGAGACCTTGTAATTAAGCCTGACAAGCTTTAAATTAAGGAAACATGAAAAGCACGTCGACTGGTGGCTGCTGACAGCCAGTTGTAGAGTGAAGGAAGCATTCAAAAAAACCGTTTGTTAGGCTGATAGGCTTGGGCTGATTGGCTGAGGCTGATGGGCTGAGCCGTCATGCTGCTAGCAGGAAAAATGGTGAATTACCTGTTCTGCAATCTCGTAGACCCCAGGTGGGCCGACCTAGGCCCAAAAGATGCGCTGCAACACACCTTGGGCTTGCTCGCGCTGCTTCAATGTCCAGAGCACAGATAATTGTGCCATTGGCAGTTGCCGCATAAAAGAGGAACCATGGACCAACCCCCCCCCCCCCACACAGACAAGAAGATGATTGTCAGGTGTTCACTCAGCTTTTCTGCATTTAGGAAACGGTGAATTGAATCGGTGAATTGGAGGATTGCTGATCGCCAGCGGGCGTGTTTCTCCTCTGTTTTCTGATACAGGGAGTAGGCTTGGAGAATGATCTTGATAAGTTATCGCCACACTGAATGCAATCCGGCGCCCTTGAGATGGTCAAGTCGGAAGTCAACTTATCAGTCGCAAACTCATCCAGACCCCGCAATCAAATCTTGCAAGAGAACAATTCTTTTGAGTGAGGACAAGCCTCATGGCCAACCTGCAGTCAGGGGAAGATTTTGGATGTACGCCTTGAATCCCACAAGGGAACGACATCTTGTGAGTATTCAGGAGGTCCTCCTCCACAGTATGCTTGCCATATATCCATTGCGGGGTGTAGTAGCCCTCTCCCAGTCTTCCAACCTGTCATGCACGAAACAAACATGTCTCTCACTGCACGACCACATCAAGGGCCTCCTGAACTTGCTGTGAACTTCCGGCGTCAGACCAGAAAAGGTACTTGATCTTCCACTTCACTTGCCAGAAGGCATGGTGGGCTGCAGCGACAGCTCAACGATGATTGCAGGGGAGTAAATACGGAAGTTTGCCACAGGTCAAGGGCACCTGACACAGGTTGTCCAACCTCAGAGATGTGGGTGGCCAGCGTTTCCCATTCTGGGCCGTCTGCCCACTGGGATTGGGCTGCTCTTGCGTCTCAGGACGGGCGTGTGGGTGTGCTAGCGCCGACTTCCCCTTCTGCCTGTTTTGCCCTGCAAGAGAAGCACGACTCAAGCCATTATTATCCCCTTATGTACCCAACTGCCCAGGTAAGTCTTACTACCACTTGCAGGATATTACATCGGTGTGCATTCAGCCTCAATGCCAGAGAGGGTAAAGAAACGGCATTGATTGCAGCATTGCAGAAATCCAAGCAAAGTAATCCAAGCCATTCAGTGAGAATGGGCTGAGCTGTGAAAATGACGCTGCTCAAATGCAGTGTCTTGATAGATGAGGGTGCAAATTGGGAAGGGTAGGAAGCAGAGGGAGAGAAATACCTTTGCTGACCTCCTCCAGCTGTGCCAACAGCAGTGCTCCCCCACACCCCCCCCCCTCCCACACCACACACACACATCTCCCTTTCCCAGCACAAGACTCACGCAAAGTCACCTCTTGCTGCCCTCAACCCTGCCAAACTTTGCTCAAGAGACACCGGGAAGAGTCGAGGGGGGTTTAAGAGAGGGAGGGGAAGGTGAAAAGCACCTCTGCTGACCTCCTTCAGCCCCCTTAGCAGCAGCTCCTCACTGTTCTCCTCGAACAATTGTGGCGGGGGGTTCTCCTCCAACTCCAGGACGACTGCGTTGTTGCAAGGCCTGGTTTCTTGGCCGTCTGCAGCAGCGCGCTCGCCTCCGATGCAGACGATGTGTTCCCTGCCGTCCTGCACAAAGTAGTGGCAGGCGGGGGAGGCGCGGGCGATCAGCCACTCGGCGCCGTTTCCAGGGGGTGTGACCTGCAACGGGATCTCAATCTCGGAACAGGGTCAACGTTTTGGTGAACCCTCCCCCTTGGTGTGAAGCAATCTTCCCTGGGAGTGCTGCATGACTCCTGGTGATTTTACACGCACCTCTTCGTTACACCCCCTTTGCTTTCCAATTGAATGACTGCCATGCCTTCAAAGATTTCACACCCTGGTCCATGAGGTACAGCCAAGCGGACTGGTCTGTGGGCAAACTTCTTTGCTGGCAGATTTCCTTATCTTTAGACGCAATTGCTGAGAGGCAACTTCACGGGTCTCCTCTCATACTGGACACAGTAAAATTCAGTGGAGTGTCTTACCTGCCTCCACCGTGCAGTTGGGCTCAGGGGATCGCTGCCCAGGAGCTTCTGGCCCAGATCCAGCTCGAAGACCTCCGCAGTGATGCAGGGATGCCGGCTACGAGGGGTGATGCAGGGATGTTCGACGCTGGCGTTCAGCTGAGCATGGCCGCCTACTATGAAAACCCTGGCCCCGTTGTTCGCAACGGCGATGCCTGCATCCAGACGGCAGCTGTGGCCTGTCGTGGCTTGCTGACCATTCTGCCAGGTGCACCAAAACGAGGACACCACTCGAAAAGGAGAGTTTTGCACAGAAATGGGATGCACCGCCGCCCCATGTGATGTGCAGGTGGTAGAGTCACCATCAGGAAGGGTCACCTGAGGGGTGGAAGGGGTACCCATGTCGCAGCGTGGCGAGGGTCTCAGGCCGGCTGTGGCCACCTTGTGCCAGCGGCTGGTGGCCGTGTCGAGAGCCCAGAAGTCATTGAAGGTATTCACTGTTGGGGAAGGGCCGAGGAGCGAGTGACATCCGCCAAAAATCATCTGCGCAATGCCACTTCGGATCGTGTGCTGCGTTGTAAAGACTGCAGTCTTCATTCCAAAGGAGGTGCAGACAACTGAGATCTGCCATGCCCTGTCCGTGGCAAAATGATGTATACCCCCACCCTGCCCATATGTTTGAGGCTCATATCCCTATCAGGAGCGCCGACTGCGCTCTGAGGGGTGGGGGTATGCAGACACTTTCCAGTGCCCAATGCAAGACTGACCCTGGTTTCCTTCGATATCTCATTGCATGTGTGGCGCTGATCCTGAGTTCCCTCTAAGATGAATCGTCTCAACGAGAAGCTCACCAGGTACTGCCCATACGCCAGGCAACATGTCCATGCCTGGCCATTGGTTTCTCCACCCCTTTGATGGCAAATTTCGACCATGTGTTCTTCTCCAGATTGAGAGCCCACACGCCTTCATAGCTGGAGCCTCTGGGCAAGTGACGGTGAGGTATGTCCAGGTTGGATGGCAGAGGACCACCCTCAAGCAGCAAGCCACCAAACATCATGAAATGCTGTGCTCCAGACTTCCACTTAAACACTGCTCCAGCATGCCTGGTCAGCGATGGAGGGCAGAGGACACAAGGCTGCACAGCGAGACTCATCTCTTCCACTGGGCAGGCGAGGAAAATGGGCGGCAGGTTGCCAAGACTGGTTGCTCTGCATCTAAAGTACGTCCAGGTCAAAGCCTCGCCAGCCATTTGCAGGGGCGCACATAATGCCACATGGTGTTTCGCCTCAGATGCATGGGATCAAGAGAATCGCAAGTGAGACTGAATGCAGAATTGATGAGCCCATTATGGACTCTATACACCAGCCAAAATCCGTTTTCAGGGCGGCAGGATCTTCACCAGGGCAAATTTCTATGGGACGACAATGTCCTTCCTGATCATCATCATATTGCAATCCGCCTCGTCGATCCAATTGCCCATTGCAAGTCCCAAGGCCGCCCCTGATTACGATTTGAATAAGCATGCAGCATACAAGTGGGACCATGAAATTATCGCATATACAATGATACTTCCAAATTCTCATGTATAGAAATTGTGCCAATTGGAGACCAAAAAAGCTCAGCCTGCAAACACTTACCACGCATGCAGGCCAGGCCTGACAGTGGTAGAGCGAAGTTTCTTCCTCGAGGAAATCATGCTCGCGGGTTGACAAAATTTTGCCATCCTGACCCTGGTAATTTATCAGGAGATCTGTAGCAGCACGCAGCATGGCACGGTCAGACTCAGGCCTGCAGACTCACAACTGATCAGGGATGGTGCCAAATTCTATCAATAAATGACTGGTGCGATTCCTCTTCGCAGCTCTGCAGCATAATAGGCACCGCTATGACTTAACCCTTCCTCCATTAAATATACCGTGTCATATGCTGCAGGAATATCGCTTTCATGACCCACAAGGCATGCCGTATCCAACCGTTGGCACTTTTTGACGTTCCTACTGCATTGATGTGGAACAGGCACAAGTTCCCAAGTCACATGCTCTCTGAGGTCAATTGCACCCTATCAGGCAGTGAAAAGAACACCCAAATTATCAAGATTAATTGTACAAGCGTGACAGTGAGGCTGACTAGGAGTAGAGACATCTGCTGTATTGTCTGCCAAACATGAGGCAGTTGGGGAAAGAGCTCCCCCTAACCAAAAGCGGGGTGGGGTGACCCTTGGACGGTGCTGTGTGTCCTCACTCCTTGGCAAATGCAGATCATACTTATTTGTAAGTGACATCTCTCAGATTGCTGTGGTGATGGAGGGCTTACAGGGGTCCGAAGTCGCCGAAGACTTTGCGCCTGATGGCGTGGCAGAATTGGAGGTCTGCCACGACGTTGCCCGCCGACCCGAAATGCATGTAGGCGTTCAACCTCCGCCCACAGTACTTCATGACAAGATCCCAGCGTATGGGGTGGGAGTGCCATCGTGGCTCCGTTGGCCCAGAATCTGAGTGTACCAGCATCATCTGTGGCCAATTGTCATGGTTCATGCAGTCGAAAAGGGCATCCAGCGCCTCTTGGCTCATCTGCAAGTCAGCGATAATGATGTGAGAACCGCTGCCGACTTGATTGCCGCTCCACAGACAGAGATATGGCTTGCTTACCTGGCGGTGATAGCTTATCTTTCTTAACAACACTGCCTTTGCTCATTTGTCATCCACAGTGAAGAATTTGAGAGATCTTTGGAGACCACATCATGCATTCAAAGATGGCCCAGGTTCAACTCATTCTCGAAATGAGGCGCACTCACATGTCTACACATTTTCCAATCCTGATCTTGGCGCCATTATCCATTCCAACTTGCAGCAATCTGGGTCCAGCCATCTCTCCATCCCCTCCTTCCTGAAGACTCAGTCACAAGCGTTCCTGGTGGGGAAGGGTCACCTGGATGGTGGCACCATGATCTATGCCAGAGCACACAGTCGCCAGGTTGCCACACACCGCAGCCAGGACCTGCCTGCCAGCAATGGCTGTCTCCCAATTCTCTGCGTCGGTGAAGTCCAAGGCCAGACCAGGAGTGGTGAGCAGGAGCTCCCGAGCTTTCTGGTAGTGCTGATATGCGGCATACAGGTTCCCCTCTGCAAAGCAGCAATGAAGATTCAGAAGCAAAGCTCAATACACCAAATCCGCATGCATGATGCAGTCTGCACTCTGGCGTGCCGTGAAGCGCATAGCTTACCCTTGTAACGAGCGTTGCCTTCATCCTTCAAGCTCGTGGCTTCACGCAGCCTCGCTGCTGTCAAGGCTTATTGCATCTGCATGTACAGATCGGAACTCTTGCCTCATCTGGGTTCTGCGAAATCCATTTCATTGAACGCATCAGAGATCTGGCCAGGCTGGCACTGTGGGCGTTAATCTTCTGCTGAGCCCATAGTGGCTTTGCTATTTGAAATACAGGGTGAACACATGTGTTGAAATAGTTTCTTTGCTTGTGTGGATGTCTTGGAGGTCCTCGTCAGGCCCTTGCTCGAGGCTCGCGAATGAAACACCAAGTACAGCACGCTAGCAGCGCTGGGGTCGAAGCACTCCAGGATTGTGGGCGTTTTATGAGCCAGCTATCCTGTTTTTCTTCTTATAATGGACCACTCTCCAGCAACTCCCTTGATTCGAAGGCTAGCATAAGTGACCTTACAGTGATCGCCACACGTGGCTTCAAAAATTGGGCAGATGTTCCACTTCCATCCACCTTGACAGTGCCAACAAAGGTTTGTGGTAATAGGATGTCTGTCCACTTTGTGAAGCCATGCAAGGCAAGTCCCGGGAGTTGTGATGTTGTAGTAGTCAGGGATGAAGTGGTAGCCAGGGATGAAGTAGCAAGTCCACTGAACTACACCAGATCCTCAAGTCTGGCACGGTCGAGCCCCAGCTGCCTCTGCTGGTGATGGTGGAGTCCGTCAGCAAAGTTTAACACACCATCCCGGACCAGCTGGAGGTCAACGAAGTGAAATATACAAATGCCGGATGGATCTTGAAGCTGGTTCACTACAACAGCCTGAGCCAGTCCATCCTGCACTTGACAACCAGCTTGGACCTACCTCGCTCATCAATTTTCCCAACAATTGCATGCCGTGATCAACTGCCAATCGGCTTTGAAGTGACCGCATGCTTTGTGGGAATAATTTGATGATGGCTGGAGGTTTGAGCTGGTCGTCAAAATTTGAATGAGCTGAATTTGGCTTGTGATGAAGTCATCCTTCGATATCCGGAAGTCCTTTCCAGTGCTGAGCCTTGTTTACCTCCTTCCACTTGCGAGGCGTGGCAAGGAGTCCAAAGTTGTACATTGTCCTGCTGTTGGGCGTGGGGTGGTGAGCAGCAGCACCGGCTATCCGTAGCTTGCAGTTGAATGTCCGGATGAGCGAGGTCAGGCCTTTGGCTGGCAGAAGACAATATGCAGGATGTCCAGCACTGGCAAGAGTGATACGAGCTCAAGGAGCTTTGAAGTCGGAAATCTGAAGGGTATGTCCGCTGCTCGTCCTCGGGACCTGATGGGGTCAGGTCCCGGCTCTACCCTTTGTGGATCCACGTTCATAAAGGCCAGCGAGAAGGGGCTAGGGTGGGGAAGGGGGTAGCTCAGAAGGGGTAGGGGATCCCATGGAAATTTGGGTCAAGAGCATAAGTGTACGGTGCGGTCCAAGAAGCAGCGAGAATTGTGCATCTACCTTCGACATTGTAAAGGCGATATAATCATGTCGGGTTCAAATTTCATGGCACTCAGCAACAGTGACGATGAGAGATTTCAACTTGATGAAAGCGGAGATGACTCGCCAACACAAGGTCACGTCCGTCGTGCATCAACAGAGTCAGGGCACTTCCATGCAGGTCATCAGTCTACTGCAGGCAGGTCCCTCTTTTGTGCACTTGACCAGAATTTGCATGGCGAATCACTTTCTTCACTGTTTGTCTCACTGTCAAGCCTTACAATTGAGGTCTCCTCGCGACATCCTGAGCTTCATTTCTAAATTCTCTGCACCTTAATGACAAATTCAAGCAAATTTCTTGCAAGGGAAAGCAACTCTTGCTTTCACTCTAGCACTCTCATGATTACACACACATGATATACACACTCAACCAATTACACAACCCAAATCATGGTTCCATACCCCACCCTGTCATTCAGCACGAAAGGCACCCCCTAGGCTACCAAGGCCATGGGAAAATGGATTTGAAGGTGTGCAGGCTTGCAGGTATGCGAGCTTCCCAGCAGGCAAGGTCCAGGGGAAGCTTTGGGGAGGCCATGGGCTCTGGCCGCAGTGGCCAGGGGGGAGGTGCACCCCAGGACACCTTGACAGGTACGCGGCAACCCCACTGCGCGGCGTTATCGCCGAGACCCCTCCTATCAAGAGACCAAGTCTGGGTCTCTACTTCTGACGCCTAAAAGCTCACTGTGTGAGCAGGAGGGGGATTTTGGATGTTCATGGGGGACAGATGGAATTCTGAAGGGGTGGAAAGGCTTCCTGCCTTCCTTTTGAAAACCCTAATATTTTCATTGTACATCTAGGGGTTTGCAGAAATGCCCTTCTGCTCCAAAGCACCAAGTGTGAGACCCAAGGTAGAGGTATTGAAATGATTATTTGGACAACATTCTCACCCCTCCCCCCACCCTCCCAAAGATGGGCCAAACGGAAAAGGTTGCATGCAGCTCTCAAGACCAGGTCTCTGGGTCTGGCAGCCTACCTGCGGGAGAAGGCCAGCCTGGCTGGCAGCTCCGTGGCAGATCCCAACGCCCGCCAGCAGACCCTCAACAGGCTGAAGTACTGGGGAGCAGGGTGAGTCTGAGGAGACACCTCATTACCAAACCTAATGTTCTGGGCGCAACTTATCTGCTTTTCATCTTATTCAAGGCTGCTGCTCTCTGAGGGCGTTTGGTCTCCCGACATGGTCCTGTTGAAGAATCCATGCATGGCTGATTTGCAGGGCTGCGGAGAAAGTTCAGTCAGCCACAGTTGCAGCGGTGGGGCAGGCCCGCGAGCTGACGACGGAAGGCATGAAGCGGTTGTATGGCGGCTCCCTTGAGGTACACAAGAACGCTTCTCTTTCAAACTAAGGATCTCTGCTTATGTGTTGGGTCAGATACTTGTCATCCGCAATTCCCCTCCCCTTCGAAAGACGCTGTGAAACTTGTTGTCTAGTCCGATTAGAAACAATTGCACTGCAGGCCCTCTGCAAGCAGGAGCACAACGAAAGACCCTGTCCGCGCGCTGTGCTGATCTGCTGCACTGCAATCGCCACTAATGGGCTGTATACCGAGGGGATCTTCAAGGAGGAGGCGCCTGTGGAGCTTGTGCACTACCTGCTTGGCGCCTTTGAAGAAGGTGCTGCTCTCCCTTTATATTCTCCTGCTTGCCTTTTTGGGAGGTCAGCCCCTAACCTCTTATGCCCATGTCTGCAAGAACCTGTGGGTGCAAAATGCGGAATGATTGAGATGTGTTGAATGGCATTAGAATTCGGAGAAGGAACATGCATATCTGGGAGGATCTGGGGGCATGAAAATATCAATTTGGTGGATAAGGAGCCCCCCTTCCTTCCTGATTGTCACTTTCAATCGATTCATATGTGGCCCCCGGACCACGCACTGCTTGAGCACAAAATTTGCGTCACAGAGCCACACAACCTTGGCAAGAAACGTTCAGAGCCATTTTGTGAATCTGGCTGACATGATTAAGGATGTTTCGTCCATCAAGAGGAGGGATATTAGGTGTCTGCACAGCCGCTGTTGCGTGGTGCAACTTCGATGCTGAGACCTACAGCTGGCCTCTGTCACATGCAGCAGATGGAGAGGATCGCAAGGCTTGCAGCCAGATAGTCAGGACATTTTAGTAAGCCCTGGTCTCTACGTTGCAGGTCAGGGCATCTGCATACCCCCGCCCGGCACAGCTCCTCTGGTCATAGCCACAGCCCTCCTGCACTTCTTGAGGACGCTCCCGGAACCCCTCTTCACTTTCAAGTGAGACTCTCCCCAGCCGCTGCCATACACATCCTGGGAATGTCCCTTGGGCCACTCACCGCCTGCAAGACACGCCCACCCTGTGCTTGGATTGCAACACCATGGAGATGTTTTTTCAGAGAATCAGATGTGCCTGCCTGGACCTCGAGTCAAGATCAGTCCACCGTGTCACTAACAATTGTTGAATTCTGCTGTTGCCTTTTCATCCTGTGGCTGCTGTCAGAATCAAGAATACATCAGAATCAGCGATCGGCACATGTAGAGATTGAACCTTGCAGGGCGCTTCCGGAGATCATCGCAGCAGGCAGAGCAACTATTCCTACCAGGTATAGCTTCCTCCTCCTCCTCCTCCTCCTCCCCCCACCTGCTCCCTTCTCCCAAAGCACTACACCGCGCTTCGGGCATTTGATGCAAGCCCACAGCTTCTCATTTACAGCACGTATCGGAGTGAGGCACATTCAGCTCCTGGAAAATTTACCCACCAAGAAGGCAGTAAATCGGCAAGCAGAGCTGCATGCTGCAGATGTGTACGTTAGGTCCAGTACAGCTAATCTCACGTTCCCCCCTACCTTTCTCTCTGTACTTTAACACACACTCCTCGAGCCTCAGGGGCCAATCATGTGGAACACCTCCCATAATCAGACGTTCACATACAGGACTCCAGAGGCACTGGCTGAGCTTCCCGCGGCCAACCTGAACGCCCTCACCATGCTCCTGGAGACCTGGCACCGCGTGGCAGAGAACTGCGCTGCCAACGGCATGGACTCGCGGGCCATCGCTGTGTCTGTGGCCCCCTGCCTCGCCTGGAACCCTCCCCCGGCCAGGGATGCCAGAAAGGTGAGCCCTACAATTCGCGTATTGGCTCTCTTGTCTTTTGTTAAGGCCAGAAAGCTTGTGGATGCGCTTGGGCTTGAGGCCAGTCGATTGAGTAGGTATGGGATTTCACCGTCCTATCCGGCGGCAAGAAAAATGCTTATGGCTTGCAATGCCCCCCCCCCCCCCCCCCCCCCC
>QAXI01000441.1:768770-783796 GCA_004335615.1 Chloroidium sp. JM | reverse complement strand
GGGGGTTGGGGGGGGGGGGTGGACACACCTGACGTCCTGTCTTGATATTTGCGGCCAGGAAACTGGATATGGATGTGTTCTGATACAATCAAGTCTAGGTTCAGCTGGGCAGTGCATTGCCCGATACGCTCGCAGGCCCAGATCTACTACCCAATGGCAGACCTGTCAGCCATCCCTCGCTTCTTTGACGCGCTGGCGGTGGAGCTCAGGGAGCGCATGGCGGCTGCGGGGGTGACCGGAGGTGTCAAGGCGCTGGAACTGCTGTCAGGCCTGCTGTTTGTCTCCCCCAAAGCAGAGGGCACTCCCCAGCATCAGCAGGGCTTTTCTTTGCAAGTTCCGCTCTTTCTCATGCCCTCTGATTTTCGTGTTGCGGAATCTGCTCATCACGATTCACGACAGTAGATGCACATGACAGAGCAATGGGGGATCGCTCGCATTTCTCAGACAGAGACATATAGATTTGTGCACCTTGCTGAATGATCTGGTTGGCTACGGGAGCCGTACCATACATATTTCTGTTTTGCACTGCCGGGAGGACTTGTGAAGGCTTCTAGAGACGCTAGAGAGACAATGACTTGGATTCTGCCACTCATGCCTGACGCAAATTGTCATGCTCACAATAACGATTCTTGACATAGGCAAATGGGGGGCCTCAGGGAGGGAAGCAAGAAGCAGATGTTCAGGCAGCATTGGTGCAGGAGAGACATGGATGGCGTCGAAGGGGCCAAGCACTGGGGGCCTGAGGGAGAAGCTGCCCTTGTGGTGCCAAAGAATGGGGAAAGCCTGGGCCTCCAGGTATAATCCATCTTGAGCATGGCAAGTTATGACTGCCGTTTGAGCGCTCCAGTGTGTTTGAGGCTGCCTGACAAATGAAACCCTGGCCCTCTGGTGAATTGTGAAAGCAACAACCTGCAGAAGTTGTTGGGACGTAAGCCTATGCGATTGCAGGGCAACAGGGACCACTACTATGACGTGGCCAACAGCCTTCTTCCAGATGTGCTGACCACGAAAAGAGGACTCCCCATCACCTTGTGCATCATCCATGCGGCAGTGGGCCGGAGGGCTGGCCTGAACATAGGGGGTACTGCGTTTTCCTTTCATTTTGGCTGTCTGTCCATAACTTGACGATGCATGCAAAACGCGTTTATACATATGCAATGTACACTTGCATCCATGTACCTTGAAGTTCACCATGCCTTTTTGCAGGAGCCAACAAGCCATACCATTTTGTGAATTCTTTTGTGGATGGTGACTTTGAAAGTTTCATCGACTGCTTTGCCGGGGGGTCAATTCAGACACATCAGAGGTATGGGCTCTGGCTTCACAGAAGCTGCTACTGTAGGTGGGGCTTTGCTTCAAGTCCATTTACTTAGATCTGAAGGAGGACCGTATTCCTGACATCCCCCCAATTCCAAATTGTGACCCATATGTCCTCTTTTATCATGATTTCTTCTCACGGCTTACAAGTATCTATTTGGTCTGGCAAACTTAATATGTCTCTGCAGAAGGGTGCCTGACAACCCCAGATCCGAGGCTGCTGGTTTGCCGATACAATTGTGTCCTCCTAATGATGTGTGGACACGATGCATCACCAACTTGCAGATTCTATATGACAACCTGCAAGACGTCGATGGTGAGGTCACCCAGTGAAGTTTTGCCGAGAGAGTAATTGTCAAGTGGTATTGGGGAAAAGAATTCAGATCGTTACAGAATTACAGATCAAAAAATAAATTTTTGGTAAGACAAGTACATCTGGCTTCTTTTGGTGCTGACAACTTTCTTCTTCTGTCTGCAGCTAGGGACACGCATTCGCAGTTGCTGCTCAAACAAGATGAAGTTCAGATAAATATATTAGCCTTGCTGTGTTGTGCAATCCCTAGACACGATGGCCGCCGTCCGATGTCCATGTTGGTAATCCTCCCATACAATGTATTGACCCAGCAGCAGCTCGATGCCTCTTTTGTCTGCATACCCAACCTGCAGCATTCAGGCAGCATCAGCGAGCTTATTTGTGCAGGCATCAAGAGCCATGACTTATGTCAGCACCACTTGGCCGGATCCTGTGGCCGTCTTGCGGGCTGTCCTGCAGTGAAGTCTTTGACACTTGTGTTCCACTGGTTGGGGATCGTGACAAACGATGAATGCGGTGAGGAGGTGCAATCGTCTCTGTAAGGCCTAGGCCCAGACATTGTCATGGTGGCAGTTACAAAGACGAACACCATATATGGTAGATGAGATTGGATTTGGAGATTCTGCCGGAGAATGTGTATCTGTCATTGTGAGCCTGAGTGAAGCTGACAGGCAGTCCTTGAGTCTAATGATGAGCAAACTGGAAGGTTTGTAAGTTCTAGATTCCCAGATCGGCCTGAGGACATTTCTGATTGGGCACACAAGTCGCGTCGCATCTGGGATAGCTGATCAATTGCAAGGTCAGGCATCCCCAAATTGGTCCATAGAACCAAGAATTGCATGAGCAGCTGAGGTGGAGGGGCTCCCCATTCTTTCTAGTTCTGTTTTTAAGGGAAAGTGCCCTCTCACACAACAGCAGCAATAATCTTCTGCATACAAACCTGGCCTCTCAGCAGCTGATGTGACCCTTCACCGGCTCCCGCACAGGCTGCCTTGCAATTTGTAGCCTCCAATTTGAGTGCTGCTATTCTGCTGCCAGGGGTGCTCATGGCAGGCAGGAAGGCCTTCGAGTTGAGGCATTGCTCAGCGCGGACATCATAGAAGAGGCACAAGTGAAAGGGCTGCTGCGCCAATGCCTGGATTGGGGCAGGCCACCAGTGTTGGGGGTGCAAGCAAGGGGGTTTCCACCCCCTCGCCAAGTCTTGTAAAATTCCAGGAGAATGGGGGCAAACTTTTGGAGAGGAGTTTACTTGGAGTGTGATGTGCAATGAAGAAGGAGGCCTTAGGGTGGCAGTTATTGAAGGTGTTTACACATTGTCCATTGTCTACTTTGTTTCCACAAACCATCTCACCCTACACATACACACAATTGCAAAGTGCTCCTACAAAACTGATCCTTGCACCGGAATTCCGGCATCAACACTCTACTACAGCTATTTACAATCAAAAGTGCGCCTGCAAAATTATTGACCCTTGCACTGAATTTCCGGCCAGCAACAGCATCCAGGGCCCACATTCCTACTTCTCCGTAACAGACTTGTGCTGCTCAGACGAAGTCTGGCTCTCCTTCTTGGTGGTGGATGCCTTTTCCTTGATGTCCTGCGACGAATTGCCGTTCTGATGGCTTGCATTCGTTCCATTGCAGTTTCTGCAGGTGAGGGCGTGCATAATATAGGCAAGCAGCTTCCATTCAATCCCTTGCACTTCTCACAGGCAACAAGCCACATGGGCAGGGCAGACCAGCAGTGCAAAGGGAGTGCAGGATTGCGGCGCAAGGCGGAGGTCAAGGGGGCACACCTTGGCCTCAGTGCTCAGGTTGGCCATCTGGGCATTGAGCTTGCTTTCCACATCGCCAAGCTTCTTGGAGGCAAAATCGTCTGCGTGGCGGCCGGCTGCCTCTGCCTCTGCCCACTTCTTGTTCTTCGCCTGCTCCGCCTGCTCCGCCTCCTTCAGTGCCTTCTTCGAAGCTTCTGTCTCCTGCACCCAGCTCCAAAGCCGTTGCAGATCCAGCAATTGAACCAGGGGAGTAATGCAGACAATCTTGACCCATACCTTTGCACAGAGAGGTGTCAATAGGGCAAGTGGAGGCAGACCAGCGCCGCACCGTCACGAGCTTGTGCTCTGTTGTCTCCACTCTCTCCGCCAGAGAGTCCTTCTCATGCACCAGCGTCTCCCGGACCGAGGCATGCTCCTTCAGCTGTGCAGAGGCCTGCACCGCGGCCTTGGCCGCATCGTCGAGGGCGTTCTTCTCCTGGTCGTACTCGGCCTGCTTCTTCTTGGCCTCTGCGATCTTGGCGTCGGCTCGCTTGTTGATGTCTGCACACCAGAGCCGTCAGGCAAGTGCAGTCTTGAAGGGATGTGTATGTGTGGGGGGGGGGGGGGGCAATTCAGTAAATAGGTTTGTTTTGGAGGGCCGGGCGGGGGCGGGCAGTCACTCTTGGCAATCCGGGGCCAAGGAAAGGGCAGGCAGGGTGAGGGGTTTTTGAGGCAGGGGAGAGGTCAGTTGAGGGAGAAACCCACCTTCAAGCTCGGCGGCCAGCTTGGAGAGCTTGTCGTCCGCAGCGTCCCTCTCCCTGGACAGGCGAGCAGCCTCATCCTCCGCGCCCTTGATCTTGGTCTGCTGGACCTGGACCTTGTCCGTCTGCACCAAGACAGTGCAGTGTTTCAGTGGAAGCCTGATTGGATGTGTGTGTCGAGGGGAGTTGTGCGGAGGTAGCGACAGCAATGGAGCCGTTGGGACAGGCAAATGCAAGCAAAGTAGAGTGAGTGTACCAGGTCCTTGTGAGCGGCTTCCAGACGCTCCGCCTCGGCGACGTAGTCCCTCTCCTCCTTCTCCAGCTGTGCCGCCTTGTCAGCTTTGGCCTGCGCAGTCTTCCTGCACAAGCGCCCAACCTCTTGAAAAGAAATCTTTGATTTGACTTGCACTCCTGCTGCTTGGCCGGACTGTGCTGTTGACATTCTCCAAAGGGCCTCTTTCAGGTGCAGTTGACAGGGTGGCTGCTTCCATCCCGAGAATCCCCCAAAACGAGGTGCAACAAAAGCACCTTGCTGCCTGTGCCTGCGCCTCGAGGTCAGCTGCCCTGTCGTTCTCCGCCTTGGCCTCGTTGCTGAGCTGCTGGCGTGCCTTGGCACGGTCGTCTGCCACGGCGCGGGCCTTTGCGGCTTCGGCCTTCTTGTCGGGCTCTCCGGCGTTCAGGTCTTTGACCTGGGTGACGATGGTGGTCTTCTTCTGAGCCGCCTCGTCACGCTCCCTCTGCAGCCATCAGCAGACAATGCACTAAAGTCTCTGTGCAGTGCCAGACATTCACAGACTTCATCTTGACTATTCCCTTGCTCCACTGAAGTGGACTGGAGCACGAGAGGAAAGCAGCAACTGTACGATATCTCCTTCTCCGCTTTCCACCTTCTCTGCTTTCTGTATCTACCTTGCACCGTGCAGTGGAAGGGGGAGGGAGGTGGGATCATACCGCCAGCCTGTTGACCAGGTCCTGCTGGTCCTTGAGCTCCTTGTTCTTGTCCTCCAGCTCCTTGTTGAGGGCGCGTGCCGCCTCCCGCACCTGTCAACAACACACCATGAGGAGGCCTTGAAATTCCTTGACGTTTGGGCTGTATTTTCCTCTTCCATTGCTTTCCTTGCATGCAGCTCTCTTTTCTTGTGTCCGGTGAACATCCTCCTTCAAGTAGCAGAGCACATCAGCATGTCTGCTGCCTGGAGCCAACACTACTCATTCTGGTCCTGCCAAAGTCTTGTGCAATAGGGGCCTCTGTAAAGGACACCTCCCTCACCTTGTCGAAGTCAGCCGCCTTCTCCTGAGCAGCCTGGCGGGCTTTGGCGTAGTCGTCTTTCTGACGCTGGGCATCCTTGTCCTGCATTGGAAAGCAAAACCTTTCAAAAGCTTCTCAAGTAAACCTTGGCCTTTTGGGCTCAGATTGGTTCCTTTTGTCTCTCATTGCTTCGTGTGTGTATGTGTTGCACCACCACTCCAATTTTGCTTGGTGTCTGCTGCTCCAATTTGAGGTCCATCCGCATGTTGCAAAGAGCGACAACCTCTTCACTTTGGAAAGAGGGCCATGTTTCAAGGAGCAAATCCATTCCGCCTCTCTGCACTTCCATCACACAGGACCTTTTACTGCCTGCAAAAAGCGAACTCTTCACTGCTGGAAGAATGAGCTGTGGAGAGAGAAGGGACCCACGGTGGCGGCCAGCTCCTCCAACTTCTTCAGCCTGAGCTCATGTTCCTTCCGGAACTCGTCCACCTGGCGGGAGGACTCCTCCGAGACCTTGAGGAGCTTGATGGCCTTGTCGGCGTTGGCATGGGCCAGGGCTGCCGCGTCCTCCGCCTGCTTGCTCTTGGCACGAGCCTGCTGGAAGCTGGCATCCTGCACTCCAAACAGGACAAGTCAGAAAAATGGGTGTTATGTTGATCATAGTTGAATGCAATGGTAAGGCCGTTTTGAGCCTTGCTGCACTGTGTCCTTGAATGGCAGAGCACAACTGGAAAAGAATTTCTTTGAACTTTTCAAATTGGTTCACCTTGGCCGGTGTTACAGTCAGCAGTCAAGCAAGAACTGGAAAGAACGTGTACCTCTTCCTTGCCGAGGCCAGTCAGCTCCTTGACGCCGGTCGAGGAGTTGTCAACTTCATGGCAGGAGGTGGACTTCTCAGAGCTGCGAGCCTCAGAGGACCTCTCATCCCGCTTTTCGCTACTCTGGGCGTCCTGTATGCAGTGCCCGATATCTGAGCTCGGTGGGCGGAGAGAGGAAAAGATCGTGCATCATGTGTGCAATCCGTTTCTCGTTTGACACAAGCAACTTAGCCCCTGCAGCTGCCCATGACAACAATACAACACAAGGATTTGCTGTGTTGTGTTCTCATGGATTACGTGCAGCAACCGATTCAATCTTTTTGATTGTGGAACTGTGGGACTGTGATGATTCACCTGTTTGACAGTGGAGCTGTGGGACTGCGAGGACTCCTCTGACTTCTTGACGTCCTCCTTCTTCTGCAACACCGTCCAAGCCTTGTCAGAATTGCCCTTTCCATATGGCTTCCTCTGCTGACAGGGCCTCTTCTTGGATCAAACATGGTTGCTTTGTACATCTCAGGGCTATTTTGCAGCTGAGTAAAGCAAAAATGTCTTTCAAATTTGACGCATGCGTTGGCATGCGAACTTCTGAAGTGTGCCAGAAGCTGTGCAGAGGCGTCTTGTTTGCACGCATTCATGCTACACATCATCAAGTTGACAGTATAAATCACCGAAAACTGCATAATTTTGGGCCGAGAGTTGGCACGAAAGTTGCGCATTATCGAGCCTTAGAAGATATACCTTGCCGAATCCAAACACCATCTCTCCCTCTGCGTCCTCGGCGCTGTAGCTGTCGGTATCCGAGGGTCTGAGCATTCTGATTTATCAGCTCAACAGTTTTGTGCAAGAACCTGGACGACAGGGTTTAGGGTTTCCAATGGGAAGGAGCTTGACCAGGCTGGGACAAATTGTATCTCAAATTTGGTCAAGCTTGCACATGCAGCACTTGTCTGTACCACAGCACTACTCCTGGGGAATTAATCTAAAAGAGCTCCAAGACGATTAGCTGCACAATGTGCTTTGCTATTTGCCTTCAGCTTGGCTGGCCATGGATCTCATTTCATACAGGACGCATGTCAGTACTATTAGCTTATCACCTCTGAGAAACATGACTTTTAGACATCGTTCCAAAAAATACAATTCTAAAGAGTTCATTACAGACGTCAAACATCCACAGGGTTGTCCACTGGTGGGGCGGGATCGGCTCCAAAGGAAGGGAACAGTATGGAGACGAAAGCGTCCAGCGCACTAATGTCCCACTCCTCCACGTGCTCGTATATGAGCCCCTGTGCGTTGGTGCTGTACCGGGTGCTGCCAGTGTAGGGCTTGAGCTTGGGCTTGCCAGGCACGTTCAGGGAGGCTGCAAACCTCCACCGCGTCATTATGGTGTGTGGGTCTTGGATCTGCACGCCACACCCGAGATCATTGTCTCAAATGAGTTGACATCCCTGAAAAAAACGTCTGAAAGACAGAAGTATTGGTATTCTCTTGATGTGGCATGCACACGAAGGCGCTGTGTTATCAGATCTTTTGAACCAATAGAGCACCAGCTCCACTTGCCTTCATGCAGATCAGTCCCTTCAAAGCACACAGATTCCCTTTGGAAGACACCTGAAACGGCAATTTATTGCCATAGAGGAGGAGTTATGACCTGGATTGAAATAAGATCTGCCCTCGAGCTGTCTTTGTCAAAGAGAAGGGCCACAGCCTTGCTGTACTTCTCCACCCCCTGGACATTAGTCGTGGGATCCTTGAACACGCAGTCTTTGGCGAACACTGACTGCGTGAGTTTGCCCGTCACATAATCTGCAGGTATACAGACTTTTGAAATTTGGGATAGGCGCCTTTTCATGATCGCACCTCAGCATCATGGTGAGACGGCAAGCAAGCATTGCTGGGCTAGACACGTCGACATTCCTTGAAGCCAAACGAAGGCATCTTGCCTTATTTGACATAGAGAAGCACCTTCTACGATCATTCTTGAGTACAGCTTCCAAGACTAATATTGGTAATAGAAGTAAAAAGGAAAGGATGCTTGCATTGGTTCTTTTGGAAATCATGCACGATGACGTCCCGCAACTCCTCCATGGACTTCTGGGGCTGTTCAGCGGCAGAAGCCGCGGGCACCCCGCTCAGGATTGCAAGGCCGGAGATGTGAGCCAGCAATGCCCCTCGCCTACTGGGGTGCCTGCACTTGCCAAGTACTGTCTTCATAATCAGTTCTACGGTTATTGACGTTCAAGAAGAATGAGGCGAATCATCACAGTTGGGAGACTCACCTTACATCTGAAGCCTGAATTGCATCCACCTTCTCAGCACGGCCCCTCAAATCGACTTTTTGTGTCAAGTGCCTGAGTTGAGACGGTGCTTTCCTGTTTGTAGTGAAAAGAGATGGTGCATGCTGTTTTGGCCCTAGAATATGTGGCATGGGCTGCATCTGAGAAGAGAAGGTGCAACTGCTAGATTTGTCTATGGTTCCAAGCCCAGTGAAATTCGGCATGCACAGATGGAATTAATAAATACTCTCTTATAATTATATTCTGCGTATGAAGGTACTTGCACGCTCAAATATTGCTCGAAGGAAAGCAAGGGAGCGTTAATCCTTCCTGTACTGTGGGGAAATGTGAAACCTCGTCACCTCTCAAGCGATCATCATCAGTGCTTCCGGCAGAAATGCATTGCCTTCCATCACTAGTGGGATACTGAGATCATTCCAGCTATTAGAGAAGACTATCCGCAAAAGTGAAGGAAATCGACAATTCCCAACTCGCATGCACAGTCTGAGGCGGTGTGTCTTAAGCACCATGCAGCACAGTAGCGTCAGTTCGTCTCTCAAAGATGCTCTGCAAAGGGTCCAGCAGACCACGGAAAAAGCAGGGAGACAGAAAGCGGTGGGCAATTACCCTGCAACACATGCCTGTTCTGGTCCACCTCATGCTTCACTTACGCAAGCTCCTGAAGCGCGTTTGCAGTGAATTACCCAGGTTGCGTCTTGAAGGCATGTAAATCAAAGAGACTCATGACCTTTGCAGCCTCGACTGGTGGCGGTGAGCAAAACAAAGCCGGTGGAAATGTTGAAGGAAGCCTACGATGCCGGGCAGCGAGTCTTCGGGGAGAACTATGTCCAGGTGGTCTGCTGCATGCCTTTGGCCTATAAATGCAAGCCCCTAGGGCATATCAACTAGCAGAGCTGGCGGAATGATCAGGCATTTCCTGCAATTGTGACTGTTGCTGGCTGGAAATCCAAGTGGGGAGGGTATTGGGATGCCTGCAAGCCAAGGTATTCCGCGCATTCATCTTCTGAGGATTTCTGTTGGGACCTCAGGAAATTCTGGAAAAGGTTCCTCACATGCCGGAGGACACTCAGTGGCATTTCATTGGGCACCTGCAAAGCAACAAGGCCAAATCGCTCGTGGGTGGGTTTTTGCTCTCCTCAATCTCTGGATCACCAAACGGAAGTGGAGCTGCATCTGGTAACGAAAAAGCAATGGCCATGATTGATTGCCAGGCCTTGTTTCTGGCTGGAAGGTCAATGGAAAAGCCACTCTTAGATCACGTGCCTCAATGACAATCTTGCGAACATTCTTTCCTCGGAGATACTCCAGTGGTAGATGTTTCCCTGTTGCTTGCTGCAGAGGGCGTGCCCAACCTGGCCATGCTGGAGACTGTGGACAGCATCAAGGTGACGCTTCTCATTTTCAGCTCTTGACTGGGGGGACAGTGCAAATTTAGCAATTGTGAGCATACGGCTGCTCTCTGCTCCACAGCTGTTCTGCTATGTGCTCTGACATGGACAAAAGCTCACTGCTAGGCACCCTGTAGTTTCGTTGGAATTTGCAGTCCTTGCTGACAAGCTGTGTCATCCCTGATCAGGGTCTTTATCAAGGTACATGTTTGTATTTGTTGTGCATAGCACCTTGCTCTCTGGCCTGTGGTGGCCAACAGATCTGCATCGCCTTCCATGCTCTGTGTCACAGTCTGAAGGATCGAGGCATCGCTGCTGTGTTGCAGCTAGCCAATAAATTGAACATTGCCGTCTCCTCTGCTTCCAGAGATCCCCTGCCAGTCATGGTCCAGGTATCCCCTCCCCTCCACTTCCCTCTCAGATGAATATTGCATTCGTGAGAAAAGGTAGAGACTAATTCGTGCTGTAGAAACTCTTGCGCAATCTGAGACTGACTTGTGCTGACTAGCTCTCTAAAGGTGCGTGGAGTGTGATGGAAGCTGCATGCAAGATTCAAGCCATGATTGATTCAAGATTGATCCAAGCTCACCATCTTGAACCCCATGTGCCGACACCTTCCAGAGACCCATTTGTTGTGTGTGTGTTGTAGGTGAACACCAGTGGGGAGGAGAGCAAATTTGGTTTGGAGCCTGCTGAATCGGTGGACCTGGCCAGGCACATCCACAAGGAATGTCAATCCCTCAGGCATTCTCTGTCCCCCCTTCTTACCCCCATTCCATGCATCAACCTTCCTCAACCACATCATTTTGTGGCTCAAGATCGTGGCTGTAGCCACGATCGCTTCGCTTGTAATGTTGACATGTACCAATACTCATTCTTTATTCTTAAGATCGATGGAAAGTATTGATTTGTGTCTCCAGGCTGGCAGGCCTCATGACGGTGGGCAACTCTGATTACACATCCACCCCAGAAAATTTCAAGGCAAGTCTTCAATGACACTTCCTTGTGGTTGCATGCCTCTGGAATCTGAAAGCGCCACAGGTCTCAGAAGTTGGAGGTAGCATCTTGTGCTCAGGCTGAACTTCAAATCTGTGGTTTCTTCAGCAAGCCAGAGTGCTCTCGTCGAGATCTCCCTCCCATGTGCAGCCGAAGTAGGATCTTCTTGTGCAGTGTTTAGCAGACTGCCGAGACAAGATTAGCAAGGAGCTAGGGATCAATGCAGAAGATCTGGAACTCAGCATGGGCATGTCTGGAGACTTTGAGCCAGCTGTGAGCATCCCCCTTCCTACTGCTATTGCATTTTTTGGCATTGCTGCTGTTGCTATTGTATTAGGTGGTCATGATATTTACCGGAACGTGTTGCCAATGTTGTAGCAGCGCCCCCATTGTTGACTTGTCTGGAGTTTTCTCTTGTGCCTTTCAGGAGTCTGCCAATTAGACTGCTTTGCAGATCGGAGCAGGGAGCACGAACGTGAGGTTGGGCAGCACGATATTTGGCGCTCGAGACTACATGTATTCCAAGCCAAAGTCGGATAGCTCAGACAACTAGCTCAGGTGGAGCTTCAGCAGGGGACTGTTGCTTGTGGCGATGATTTGCTTCAGGTCATATGATTGCCAGTATACTTGGAACAGTGAGGTATCTAAGAACAGAGCGTCTGAGGATTTTAGCCGTAGGTATTATTGGTTCCTGCTAAAATCTGAGCAGTAGGAATACTCTTTCACGGACCATGCAATTTTGTGTCTCTTGTGTTTTCCTTTGGCTTTACTTGACTTATAAATTGGACGGTCTGGTAACATTGGCTTCTCTCAGGTAGATTCACGGCCAATGCAAAATGATTTCACCTGAAGCTTTGATCATGGTGGCTCACAAAGCTTCCAAATGTGGTACAATTATATAATCACAAACACGAACCATACTCTTCGCTATATCATACATGCTTTCAGAGTTCAGTGGACGCAGCTTTGGAATTGCTGCCCCCCTTGTCTGACTTTGTGGAAATTTTGGCCCCCTCATCTTTCTTCTCAGCCTCCTTCAACTTCTTGTATCCATCCACCACTTTTGCAGGGGTATTTTCCACGAAATCTCTCAGCTTTTCGAGCTGCATTCCGCCTGTAAAGGAATCAAGACCTTCAAACCTCCCATCGTCATCCACTGCTCTCTTGCTATCATCCCATTGTGCTCACTCTTTGTTAACATCTGTCATTCGCAAATATCATGCCTAACTCAACAACATGGAGCAGCATACGAGAGCTGATGCGCAGGATTGTTGCACACCGCTTGATCAGGGAATTGTCAGGCGGAACAACACAATCAATGAATTGTGCAAAGGGGCTCTGCTTCTGCCACGAAGCATATATGCTCAAACACACAGAAAGCCAATCCACTGCTGATTATCAGCCAGATGCAGGGATGCTACCTGTGGAAACGTATCCTATGCGCCCTTGGTAGAAGATTTTGAAATCCGGGTAGCCTTTCACCTGTTTCAACCATCAATGCTTGGCAATTTTCTGAGGTAAAACATTTGCACGCCACTGCAGACTTTGCAGCGCCAACACCAATCGCAAATACACAACGAGGAAAATTGCATCTGAAAAGCAAGAAGGACCATGATGACATCGGGCTGCAAAAAAAGAGAGCCTCACTGCTGCCTTTGTACAGATCTTGCCATTTTTTGAGCACTCTATCTGTGCGAATACAAGGTTGCTGTCTGCGGCTTTCTCTTCAGCCACTTGGGCCCACAGCGGTGCCATGGTTTTGCAGTGACCTGTATGCACAAATCAATCACGGCTTGATGTGAGCCCTAGAAGGTGACCAACCAGAGCAACACATGAGCTTCTTGCCCACCTTATGCAGAAATGCTACATCATGCATTGCAAGACAAAAGAACGAAGTCCTCACCACACCAATTGGCATAAAACTTCACAAAGTAGAACTTTCCATCCTCTTTCATGATCTGCATCAAGAACAGCCACTTAGACGGCGTCTATTTCCGCTGATGCCATATAATACAAACAAATAAAAAAGCGAGCCAAGCTCCGTACTCACATGCTCCTCAAAGTTGGTGTTGTTGAGCTGCAATACATGATCGTGCTGAAAGTGCGCCGGGATCTTTTCTGTGGGCCCGAATTTCTGTATCAGTCCCCGCAACGAGAAATCTTCGAGTGACCATGCCGACCCAACCTCAACCTTGACGATCAGAAACAGGGCCAAAGGAAGCAGAAGACGAGACATGATGCTTCGATCGTTTTTCTTCTCAAAATCACGCTGATAACAATCACGCTTCTCCAAAGACAGTGATGACTCAACTTTTGTGAGAATTCAGAGGAAATTCTACTATTTTGCCCGGAGAATCAATCATAGGAAATCATGGAAGCTGTCGTTGTATGCATAGACAATAGTGAGTGGACTCGGAATGGAGACTACGCCCCAAACCGTTTCCAGGCACAGGCAGATGCAGTAAACCTTTTGGCAGGAGCCAAGACAGAAGCAAATGCAGAAAATACAGTTGGGGTGATGACAATGGCTGGCAAAACCCCTCGTGTGCTCGTCACTCCGACGACAGACCTTGGAAAGATCTTGAACTCGATGCAGGTGAGTGCAGTCTTGCACAGGAATGGCTTCTAATGGTGCTAGATATCTTACGTGCGGAATTTGAGATTGCTTCAAAGCATACATTTTGGTGATCATGCTTTGATTGAAGGACGATTCAAAGCGAAGTAGCCAGTGTCACGCAGAAAGCCTTCCCTGGCACCAGTGTCAAGCATCTACAGCTATGTAGGGCCGATCCAAATGTCAAGACTTGATCTACCTTCCTCTGTGCAAAGTAAAAGGGTAGACAGATTGTGCGTCACTGAAATTCCATGCAGGGCCTGGACATTGAGGGGACATCCAATCTTGCCAGCGCAGTCCAGATAGCCCAGCTGGCATTGAAGCACAGGCAGAACAAGCACCAGCGGCAGCGTATTGTGTTGTTTGTCGGCAGCCCCATATCTGAGGACAAGGTTCCTTCCTTCTCCGCGCTTCCAGCTGAAGCATCCCCTCTCCTTTTTATGCTGCGCGATAACATTCATGCACCCTTGTCCTTTTCCCCCACAGAGCATTGAGCATGGAGCTTGCAAGGTTGTCACAGAAGAGGCCAAATTGTCCCAGACATATTCGTGTAGGTTTGAAGACTCATACTGAGATGGATTTTGAAGAAGCTACAGGTACCATTTGGTCAAACCAACAATTGATATCGCACTGACAGTGGGGTGGGGCCTTCTGCAGGAGACTCTGGTGAAGATTGCCAAGAAGCTGAAGAAGAACAATGTGGCGGTAGACATCGTGAGCCTGGCTGCAGAAGAGGAGAATGCACCCAAGCTGGAGGCCTTCCAGGTGAATATTTTTGAAGGGGTTCACTTGCCAGAACCAGGGGTGTGGGAGAAGATAACGCCGCAGGGTCACATGACTTTGGACTTTCATCTCTGGAAGGATTGCCCTCTAGACAGCCATTTCCGACCTTCAACATTATTACTCAGAGAAATGGCTGTTTAGAGGGCAATCCTTCCAAAACACGCACTTGTAAAATGTTTGAGCACTGGAAGCATCTTTGAGTGATATGAGGTGAAGGCTGGAAGTTGCTGTCAAGAGGGCATCCCTTCCAAAAGATTTGCGCATGTTGTAAAGCGTTGCAAGTGCAGGAAGCGGTGAACAGCGGTGACAACAGCCACCTGGTGGTGGTGCCGGCGGGGACCATCCTGTCCGACAACCTGTACAACACGCCGCTGTTCCAGGGGGAGGGCTTCGGCTTCGGTGGCGGCGAGGGGGAGGGCGGCCAGGCCGGGGGACAAGAGGTGGGGTTTCGCAGAACCAAGCCTTGGAGTCAAATGGCCACCTCAGCCTCATTGCAGCCTCTGAGTGTGTACTGACAGAAAGTGGAGGAGGGTCTCACCAGTGGTGTCTAGTAATGGTGTCGTGCTGCAATTGGACTACTGCCAATGGCATGCATATCTGTGAGCGATCAGAAGAGAGAAACGAGACGACGAGGACATCTGGCAGTGAGATGAGATGCCTGTGGAAATTGCCAGGAAGCCCAGCAATCAAGAGGAGCCGTGAAGTGATATTTGCTGATTTGGAGAAGGGGGGG
>QAXI01000441.1:738798-760274 GCA_004335615.1 Chloroidium sp. JM | reverse complement strand
TGTGTTCCCTAATTGATCACATCGTCACCGAACTTGTGCTGTACGGCAGAATTGAGATTGTGTGCATTGGCACTGCTCTCTGAACGTAGGATACGCCTGAGAAAGTCTATTGATCGTAAGTTGTAGGTCAGTCCTCCATGCTGAGTATACCTGGCATTTGCATGTCAGGAATGGCCTCCTTGATTACAGCCAGGATGTTTTCGTCACCTGGAGGACAGAAGATAGAAAGGTGATTTCTGCAACACAGGTGTTATTTTTTGGCTATGTTGGCTTGCTGAACATGGTGGCCCTGGCACCCTTGCTGCTGGTGCTGGGAGTAGCGGGGTGGGTGGACTTTGCGCAGCTAAGCGCTCGCATGTTCAGCCTGGTTGTAGCAAAAGGTGAGGGGATGTGCCAGGTTGAGATGGTGGGAATTGTGGAGATACTATGTGCTGATGCAGGGCGGTCTGTTGACAGCTCAACCTGCACAAGGCGCAAGCTATCAGCCTGGTAGAAGAATAGGATGTGAGAAATTTGGTGCTTGCAAAGTGAGGGGGCCCTGAAGGGGTTGAGCTGATTCCCAAATGGATGCAAGCATTTCTTCAATTCAAGATCGGGAAAAGGAAAAAAAAAAAGTCTACAGGTGGAGTGTTTTTGAACATTGAATGGCATGCAGGCCTTTTCGACAACGCACTGTCTGACTATTTGTGGGCCAGGGCAGTGCTGCTCATCGGTGAGCCTCGCTCCTTACTCTCTCCTCCTACACCATGCCCTGCCCGATTGAGGGGGGGGAATCTTGGCTGCGTCCTGTCAAACGCCTGCAAGAGTATCACACTTGCCAATCACAATTTGACATAGCAGACAACGCGGATTGGTAGAGGCGCCCAGGCTTATTGCCGAGACTGTCTGACAGGCCCCACGACCGCCACGCTGGGCATGTCGCTGCAAGTCCCGCTGGCAGTGGCCCTGGACCTGATGCTGCGCCGCCTCAAGTTCACCTCCACCAGCTCCGTGCTGCTGATGCTGCTGGGCGGCTGGTACGTGCTGGCGGGCTTCGTGGGCATCAACGTGTCTCCCCGCCCCCGCGACACGCACACCCCTGAGGTCCTGGCTTTGGACGAGGAGACCCAGAGGCTGTGACTTTAGGGTCGCTGGATGGGGCTCAATAAGAATAAGGGCAAGTAGGCATGCTATATCTGCGGGGGATGGTGTGCTGGAGGGACTGTTTTTGTAGTGCATATTTCCAGACACATTGTGGGGAATATCTGTAGTGTATCTGCTTGGGCACTGCACCGGATTTGGCAGGATGGCTCCATTGACTGCATGCAGATCCCCTTTGTGCTGCAAAACATAATTCTTTCCCACTGCTGCTTCCAATTTTTGAGTCAGCAAGCTAGTGGGTGAGCTGGGTAGGAATGTGTATTAAGCTGCAAACATTAGGTAGAAAGTTGTATCGAGGAATCCATTTACAGCACCTCAATTCTTGCAGGAGGTCAATTTGCCCTCTCATGCAAGCCTGAGATAAATTTATCTGCTACATGTGCGTCAACAAAAGTGCTCTAGACAAAACACTGGCCATTCATGAACATTGCATGCACAATAGACTTCATGCCTTTCCCTACCAGAACAGTGGAAAACCAGTGTCTGCTTGCTACAGCAAACGAAATCAATGACACAAAATCTCATTTGTTTCCCGCAGACCAATGTCCGAGCTCATTTGTACAGAACGAGCAGTCGTCAACAAAATCGTACTGCAGGCCTCACAAACACCTGCCCTACTTCTCCCTTCTTGATCAGATTACACCCCACAGGCTACCAAACCAGGTTTACTTCGACCTGACAATCTCAAGACCAGATATGAGCGACGACTGATCACCGGCCTGCCCTAGAAACAGGCAGCACCATCACAGCCTTCACCCACAAAAGCCACAAAACTCCCCATCAGCCAACAATAGCCACCCAAAGTTCCAGTGTGGGAGGACGCCACAAAAATGCTGCAATCCCAACAGGCTATCATCATCGCTCAGATACCCTGTCCTCAAAATCAGCCTCCAAAATTTGTACTGCCAAAACTTCTCTTCCAAAGTGCGTTGCCTACAAATCTCCTGCCACCAGGGCGCGACTGGTTCAAACGCCAGTGCCCTTCTGACTTGGGACTGTACCAGAGGCAGGGGCAAGTTCCACAGAGTGCACTTCACGGATCTCCGGGTACCACTTGGACCACAGAGGATGATCCTGCACAATCACAGGACAGAGGGTGAAGGGCAGGTCTTGAAACCATTTTCTCATGCCCCACTCCCTGACCTGGGAGTAGACATCGATGAGTGTTTATCCATGGATCAAGCAGGGCTGTTGCGGACATGTACTGCAACTCTGTTGCTTCTCGTGGGGAAAGCAGGCAAGTGTCAAAAACACACCTTGAACACTGAGTGGACAGTTTCCACAGGGATGCCGCTTGTCTCCGGGAACAAGAAGTATCTGCAAGCAAGTGGACGTTCAGAAACAATTGACAAAAATGTTCATTCTGTTGCTCTGCATTAATTCCACACCAGCTTTGTGTGACTTCTGGTGCTTTGGCAAAGCAGGCTTGCTCTTCACTCCACCTGCAATTTACAGACTGGACCTACATTCCAGGGCCATCCCCATCCAGCTGGGAAGATGGGAAGGGGTGAGAGGCTCACGTGAAGACTCCCATGATCACCAGCCAGCCAGCAAAGAAGAGGAAGACACCATACTCCATTCTGCACGATTGAATTAGGCTCAGAATTCTTTCCATGTGCGGAGGCATGGCATGATCATCACAAATATCTGGCATCTTAGGCAGCATATGAAAAAATACATTCAAGTCCGGCAAAGCATAAGGGCAGGTTGAGAAAGAAGGCAGCAGCTCACGTGCACAGCATGGTGGTAAAGCTCTGGCCGATGACGAACGTGAACAGCATGTTTTGGGCCCTGCACAGGGCAGAGTCTCAGAATCGAGGTCAAGATATCTTCAAGGATGGCCATTCTCCATGCAGATTGCGCACAAGCAGGAGCATTAAGCCCATATCTTTCTACACCTCAGTCTTGCCGCGTTCCATCCGGCACTTGAGACCACCACAAGGATATCCTCTCTGTGTACAGGAATGCGAACCTTCACCAGATAATTGACCGCTATTGGCCGCCCATTCTGATGCAGGGAAGACACACATTGGTCTCTTCCATCAATCTTTGAGGCTAAGAAGGGGCTCACGTGTTGATGCCGGCACCAGCAGCACGAGTCTCCAGGGGCTGGATCTCAGTGGGGTACAGCCAGCCGATGGGTCCCCACCCATATGCATGCCCGCAGATGTACACTGCAAATCCCAAGTGCTCATTTAGGCAGTTTCCTTCACAAAGAATTGAATCCAAGGATGTCTTTGAGAGACCGCAGCGCTAGCCACCACCACAAATTTCTCTTAAAATATCTTCAGCAATGCATTTGACGCCCTCTCCTGATGCCGACAATCTGGCCGCAAACGAAGCTTACTTGGCAGCAACCAGTGCATCAAGACAGCCCAGAGATTCCAGATTGGGGATTATCACTCACCGCAAATCACCACCAGAACGCCGATGCTGACGTCACTGGGCAGTCCACTTCCGTACTTCTTGAACTCCACCGCCTGCCATTACACAGTCATCAGTGCCACATGCCACACGCCAGATGATAGTTCTCTTCACCTCATGCATGTTGTTCACCAATGGTTGCCAAGGAACTGGCAAAATTACACACCCAATATGCACCAACATCACGCCATGAGGACAAAATCGCAGCAACTAAACCGAAGCCAGAACACGGTGGAGGGGAGGCCTCACCAGCACGATTGCAACGATGACCTGGGTCACAAACATCCAGGCGCTGGCTGCCAGCAGCAGCACGCGGCGGCCCAGCTTGTCGACCAGCACGATGGCGATGACTGTGGAGAGCACGTTGACGATGTTGATGATGACCGTGTTCAGCAGGCCACCCAGGGATCCGCTGGCCAGACTGTCGAACAGGATGGGCGCGTAGACTGCAGGGCAGATGAGATGTGAGGACCTTGGATCCTCAAATATTGCTCAAACAACAAAGCTGAGATTTCAGGCAGGCAGTACAGACGAGCCATGAATGGACTCAATTGACCCTGCAAGAATTGCTTTCTGCCAGTGCCATGAGCTGGAGTGCTTGAGCAGGCCCCTTGGAAAAAGGCAATGGGAGAGGGTGCAATGGGAGGAACTCACAGATGATGGCGTTAATCCCGTCAAACTGCTGGAATATCTGCAAGGAAGACGAAGATTATGATCCAGCATTTCAGAAGCTCTCATGCCAATGGGCAAGAATGTGGCGTTCTGATGCTGGCTTGGGCCTTGCTGCTTGACAGCAGCCAAGACATTGCTAGTGATGCAGAGACAACAATATCACAGATGCAGACATTGATAATCTTCTAAATTGCAAAACTCTATAGGAAAGAGCATAAGCACTGTAACGAAGAAGTCGCTCACCATGAACACCAGGACCGTCACCAGCTGTGGGCGGTACTTCCTCTTGCAGATGTTGGCTGCACCAAAAACGCTGTCAGCTAGGAAGCATTTTATACATAGGCCCTCAGCTCTTTGGACTTCTGTAGAGGCAGAGCAGGGAAATGGTGGATTTGCAGGGGCTGATTGCGAAAATGGTTCTGTTGAAAGCTTGGCATACCGTATGGGTACTTGATCAGGTTGCTCTGGTCTGCAGCAAGCTTGATGTCTGCAAATTCTACGCTGACGTCCTCAACTCCACGGATCCTCCGCAACACCTGTGGCAATTGAGACCTGAGTTCTGAGACCATCCCAAAGAGAAACGCTGGGATCCGGCGCAGTGATCAAACAACATCTGCTACGTTCACTTTCGTATCACTCCTGATATTTCCAGGAGGAATGCAGGCATCCTGCCCATAGCAATTGTCCAGGACGATCGCATGCCTTCCCTGCAATTGTACTGTGATTGCAGAATTTCCCCAAAACTGGTGTTCAGACCCGCCAGTGTAGACACAGTTTCACTGCAATTGTGGTGTGATTGCCAAACTTTCACCAACATTTGTGCAAGGCATTGCAACTCACCCTGAGGGCCTCCACATCTTTGCCCCTCTCCAGCAGGGAGTTGGGGGAGTCTGGCAGGATGAGCCCTGCCACCAGGATGAAGAGCCCCGGGACCCCTGCCAGTGCCAGGGGCAGCCTCCAGCCCCAGGGGTGGATGAACTGGGAACCGTAGTTGATCAGACTGGCGATGAGGATGCCAATGGTGACCTGCAGGGAAACGACAGTACTCAGTGCTGCTCCAGATCCAGGTCCTTGCTTCTGTTTTTGTTCACAGCCGACGAAGCTGTTTGAGGCATGGCAAATTTAGCTTGTGCCGTTTTTGCACTGGTAATTGTACTGCCTTACAAATTGCACATTTCCAACCTCACACACCCTACTCTGAGGTTGAGAGGATTAAGTGCGAAGAAAGGGCTTACAAAGAGTTGGAAGATGACATTGAGTGCGCCACGCACGCGAGCTGGTGCCATCTCGGCGAGGTACACTGGCCTGCAAACAGAGATAAATTGGCTGACTGAAAATTGGCCAGCGGGCTAGTCAGTTGGGTGGATTGTCCAGGGTCAAAACCAGTCGCACAAGAACTCTCTCTTCTGTCATAGCTGTGTGGAAGCTAACCCGATCATGGTGCCTGCTCCCACACCCACTCCCAGGACGACACGGCCAACAAACATGAGGGCCATGCCGTTGGCAGCTGCCATGAAGATGGCGCCCATGACAAAGGTGGCTCCGGCGAAGATCATGACGACCTGCAGCAATAATGCACTTCAGCTTTCATGGCTCGGTACATTCCCCCATTGCCACTTTCGGCCCTCGCATCTAGAATTCGCAAGGTTGTTCTCAGCGCAACAAAGCTCACCTTCCTGCCGTAGCGACGGGCTCCAAATTCAGAGGCAATGGCAGAAACTGCGGCCGCCAGGTACAGGCAGGAGATCATCAGCTGCAGGATCTTGCTGTCGTACTTGCAGTATGGAGTCGTAACCCTGAGCCAAACAGGGGAGTGTCAGAAGCCCCGGCTTCCCCTCTTTGCACACAGATATCAATTTCTATGAGGCCAAACATTGGACAATGGGGGATGGAAGGCTCACTCTGCGTCTGCCTGGCCAGGGAACAGTTCCGGGTTGTTGTGCTTGTACACGGAGTCGTAGAAGAACTGCAAGCAAAATTTGAAACATTATTTAGAGAAATCAAAAGGCAGGAAGGTCAAGGAGCTGGGTAGTCATTGGTTACAGAACTTAAGGCAGGGGAAGAGAGAGGTGTACCATTCTCTGGAAATCCGTCATGGCCACCACGCCTCCCATCACACCGTTATCATACCCGAGAAGTAGCCCAGTCATGGCTCCAGTGACGACGACGATGAAGGTGTAGAAGTTGAACTTCCCTGCATTACGGATTTTGGTCAACAATTGTGGGAGATGTGTAGAGAACTCCTGGAGGCGTAATAAAGAAGAAGACAAGAAGTTACGCTTGCTTCCAGTCATTGTGTCCTGATACGATTTAAGGTGGAATTGAAGATATGCAAGAGAGGCAGTGAGAAACACGGAGAATATACCAGCATACTCTGAAGGATCGCGGCCAGCAGCCTTGGGGGCCACCGACTTGCTGATTTTCTCCAGATCCATGGCTTCACTCATGGCTGGTGTGTATGCTCAAAATCCTGCACAAACGCAATTTCCATTTGGTGGTTTTGGGGTACAGCAAAAAGGAAGTCACATAGAAGGCACCCAGTTCTTGATTTTGAAATCTCTTTAATCTTGGCCTGCCAGGTAGTCTGGGAGTGCCAAATCCTCTGGAAGGTAGACAAAGTTCCAACTTTAGGATGAAAGTCAGCATCAGCAGGATCCAATTTTAGATTTGGTTCACAGATATTTAACTTATTGGATTTACATATTGCTGTCGGAAGCGAGAAAACAAGGTGCTCGAATTCTCAAGTATTTGAAGGTAGAGCATAAGCACGAAGCGCCCGCATTAAGCAGTTCCACACTCTGCTTTCAGCGGAGTGGCAAGAAGCGCGATTTGCGTTTTGACTTCTTCAGAAGCTCAGTGCATGATCGGTGAATGTTTCAATTGGAGGAAGAAGAATGACCGCCTTATTGGAGAGTATAGGTACCTTAAATAGCTCGACCGAGTCAGCAAACAATCCGCGGGACAATCAATGTCAGACGTTTACCGTTATTGATTGACGCCCTCTAGAAGTGTTCTGTAAGTTGTGATTGTAAAAGGAATGAATTGTTTGGGAAACGCGACGAGAGCCGCTATGTCCAAATCTGGCATGGAGGGGGGAGGATGAAGTCGACTACGAAGCTGTGCCACGATACCACGACCGGAATCAAGAACTTGAGGGGGGGTAGGGTTAGAGAAAGTTAAGACAAGTGAACAATTACAATTCTTATTGTTTACAAGTACATGCGAGCTTTGCCAGCGATCGTGCGTCAAGCTGAGCTGCATCGCAGCAAATGCACGAGCTCACCAAGATTGTGATCGGTGTGCCCTCCATCAGAAAGGTCTAGGGAGATTCTGAACGCGTTGCAAAGAACAGAACGTTTCCGGTTCCCGGAACGCTGCACTTACTGTGCTCGATTCAGCTTTGTTTGATGTAAGAATATTGCAGATTGCAGGTAATCAGGTCACCCTTCTCAGCACACAGAGCACAAGCGAGCTCATTGTGTACTATCGGCAGAGGGGTAGGCCTAGGGGTAGGGGTCCTTTGGCCCCTCATGCCAGTCCCATGATGATGAGGGGAAGAAGGGAAGGGATAGTGGGGGGGGGGGGTGATAATACACAGAACAGAAACATTCCTCATCCTCCATTTCCTTCGTCTGTGAGCCGCATCGATACCTGTGCACGTGTGGGTATGCCAGAAAGACCCCTCCGCAGCCGCTGTTCATGTTTCCCACTCCAAGAACATCATCCCTTCACGCTTCCTTTTGAACTGTGTACCTAAGTAATGCAACCAGCAGGGCGCAGGTGGGGCATGCCGAGATTAAGGGCGCAAGAATGAGGCTGCCCCCTGCTGGCCAAGAACAAGAACTTGAAGAACTAGAAGTGGTCAAGAGGCAAGTTAGCTGGCTATCACGCAGATGAATTTGTCTAAAACAAGCTTGGTGATGTGGAGAGCAGGCTCAATGTCCAGATGACAAGCTTGAGCATGACGCCCAGATTCCACTGCCCTGACTGCCTCCTTCTGTCACCATCCTTCACTTCCCTTTGCACTTCTGTCCTGCGCTGTCCCTGTGGCCTGGTATTCATGAGAACTGCAAGGGAACAAATGCAAGCCCCCCCTGGTCAGAGACTCCTGACAGGACATTCGGGGAAGGATACCAACCAACAAGGCGGAGTGTCAGTCCTTGTCCGAGCAGCACAAGTCTGTCTTGGAGAGCAAGATGATCTAGATTTTATTTTTGACAGATATCCAGAGCAAAGACCCCGTTATGCTGATTCAACTTCTGACCATCTGTAGAGGTGATTGTTGATGCTGGAAATCCATGGTGCAAGGATCATTTTTGTAGAAGCACGTTTGATTGTGAGTAGGTGTAGAGCGAAATGTTTGGTAGATAATACTAAAGCATAGCAGATGATGGCCAAGGTGTAAACACATCGACAACTATCAAGAAAGTCTCCTTCTCTTTCTAATCAACCCGGAGCCTGCTCTATACAACCGGCCCCTAAAACCTCCTCCGCGCACTCCACTGCCCCTCCTCCTCCTGGGATGGGGAGGCAACCATGATGGCTGGTGAGGAGCGTGAGCGTCAGCGTTCCTGTTGGCACTCCCCATACCTATGACCTGCTCTTGACTCGGGCGTTGTTGTGCTAGTCCTTGAAGCTGTACCCCCTTACCCTCTGCCCTAGTTGATATCTCTCTGCGGCGCCCTGCATGTCGCCCTTCTGATGATGCAGACGATGAGCAGTACCTCAACTCAAAGGCCTTCCTGCCTGCCGCAAGCTCCCTTGTCAGCGGAATGTGGGTGGACAATGGGCAGCCCAGGGCAGGAGAGGGCAACGTGGGAGTGTGTTTCTCACCTTTGCAGGCCCAGGGCGCTCACTGTGCAGACGCCGGAGGAGAGGAGGAGAGGTAATGGCCTCAAGAACCATACTCTGCAGGCACTGTAGGAGTGCGGTGTGCAGCCGTTGGACAATGGCAGAAAAGAACGCTGTGGCCCCAATCAGGCACAGCATCGCAGGTTCTGGGTTGACCCGTTCTGCGGCACGGAGGAGGGGTCCATCCTTCCAGCAGCAGAGCTTGCAGTTCCTCGGGTGCTTGGTAACAATGGCTGACAATACAGTGCTTGGAGTCCATAGCTTTCCTGGTGTCTTAACAGACAGCCAGCACACCTGCTACGACGGGATGCACTTGCATGCCCAGCATGCAAAGCCCAGCAGTGTCCAGCTGCTTAACAGCCGGGAGGAAATGCAGCAGTCAATTCAAAATAAACTAAGAATCCAGTTTCGAGTGCACCCTGCACCATAAATTCTTCTCGAAAAACAACACCTAAGATGCTCGACCACATTCAGTCCGTCTTATAGATTCCTCAGGGGCGTGGAAACGTCTGCTTTGCATATGGTGCGAAAGTCCAGCTTCGGAGAAGAGCCGTGCAGCAGGAAGATTGGGTATATAACAAGATCGAATTTTTATGGACACAGCCGGAAGGCTGGGTGCCAGGGTGCGCACGTTTGACGCATTTCACCTTGGTCGCAGGTTCGAATCCCGCCAGTGGGGTGCTGAGATTGCCTGGGGCAATCAGCCAGGGATCCACCTGGCAGCAGCACTCGGTCCATCCCCGTCCCTGCGACAGGCAGGCAGTTACTTTTGACCCCTTCGAATTCGCAATTGCCTCCCATCCCTGCTATAATTGGGCCTCTGTCCGAGCCACCATTGTAGAACGGGAAAGTCAGGAGAAAGAGCAGCAAAGCTGCAGGATTCTGTTTATGAATGGACAGATGTGGAAGGCCCTCCAGTCCCAACCTGGGCTGCTGTAGCAACACCCGGGTTCTTCTGGACTCCACAAGGCCGCAGATGCGGGAGTGGTTGGTGTAATGAATAAGGGACCCTGGATGCTGGTGGGCCAGGGTTGCAGGACGGGTCGCCGTGCCCTTGCCAGCCGGAAGGACAGGGCAGGTGTGAGCCCTGCTGGCGCTGGCAAGCCTTATGGGACCATACTAGAATGGAGGAGGACACAAGTGCACTTGGCGAAGGCACCATGGCCTACAGCGATGAGGGAGGTGAGGAAGTCGGGCTAGGGAGTGGAGGATTGTGGGGCAGGGTCCTGGGAGGCAATGTGCGCGGATTGCTGGAACTTGCTGGCCAACGCTTCACTTGAGAATAATGACGACCACTGAATTGACTGTCAACCCCTTGATTTGGGGACTGTGCTGTCGAGTGTGTGGGGAGGTGAGATCAGCCTGGCAGGATAGCCATGAGGACAAGCTGTGCCGCTGCTGGCATTCAGGCGGTCCTCAGCCGTATGTCAATGCCGTAAGCCACATGGCCTGGCACTGTACTCAAAGCACCAGGGAAGGTAGGAGGGGCTTCAAACGCAGGCTCATGAGGACGATGGGATGCGATTTGTGCCATGCACTGCAAGCACCGCTCCCAGGTAGCTTGGGCTGCTGTAACCCTGGCATAAATGCGCAATTCTGAAGTGTTCCTCCCCCACCTGCTCATCCACAGGGAAAGGTAATTGATGTGGTGTGGCATGCATCGCCATGCCTTTTCATGAGTGGAAGCTTACTGAACGTGAGCGCGGCCTTTTCTGATTGCTGAAGTCGGAGTTCTGCTGACAGCTTAGGACCTATTATGGTGCTTCATAGACAGGTTTTTAACCGGAAAGTGGGGTTGGGGTGCACATCCAGCATGTGACAAAATTCACCCTTCGATGCCAGCCATGGGTGACCTCCTCAATGGCTTTGATGCATATGCCCACTCACGTTCAGTCCTTCGACCTTTCAAAGAGCAGAAAGCTCATCGACCATCTGTGGGGTCAGAGAACAACATCAATGCCACTGCAACTGTTAAACCTTTAATGATGCAAAGTGCTCATTTGCTATGTCGACAGGTACATCGTAGCTTAAGAGCAAGACTCAGGGATTTGAGAGCTTACCCTCACTGGCCCCACGTTGACAGGCTCTCAACTAGTCAGGAAGCCGTGTTGGCCTCCACTGAATGACCACAATAGACCACTGTCCAGAGGCGGCTTAGCGCTGCAATTTAGGCTTCCTCAGGATGCTGCAATTCATCAAGGTATTCATATGTGGTCTGGCTGTTTTGGATCGCCAGGCCTCCCCTCCGCTGCCTCAAGGACCATCCTGAGGGTATGGGCCGTCGTCCATCTCTGAAGAGGTGCACATACCTCGGCAATTAAGGTTCTTAATCACACACCCCTCCTGATCAAGCACCGTCACTCCCCCTCCCTTCCCCACACCCCACTTTCCGAGGGGTCCCGAAGGAGTCCCCTGGGAAGAAACTGCGTTCCCGAGCAATGGTTTCTGAAGCTGTAGCAATCAGCAAATTGCTAAAACCGAGCATCTGAAAACTACCCGTAAGCTGTACTACCTGTCGTATTGAGCTTGGGAAGGTGGCCGATGGGAGCACGCCAGCCAGGAGAGCTCTAGGGGCGTCATTTTTGCCTTGATACGACTGCCGACTTGTATCAGAGCTGCCAGAGAGCTCTCTTAGAGCCTTCGCAGCGAGATTGGATTGATACCATGCCGACATGGGTACTCTCTGACAAGCAGAAGCCAACAGGGCCCAAGCTACACGAGCAATACACGCTCGGTCAGGTGTGTTCAGCTATCACAGCGCATCAAAAGCTCGAGCCATCAGATACGGATACCAGGACCGCGAAGATACGCTCCATGTGGCAGTGACTTGTTCATCACTTACATTACGAGCAAGACACAGCTGCTGTGCATCAGGACAGCATTTCAATGTCTGCAGGTGCTTGGCAAGGGAGCATTTGGTGTGGTGTACGCCGCCCAGGAAAAGCAAGGCAATGAGACCTTTGCCTGCAAATCCATAGCCAAAGCCAAGCTGGTCAGTGAGGTGAGCCGTCATGCACCCACTTGAACACACAAGCCCTAGGCTTGGATGCTCATGCTTGTTCCAACAATGTGCGCATACTCTTCGCACACCACTGCGTGAAGGAAGTTACTAGCCCAACGTCACAACGGAGAGGTTTCTGGAAGGAGAGCTAGACCCTGTACGTGCAGATCAGTGCCACTCATGCCTGCAGGAAGGACTGTTGAGAAGCACTGATCTTGAGGGATGTGTGCAGGAGGACATCAAGGATGTACAGAGGGAGGTGCAGGTCCTGAAGCTGATAGGGAAGCACGAGAACGTGGCCGAGCTGATTACTGTGTACGAGGATTCGGCTTACGTCCACCTGGTCCTGGAGTTGGCCCAAGGCGGGGAGCTGTTTGACAGGGTGGTGGCCAAAGGCACATTCAGCGAGAAGATGGCGGCAGGTGAAACCCCCCCCCCCCTCCCCATGTTCAATCCTCACACCAAGCTGCCATGTTGTCACCTCCCCCGTAGTGCCATCTTCAGAAGGAGGCATTGGGATCCTCCCCAAGCCAGTTGGACATAAAAGTGTGATGAGATGTAGCAGAGGGAGCGGGAGATAGTGCCTGACTGTATGTGGTAGCATGCAGATTACTTTCGCACGATGGTGGAGGTCGTGCATCACCTGCACCAACTCGGGGTGATGCATCGTGATATCAAGGTGAGAGCCCCCTCCCCCCCCCTCCTCTCACACCCTCACCATGTGCTGGCAGCTAATGTGTTAATATATTTTGCTATGGCATGACTCAGCACTGCACTTTCTTCTTTGCCTCACACCAGAGCACAGACATCTCATGCATCAACAGCGTTCTGCAAGACCCTGGGGCAAGGAGCCTCAAGGTTTTGGTAGAAGGGGGCAGGAAGACAAGTTGGTAGATAGGTCAAAGCTCGGGAGTGACCTGCACCTTTCATGCAGCCGGAGAACTTTCTGCTGAGCAACAAGACGGACGATGCCATCCTGAAGATGGCGGACTTTGGCCTGTCCACATGGTTCAAGCCCGGCCAGAAATTCCACCACATTGTGGGCTCTGCCTACTACGTTGCACCCGAGGTGAGCTGTACGTGTGAGCATCAGATAATAAGTAGGGCAAGCGAAGGTCCTGGCGGCTCATACTTGGAATACTTTCACACTTCTCCTCAGAGGGCAGCGTTCCTCAGAGGAGAAAGGTACTTTTGGAGATTCGGCGCCACTCGCTTGAAGCGCGTTGTCCAAAGAGTCTTCTTGCCTGTCCTTTCTTTTGGAGAAGCATGCAAGGAGAATCATAATAGACCAGCAGCAAACTTATGTAGCATATGCATAAGAAAGTCGCAAGTACAGGAGCCTGTGGGGTGGGAGGATTGAGTATTGGAAGTGGATTTGAGACGTGAGAAGGGCGTTGCACACTGGTGAGGAAGAATGGGGCAAGAGGCTGTTCTGTGAGGGTTAGGCAAAGAATCCTTGGCTGGCAACGGCATCCTGCTCTTCTCGAGTCCACCCAACCCCGCAACTATCCTCTGTACTGCCAAGAAGGCTATAGCAAGGCAGCAATACAGGCTATGGGCGGCCATTGTAAAGATTGACCTAGCCCCTGCCTGCCATCACCATTCTCATTAGGAGGGTGTGCAGGTGCTGAGGCGGAATTACGGGCACGAGGCAGACATGTGGAGCCTGGGGGTGATCCTGTACATCTTGCTGAGCGGGCTGCCTCCCTTCTGGGGGGACACCGAGGAGGACATCTTCAAGATGGTGCTCAAGGTCCGTCTACAGGCTTTTTAACCACCACCCCATCTGCCCTGGCCTCCCATATTCAATGCTCGGGCATCTTTTCTCAGCATTGACTAGCACGTAAAAATGGTACCATAAAGAGCAGTATCGATTTGCATTGCGCCCTGCGAATACTCTTCTTGTTGCTGTTAAGAACATTACTCGGTAAATCGTGCTTGGTTTGCCAATAGATTTGCGTTTGCCGCAAAGGTGTCATGCTTATGGAACTCCAATTTCCCCCTACTACAAGGCAAGAGACAGGAACAAAAGGAAGACGGGCTCTCCAACAGGAATCTCTGCAGGGGAATGTGGACCAGAAGACCGCTCCGTGGCCGTCGATATCTGAGGCGGGGAGGGACTGTGTGCGCCGCCTGTTGACCAGGGACCCGTCCAAGAGGCCCACGGCTGCTGAGATATTGCAGGTTGGTCCACTCCAGCTCTCTTAAAAACCCTCCCCGAAGCTCATCCCCTGAATGACCATGCAGCGTGCCCTGGCTGGAGATCTGTGACTACCTCCGCATGGAGAGCCAGTACAAAGAAACTTAGGATGCTTTGCGAGGCTCAAAATTCGTGAAAATGCATTCTGACCACGATATATCCCAGATTGACACCACAGATCTCACATCCCACTTCCCAGCAGATTAATCCTCAGAACCTCAGAGAAGCTTGCCCTTCCCATATTCTTGTTTGGGACAGCATGTCCTCTCGGAACTGTTAGGATCACATATTATGCACTGGGAAGACACTCCACACACTCCAAAAGTCTGTTGAACCAGCACGGGTCCTGATTGTCTGCAATTAGCTCATCCCAGTCAAGCCCCACGCAAGATAGACACTCATGTGTCCAACATAACGTCCTGGCATGCAGCACAAATGGCTGAAGCAGCAGGGGGCTGCGCCTGACACCCCTCTGGACAATGTGGTCATCAAGCGGATGCGCAAGTTCGCCGCCATGAGCAAGCTCAAGAAGGCTGCGCTGCTGGTGAGCCTACTTTTGTGCCATCTATCACTGACTTCCCACCCTAAGTTTCGATTGACTTTTCCTAAATAGATACTTCCTATTTATAGACTTTTTGGATCCCTCTGGCCATCGCTTTCTCAACCTCATCTTCATGGTCGAGATTGAACCTTGGGCAATCAAAGATAGTGCTGGAACAGCAACATCATATGAGGATGAAACTTGGAGCTGGGTGACGCAAGCGTCTGCATGGCAGGTGGTGGCGCGCTCTATGAGCCCAGAGCAGATCCAAGGGCTCAAGCAGCTGTTCCACACGATTGACGCCGATGACTCAGGCACCATCACAGTGGAGGAGCTCAAGAATGCACTGCATGACATGGGCAACACCGTCACGGTGCGAGACCCCCCCCCCCTTTTCCCCATGGGTCAGTCAATAGCAGCAAGCAAAGAAACGATTGAGGAGCAAATCTCGTTGGAAGAGTTGAAGGTCAATAATGCTGCACACCTCCTCCAAAACCCTCCCTGTGTGCCTGCAATCTGTGTCAAAGCCAAATTTGAGGCCAACACCATCCATCTCTGTGCAGGACGACGAGCTTGCTGATGTCATGTCTGCCGCGGATCTGGATAAAAATGGTAGACACCTGTTCTCCTCCCCCTCATTCCCTGTAAGAGCTTGGCGCTCTCTTGCCACCAATGCCAGCCTGATATGTCAATCCAATGAGAATCTCAGTGGCTGTACTCCCTGTCGGGCTGGACATGTGATGCCTCTAGCCTACAGAACATTCAGACAGAGGTTGACGGGAAGCCAATGTGGACCCAATGTAGCGAATTGTAATTGTCCTGAAGTGGTGATGATGTGAAGTTTGGCAGCAAAAGGCTAAAGCTGTTCCAGACAACTTTGTCCGAAAGAAGGTGATGGCTGGCAGACTCACCGTTGTCTCTCAGCCACATGGGTTTCCCTGGCTCCATGGATTCCTGGGCTGCGTCCAAACATTGCGTCCGTGCAGGCATGATCGACTACGAGGAGTTCATAGCCGCCACCATCAACCTGAGCAGGCTGGAGCAGGAGGCGGCCTACCAGAAGGCCTTCCAGACGTTCGACACCGACAACAGCGGGTTCCTCACGTACGACGAGATCAAGGAAGCCCTTGCTGTGAGCCAACCTTCCGAAACTCACCGCCCCTGCCGACACCAGACCATCATTTCTGATGTCTTCCTGAGAGAGCACATGCCAAGGACCACATCCGTAATGGGAATGCTGCTGTCTTGCTCAATCACTCTGGGAGCCATGCAAGTCCAGCATGGTGAGGATATGGAGATGATCGTACGTCGTGCATTCAGCGACTAGTGTGGAATATGGCTCTTCAGAGGCAGCTCTGAACCCACTCATGTGGTGTTGCCATCAATTGGAAAGAAGTTGAAAAGGTATCAGAAGGCACAAAAGAAACATAAGCTGGTTGTCTGCAGGCTTTTGGGATCACTGAGGATGAGATCAAGCAGGTGCTGGAAGAACACGACAGCAACAAGGATGGCAGCATCGACTATCAGGGTGAACACATGAACCCCCTTTACCCACTAATCATCCGCTGGTAATCAGATCTCCATCCCCTTCTTCTGCACTGGCCTGTGGACGATCAAGATTTCCGGCAGTTTTTGGTCATGCTGCAAGTTCCAGGGACTTTCAGGGCTTTGAGTTCCTGCAGAGTTAATGGCAGAGGGACAGACAGTGTCAGATGAGCACGTCACCTTTCAGCACTGAGTGGTTGCATCAATCAATCCATGACACAGCTCTGTGTTGCAGAATTTCTGGCGATGATGCAGTCCCAGAACGACGAGCTCCAGGCAGCCTCATCCTTCTTCCGGAATCGGCCGGGGGATATCAGGGTGACGGGGGATTCCAATCAGGGGTCACCGACCCTGTCCTAGATACCAGGGCAGACAGGGCTGGTATGGACTGCCAGGCGATGTCCTTCTGGGGCCTTGAGACTGAATCTTGTGTTTCCTTTTTCCTGAGTTATGATGGCTTTGGTGTGACGAAGCTTGATATTTTTTCTTGTTTACCCACCATATGCATATCCTCCATCAAGTCATGTGGGCAATTTCGTGTTTGTGGGAGATATATCAAGAGAATGCCCATCCATCTGCGTTTGCAAATGCAAGGCCAGGATCATGTGAGGCAAGACCCGACAGTGGCATGCATGTGCAAGGTCAGGATTGTGTGAGGCAAGCTTTCAAATAAAGCGCACTTCATGGTGGACCATGTTTTTCAAGATGAAGAGGTTCACAATATTCAGGGAGTACGAGTGAGTACCACACGATTATGCAACCTCAATGGGAAGATCTATGCTTGGCACCAACAAATGCAGCTATTCATGGGTTTTGCGTCCATGTCTTGTACATAATTTCAAAGTTGGCACATGATGAACAATTATGTATTTATGCCAGTCATGTCGGGGATTGCAAATCCCCAGGTTGAATGACAACTGCTTGCTTGTGTCTGCAAACCTTGAACGTCTGATACCGTTCAGTGTGATAGCCATTTCTATCCCAGCTTCCATTACATACATCATGTGGAGCACAGTCTGGAGAATTTGCGCTAGTGCGACTGCACAGTCTACAAATCCGTAAGCCAAAACAAGAGAATGAGTTGACAAAGTAGCAGATTTGAATGCCAGGGATTGCTCATCCCTGCCAGGCTGTTGGGCTCGCGATTCTGAGACCGAGCTGTCTGTGTGTCTTGCTTGTTTCTCGCACAGTGTTGCATCTCCTCAGTCCAAGCATTCCTCCACTTTACATCGCCTTTGGCTTCGATAACAGGTGACTATCGCACCGCTGCCAGTGTACAAGCCATTGAACAGACCAATGTTTGCAATGGTCTAGAATTTTCAAGAAACGACGAAGAGATTCGAAAACAGCAACATGTCTTGAGGCAACTGATTGTTCATGTGTCACAAAGAAAATAGGGTGACATTGTAGCTTGCCGTACCCAAGAGGCTGGTCCCTACAGCATCAGCAGATTGGTCATGTGCTCTGCAGTCAAGCAGTCTCCATATGTCTCCCACCAAGCAGAAGGCAGGGTCTCCAACCAAACACAGGGCAACGAGGGTATCTGGCCAGCCTGGGATCCCATCCTTGCAGAAGCGACAGCAGGCAAGCCCTCTACAAGCATCAATTCTTCTTAAACGCAAACCCATCATACCACGGCGTCTGTCTCGACACCTCCGACAAGCCGTCATCCAGACCTTTGATCTTTGCCTCAATTTGTCCCAAGGCTTAAGCCTGTGCAGGTCTTGGCAGGCTGCTTGGAGGCTTGTGAAGGGCTGGGCTTCCATGCAGAGGAGCAGGCCACCCAGGCAGCCTCCTTCCCCATGGAGGCCTGTGAGTATGTGGAAGCCAGCCACCGTCTGCTCTCCCTGCAGACAGAGGTGGCGGCGCGGGAGAACGCCAACCAGTTCGGCAGCCTGCTTGACATGGCCAAGCTCGCCGAAAACGTCAGCCCATTCTCGCATCCTGAGCAAAGATGTCCGGCACTTGCTTGCAATGTTGAGAGGATGAACGTAGCAGCAGTGGTGGCATGGGCCCTGCCACAAGCGCATGATGACCCTGTCTATCATGTGTGGGGAGGCAGCTTCAATTTACACCCATCTCGAGTCATTGTACACAGGGAGGACAATGGCTGGAGATAGAGGGGGATGGGGTAATGGCATGTGGCAGACTTGTACCTTCCGACACAGACTCCAGGCAATAATCCGCAATGTGCTGCCTCAGGAGATACTCAGTCATGAACATGTTGACGGCTGGATGAAAGCTGATGCTGCCAACTATTGCCTGGGCCGACAGCTTGTGCGGCGTTCAGATCCGTTTCAGGAAGGATTTATGGCTGGGGTCGTGGGAGAAGGGAAAATCTGAAGGTGCTTGAGATGAAATTGCTGTGGCTGACGGAACAGCAGTGTCTGATTTCTGGCTGTGCTGCAGTCCCGGGATCTGAAGGATGCGCAAGCTTCTCTGGATTTCATCATGCAGAACAAGGTGGGTGCTGTGCCTCCCTTTTCACTTTTCAAAATTCCAGGAGACCTGCAAGCAATCGTGCCAGCTGCACCTGCCTACGAGCAGAAAGGGCTGGTGTCTCACAACGTGACATGAGCTGTGGATTGGGCTTCGGGTTTTGTTGCTGGATTATAATATCACCTCAAGAGTCATTTATTTCACTGTGAATGGCAAGTCTCACCCTCACAATTCACAAGGGAGAGCATGGCTCAGACCCATACCTTAGCCTGCTCTCCATGTCCTTCCCTGCCAGCTGTGCTTCTGAGGTCGGGAGGCACAAGCCATCCTGACTCCCTCAAAGCCCCTCAGGAACAGCTGAGCCATCTGAACTCCTGCGTTGGCATGTCCTTGGCCCTGACTTTGGATGCCCTGCCAGGATCGGCTGGTGGCGTTCCTGCAGCAGCCGTTTACGGGGGAGTGCCTCACCATCGAGGATGGCCACCAGGGAGACATGCTGCGCCTGCTGGCTTTTGCCACCCAGGACGCCGAGCTGCTGTGCAGGGGGGTGGCAGACTTCACCTGGGTCATGGACTTCAAGGAGATCAGCAGCACCTGGTGAATGCCCCCCCTTCACCCCTCGTCAGAATCTGATTGTTTGCAATGGAGTGTGCATTTGGAGCCCTGATACTCATCCTTATCCATCAGAGACCGGATGCTGTACTGTGAGTCTGATTTTCAAGAAGCCTCATGTAAGTGGTACAGCCTCATGCTTTCTACGACCATGTGCCCCAGCTCCTGTGCTCACTAGCTGGCTGCAGTTTTGCACTTGACCAAGATTGTGAATAAAGCTGTAGTCTTCAAACAGCCTCCTGACTAGAGGCCATCATGGTTTCACAACAGGGAGGGAGGTTTGACGATCTGGCATTGAATGCATTGCAGGATGAAGTTGTTGCAGCCGACGCCACAGGCTGCCGCTGTCACCCTACAATGCCATGAAGGTCTGAAAGCCCTTTTCCCATTGCTCCCCACTGCGTCTTTTACCAAAGACGAACACCTTCGCTGTAGTCCTGCCATCAATTTTGGAAAGGCTAGGTCGTGATGAATATACCTCCTTCAGTCGGCTCCTGTTGATCAGCGCTATGAGGAGATGCCTGGCAAGGAATTACAAGCGGTTACAACGGAAACCTGACAAGGACTTCTTCTGTGCAGGTCTGGCCTCTGTTCAGAAAGCTGTCAGGAAGCTTGCATCCCAGCCCATACCGGTGTAGGGTCGTCAAGGAACAATCAGCATCAATACTCAGGTCGCTGTTTTCTGCATAATTAACTGCAAGCATGAGTTTCTGTTTATTGTATATAAAGGCAGGTTACAACACAAGGTAATGCCAGAAAAGCAGTGCTGTAATGCCTTCGTTCTTGACCTTGACAGTGTATACAATTGCGCTCTCAGGCTCACACCCTGTACCAAATTCTAGAGGTCCACCATCACGTCCTTTGCGGCAAGCTGTGCAAAGGTCCTGCCGCCCCCACCTCCCTTGCCTTCAGGCACCTGTCCTGGGGCCTTCAGCAGATGCATGCTTCCCTTCTGGAGATGATGCTCCCAAACCTACAGAAGGGGTGTGGCGTTGAGTGCCACATTGACAAATTGTAGACAAGCCAGCATAGCTACAGACCACACAATCAGCCAGTCTTTGGCCTGGGCACTGGTACTCTGCACTTTCTTGGGCAAAGAAATGCAGCAGTCAGGACATGTGACAGTAGGGCAGCTGTCAGGAGACAGGACGGAACGCCGCAATTCATCCTGCTATGCCACTGGTACAAGCACACCACAGGCATCAACCAAGAAAGCAAGCGCATCCTTTGACAACTCGCCACAGCTTCAATGCCTGCATCCTCTCAAAGCGTCCATGCCTGCATCCCGTCACAGCTTCTAAGCCTGCAAGGAGGCGGATTGGGGTGGCAGCAGAGGGAGCAATGGACCTTGGCATGGCGCTGGTACAGGTACAGGGCGCATCTGGCATCCTCCACCGGGGAGTGCTCCCCCTCCTGAATGCCCAGGCCCAGCACCTCGAATGCCAGGTGGCGCAGCGCGCGCGCCTTGGGCTTGCGGCCGGGCTGCGTGGCCTGCATCAGCGGCAGGAACCTGGCCGTGTCCCGGATCATCTTGCTGGGGTGGCTGAGCAGCAGTGCCTGTGGAGGGAAAGCAAGCTGTCAGGGTGGGCAGCAGGGGTGGGTGGGTATGGTTTACGACTGTGAGCAACAGAGCATGGATCTGGGCTGTGGTGCGGATTTGTGTTCCCCCTCCATTCTGCTGGCAAAGTGTGTCTTGGTCATTGTCCAGAAAGCAAAGGCCCCTTTCACTATGACAATCACACAACCTCCTTGATCTCTTCTCACGATTTGGTGCCATCATGTTCCATCTTTGCCAAGGGTATCCTGAATAGCATGCCACCCGTCTTACAACCAAATTCTCGAGTAGATCGACAGGCCACCACCTCCACTTTGGTTGCCTTAATCCGGTATGTACAGCCCGCCCTTTTGGGCAACTACATCCTCAGGAGTCACAAAAATGACACACGCTTACCCTCCCTTACCAGCGACCATGATTACAAAGCCACAAGGCAGATGTTGAGACCCTTGCCAGATTATCCAGTACAATGCACTGCGAGCCCCGCGGGGGGGGG
>QAXI01000441.1:724970-737793 GCA_004335615.1 Chloroidium sp. JM | reverse complement strand
GGGGGGGGGCGATGCGCACCTTGAGGTCATTCTGGATGGCATGCCCCACCACCACGCGGTCCTTGAACAGGTCCGCCACCTCCTTCTGCACCACGGCGAACGGCTCCGCCCCGCCGCCATGCACATCCTCCGGGCGGATGCCTGACCACCGCGTGCGGTAGTCGCGCACTCTCTCCTTCTGCTGGACGAACTTGTCCATCAGCACGTTGCCCTGGTCGTTCACCACGCACACCCTGCACAGGCGGCGATGCAGCCGTTGAGAACGGGGCTGATGGGCGTATTTTCAGGTAAAAAGACCTCATGGACCGCCTGCCGGTCCGCTTATCATGGTCTGGGGACCCCCGCAAAATTAAGGATTTTCAATGAGCAGTCCATCGCGCAAAGGTGGCAAAGGGGCTTGCAGACAGCGCTTGGATGTTTTCGTTAGAGTGAGCCAGACGTTTTTTGCCAGACTTGGTGCTTGGCAGGCACCCATGAACAGCTGGCATGCCCTGTGTCGGCTGCAGTGCAGGCCTTTGACCTGTGTGAAATTTTAGGTCGGTGGGTTATTGGACTGTCCTAGCAATTTTTGGATCGAATGCTTACACATCGCTATTGTGCGGGGTCCATTTTAAAAGGTCAGCAGCACCAGATTTTCATTTGGGGCTATGGGCTTCTGCCTGCCATCTCTGGCGGCCACCAAGGTGCCACTATCCGTTTGGGTGAGAGAAAGCCCTCCCCAAAAAATTGGAGGCCTTTTCTGCATGATGGGCTGGTTTTGAACCTATCATTCAAGGTGAGGATCATGCAGATGAGCAGTCCCACAGCTAGTGGGAATGTTTACGACCATCATTCATGCTTTTTGGGATGCAATGGGAGGAATTTTCTTGCACTTGGCATGGTGAGTGACATGGTATTTTCCATTTCTTTTAAGTTGCACTTGGGAGGTGCAGCGCAGCCTTGAAAGAAACTAGTAATGCACATAACGCTGCGGGCGTGTTGCTCTTCAAAAGCTGGCCCCCTTGACATCGTGAGGCAATATGGACCTGTGAGAGGCGTGAGCAGGAGACAGAAACAATAGCCAGACTGCCAAGACAGTGTCACCTGGCCAGGGAGCTGCGCATGCCCTGGGGCCCCACCCCCACCATCTCGCAATCCACCGCCAGGATCCTGGTGGGCAGGGAGCTAGGTCCCAGCGCCTCGGGCCGCTTTGCCGTGGACCCTTCCTGGGGGGTAGTGCCCTTCAGGGAGCCCACGGACCTGCGCCCCGCCCCTATGGCACCTTTCAGGGACGCCCAATTGGAGTTCCCCAGCGTACCTGCAATCAGCGTTCGTGTGCTCAGACTGAGGAGGTGCAAAAGGGGAAATGAAGCCTGCAAAGCCTTTCACCCCTCGCTGGATCCACTCTGATTCGGCATGCCACTTTTGTGCGTCTAGAAGGATGCGTCTAGAAGGAGACTGGCTGCTTGCAAAGCGTTCTGCTGCCAGATTAATAGAGGCGGCTAGACAAATAAGTAGATGGCGTTCCCTGATCTTCTTTCAGCAGGCAAAGACATCCGATTACACGGCTGATAGGCCTTTCCATGTTCTACATCTGTCAGACAGGTTCGAAGAGCGCTGCAGTCCACTGCAATCACGCTGTGGTGCAGAATTCATTTGAAGAGTCTGCAATCAAATTCTGCACAGAGCGTCACCTGGCAGCGGCGGCTGCAGCACAGTCCTGCTCCTCCCTGGCAAACCAGCTGCCTCAGCATCTGCCTTGGCTCCCTTCGGATGCTTCCTCCGCTGCTTTTGTCCGCCCTTGGTGCCCTCTACAGGCACCCCTGCCCCGTGGCTCATGCCTTTCCCCTCACCCACTCCTAGTTGGGCCGCATCGGACTGTTCTGGCACCTTTTGCGTCTTCCCTTCCAGCCCATTCCCCTCCACTCCCTCCTGGCTCGCCCCCATCGCCAATCTCTCTGCCCTCTGCCGAGCCTTCTTCCGCTGATTGCGAAGCGCTGCCTTTGAACGCCCTGGAGGCACATCCCCTGATTGTTGTATTTTGGGGGATGTCTGGGCCATGCCTGGCAGCCTCCCCTCCGTATCATGATTGCCGGATAGTGCATGAGCCTTCACTTCTGCTGGCAATCCCTTGGTGCTGCCCCCTGCAATCTTGGTGCCAATATGAGTCCGCAACTTGTTCTGCCCCTGCAGGTCCTTCCGCAAGCTCAGTGGCGCCACCTTTGCGGCGTTGGGACTGCTGGCAGATGCCCGCTTTTGTCGTTTGTGCCGTACTTTGTCCGGCCCAGGAGCAGCGGCTGCAGAGGAGGCTGGCGGCTCCAAATGCTTGCGCTTGCCAGCTGTTTTGCCATTCACGCCGCCATCCAACCTTGCTGCATTGGCGGGGATTTTGCTGACCACAGGCTCGGTCTTCTGGCTGTCCTCCGGTCCTGGACCAGTTGAGAGGTGGGCTTGCACAGAGATGCCGTTCTGCAGGTGTGTAAGGCGTGAGTAATCGGCCTCCTGCATTCTTGGGTCAATTGATAATTATCGCTGGCAAGGTGTTCGTCTGCTTTAAGTGCATAAGAATGCCTGTTGACAGGGATGGGCAGCGCAAAGGAGGCACCTGTAAGCCTGGTGTGTCTCCCTCCTGTGTCTTGCGCTTTTTGAGTGGGGGCAGCCCAGGCTTGAACTTGTTGCCCCTTACCATGCTGCACTCGCCGCCTCCTGCAGAATGGCATGGCTATCAGAACCACAGAGTGTAGTTTATCACAACGAATGTGCTTCAGGTGACACTTTGCCACATCGGGCAGCCAGAAGTGTTGCCGGCGCAATCAGTAAAGAGAGTTCTACCTCAATCCTGCTTTCTCTGCTCCAGCACCTTGGCCTTGTCTGCCTTCAGGAACACTCCACCCTGCTTCACAAAGACGGCCTGCAGACCAGGAGTCGATGAGCACTAACTCCCAGCAGCCCGAAAAGCTCATCAAAGAGCTAGATGGGAATGAGCTTACCCTTCCAGGAGGAAGCGATTTCAGTTCAGCAATGACGACCTCCTCAGTCTCCTCCTGCGCAGGAAATTTCCTATCAGTACAGCTGGGCCAGTACTAGTGCACGCTTAGCGGTGAGCTTGCAAGCGCCAAGTCTTTCTTACCTTGGACGACTTGCTCTGCGCCTCCTCTGGCTTCATCTAGCACGATTCATCAAGCAATCGACGACGGAACCAAGGAGTCTTGTCGATTTGGTAAAGGGCCAGTGTTCGTTTACGCAGGTGATGTTCCGAACATTTTTTCCCTTCACGTCATTCGTTGCAGATGCACCCTCCTCTCCATGTGCATAAGCATCTCCATTGTAAAGAGGTGAGCCATGCATGCATCGTCCAAGGTTGCCGAAAGCAGTGCATGTCATTAAGTATTTCATAGTCACCTGCGCGCCAATACCAGCCAAAGGTGAGTGTGAGCCGTTCGCCTCGACGTCTAATACTGCAACCTTCTTGCAGCAAATAGAGGCTTTGAATAAATGCCATGCCACCCACACCATAGCCAAGTTTTGGGGAAAGGTAAGCTTCAAGAAATTGGCGACTTCTCTGATTTTTTAGTCCTTCCCAATGTCCTCTCAACCAGTCTAACGAATCCTGGATTGCAGTGCAATGAGCAGAAGTATAAGCTCGACAGGTGCCTGAGGCAAGAGAAAGCAATAAACAGGTACCAGCCGCCTCCCACCCTGGCAGCATTCTTGTTGGACATGCGGCAATGCTACCCCTGCTGAGCTGGAACCCATTCAATGAGAAGGCCAACAGATACACAATGCAGGGAGAAGAACTTCGCCAAGTCCAAGGAATTCAAGGAGAGGCTCAAGGAGGACAGGGCTGCCGGGGAGCATCGCAGGGATTAGCAGCGGCAAGCAAGCCTGAGGCATTTTTGGAAGCTGCAAAGTGGAGGGGCTACAGAGGAGTTTCCAGGTACGGTGCAAGCATCGCAGCACTGCTTGGTGACTAGAGGTCGGGAGTCGCCCATCGCAAGTACGAATCAAAACAAGTTTTGGCCCTACCAGCGCTGTAACATGGAACTCTGTAAATTCAAGAGCCAGGAAAGAGCAGGGAGGGATGCATAGGCTGAATGAGAAAATATCATATGCTCCAAAAAAAGTGTCGTCGACGGTGCAAATATTTGCAGTGTGGGATTTGAACCCACCCAATTCTGAAGCAGGGCTGAGGAATTAGTATATCATAATTTGAGTCTGAATGTATAATTTGTTTATCACACGCATTGCCTGTAGGCATTTAAAGAATCCTTGACAATGCACATTCTCATCCCAGGATTGAGAAAGCATCCCTGAGGGTATTGGGAATTTACAGAGCTGGTTCTTGGGGCCGACAGAGGACCAGGCCCAGGCTCAGGCCCAGGCCCGGGCCATGTTCCACCAAACTGACGTGGTGGAGGCGCCCAGGGTAAAATCCCCACCCACATCCTACTGTCGTATTGTGTCCTTTGTTGGCATTGAATTATCGTAGACTCATCGAAGCATTTCCTTTTGGAAGCATTGTTGTCTAAATAGTGCTGATCATGCAGCACAAAGTGTATCAAAACCTCAGCAAACTTGGCAACCGGACATTGCCATCCATTTTCATCCATCACAGACAGATCTATTCAAACCAACCATGTGTGTTCTCAGGAACCTGCTCCTCTGCTCCCCAAGTATGATCCCAGGGTGAGACCCTCCTTCCTTCTCTCAGACCGTGTCTCTTGTTTGCAGTGCAAAAATGTAGATCCGTGAAAGCATTGTCCTTGCTAAGCATGATTGTATCCATGTTGCTGATCATGGAACATTAAACAGTATCGATATCTCAGCAAACTGGCAACCTGACATTGTCATCCTCACAGATTTATTCACTGAATCCATGTGTTCTTAGGATCCCGCTTTGGACCCCAAATACGATCTGAGCAAGGCAACCAAGGAGGGACACAAGTAAGTCTTGCCCCTCTGTGCCTCTTTTCACCGCTGGTCACATGCAACAGCCAGCACTCCTGCATTTTGAAAGCAATCTTACAGAAACTAATGGCTGAGGTTGTTTGGAAGGTCTGCGCGATTTATATGGTGGTCACTTATTTGGATCCTGGCAATCACGCTTGAAACACACGATACGCCAAACAACCCATGCCATCTGCAAGACCATGCTTCCCTGGCTCGAATCATCAGCCCCTTTGCATCTCCACAGGGTCAACATCCTGCTGGGTGTGAGCGGCAGCGTCGCCACCATCAAGCTGAACGAGCTCTTCACCGAGCTGTCCAAGCGCGCCAATGTGAAGATCGTGGCCACCAAGGACGCCCGGCATTTCATCGACCCCTCCTGGGGCCTGCAGCAGAGCATCTACGGTGAGCTTCTGGTCATGTCCGCTGCTTCCCTGCTTCCTGCTTTTGATCCGTTCTTCCTCACATGCCTGGGACGGACAAATCAGGCTTCCTTTTCTTCCTCCGACCTTCCACCTTCGGCCTCAGCAAGACCAACGCGTCTGATGCCAAGCTTTCACTCGTCTCATGTCATACCCCACCATACCCCACCAACATCAATAACAGGCTGTGGTGCCGCAGGCGATGAGGACGATTGGCAGTCCTGGACGAAGAAGGGGGACGATGTGATGCACATAAAGTTGCAGAAGTGGGCCCACATGCTGCTGATAGCCCCGTTGTCCGCAAATACCCTGGCAAAAATGGCGCATGTGATCCCTCCCTCCCGCCCGCCCACCTTGATTATGCCCTCCTGCCCTCAAACAAGCAGCCATGTGATTCGAGGTCAGTCAGAAATCGTCAACATTCCGCAATGTCCAATTGGTATGTTTAAAATCTGGGCATTGACCGCCTTCCTGCCTTGAGCGAATGTAGCTCCACACTGAGCCTCCCTCACGAAGCCTTTTGGGGGGTGAAGGGCTACTGCTTCACTTTATTCCTGCAATACCACTCTCTCTGTGGACATCCCACAAGCCATCGATTGTAAAATCAAATGAGCTGCAGGCAACAATGTCCTCCAGAAATTGCAATCTGTTGTTCTGGCGCCTTGCCAGAACCTGGCTTCTACAGCATGCTCTCTATTGACACCACACTGCAGGCCCTTTGAATACACATGCCATGCCGTGCAGGGACTGTGTGACAACCTGCTGACGTGCATCGTGAGGGCGTGGGAGGTGGACGTCAAGCCCATAGTGGTGGCCCCCGCCATGAACACGCTGATGTGGAAGAACGAGCTCACCAACGAGCACCTGCTCAAGATCCGATCCGTGTATCAGGCGGCCTACATCGAGCCGGTGAGCGCCCCCTTCTGCCGCCTTATTGTGGCGGGGTTAGGGGAATTACACTCCTCACCGTCCAAGATATGTGGCATCACAAGGTGGCATATCAAATGGGTTTAGGTTGCAATAGCAAATGTATGTCAACTCATGCACCAGGGGGCCGAGCAGGTAGGGATGGCCTTGATTTTACTGTGCTAGTGTGAATTGCTTCAACATCTTTGGTAAGCCAGATATCTCGTTCTGCCATTTCCTCAAATCCTGAATCTCCATCTGTTTGGTAGACTCGTTTCTCTGAAATGAGGAAGAAAACAAGGCTGTGAGGAAGTGAGAGAATTTTGAGAGTTGGGCACATTACTTTCCGTTCATGCAGGTTGTCAAAACCTTGGCATGCGGAGACACCGGCATTGGAGCCATGGCCCCAGTCGCTGAAATCGTTAAAGTGGTGAGTCTGTATAATGGGGTGCTCCTTTGGCCACACTTTGCATGATCCTTCGCTGCTATTGAGTGCCTATTTCCAGAGGGGTTTTGACTACAGGCTCCTTAGGTAATGTTTCTCCATAAAGTGACCATTTATCCCCCCCCACCCCTCCCCCCCCCCCGATTCCAGGAGATAATCAGGGGACTTTGCATTCTCCTAGGGATATATCTGGGTGGTGTTCTTTGGCCAGGAGCACTGATGTGAGCGCCTGAGTTATGTAGTCCAGGTTCCGAATGAGGATAAGGAAGGCCACTGTAAACAGGCCTATTATTGAACGGACACGGTGGTGCTTTGCAGGTGGATGGGTGCGTCGTCAGGCTGGAGGCCAAAATAAGTGATGTGAACTACAAACCCACCTTGGCAAGCTGGGGCTAGTCAGCGCCCGGCTAATTTTTGTTTACATTACGCATTGTACTCGTGCATGACTTTTTGCACTCGTTGTCTTGCTGTGCATTGCCTTGACTTGAACAAATCTGTAATGGTGTCTTTGCAGAGAAAGATGCATTTCTCTGTGAATATAAAGAGAGGGGCCAAACATGACAACCAAGCATCTTGATTTCTACATATGTTCTGACTCTGTGTTCATTGTTCGGTTGCCTTCTTGTGGGCTTGTAGGGCAGCTCGTCTGGCCACTGCAAACGATCCTGCCTTCTCTCCTGCAGAGTGCAGTGCTAATCAATTTTGGTGCCACTTTTTGTGTATCCTGTGCCTGATTCATTCATGAAGGCCCTTGGAAAGTCATTTGTGACCTGATTGTACTGCGCCTGACCATTGTGCTTCTCTTGGATTCCGAATACAGCTAACATCCACCTTTCTTTGCATCCAATATTGCCAATGGCCTTCTTCTACCGTCCCATGCCAAAAGGACGAATTCACCAATCCCTGTCAACTGTCATTTTGGTATTCGCTCGGTTGCTGATGCAGTACATACGAATGCACAAAGTGGTGGCCTGCGCGCCTCACTCGCTGCATCTAGTCTGACACAAAAATTGCATTCACACCAAAGCATTAAGATCCCAGATTGTGAGACCTGGAACAGATTAAATGGCAGGGGAGCCATTGAGCACCCCTTTCTCCTTAACGCCCCTTCTGCAACCCTGTGTGTGAATTGCTGAGCCACAGAAGTGTGAGCTATTGTCAAGTGCCTGCCCCTCCCTTGGAGCAGGGTCTCACCATTGGGCGCAAAGAACAATGCATCCACAACCGAGCCCCCCCGCCGCTTTCGCAGCTCTACCGTCCACCCCTCCTGCAGGGTGTCCAGCTCCGCGAAGCGCTCGCGCCTGGACTCGAACTCCTCTGGCAGCCCCGACACAGGCCCCCGGGGATACACTACCTCCTCCCCAGCAGGCCCTGCCGCCGTCTGCTCCCGGGTGGTGGTCCCCGGAACCCGTTGCCGAGTCTCCCCCGCGCCGTTGTTCGGGGAGGCGCCCTCATTCCGCCTGCAAAACCGACACATTTATCGCCCGATTGCCAACATGGCGATATCTACCATGATGCCAGTCACTGTCCAGCCTCCCCAAAATTCTTTGTAGCTATCACTCGATGGTGCGTGTCGTGGGTTGTCTATGGCTTACAAGAAAGAATCTGCTGGAATACCCATCAAAGCTCTCTGTCCCCGGGTTTCCTTGATACTTTGCAGCCCTCGATCCTTCAATGCGCACTCACCTCGGTGCAGGTCCAGTGGGACCAGCAGACTCGGTGGCACCCCAGGCATCGAACTGTGAGTGTGCCTCCCCCTGCTCCATGACGCCCAGGGATACCACCTCCACCTGTCAAAACAGCCTCCCATCAGTATCAGGAGGATGTGAATGACTGGGAAACCAAAGAGGACACATCATGCAAAATATTTCCAAATCAGCGCAATTTTGACTGGAATTTGCACAATGATGTTTGTGTATTGTGAAAGAAATTACAGAAACGTCACAGGAGATGTTTTGACTTGCACACCGAAGGACAGCGATTGGGTGAGCATGCCACCAAAGGGGTGAAGGAGCCACCTGCCCTGTGCCCCCTGTGGCCTGCTGCACGTAATTGTGGATGTCCCTGTAGCACCCAGGGTCCACCTGGCACACCCTGATCGTCTGCAACCATGAGGCAGAAACCTTACTGTAACTCCTTGGCTGCAACTCTGGTACCTCGTCCTTTTATCTTTGTAAAGAGTTAGGCCCAGAATTTGGATTTCACACTGCCTTATGACATAGAATTAGGGTGCATCGAGGGCAGAAAACGGAGTGGGAGTCAGGCAGTGCAGTGCAGTGCAATTGCAAGAGGACCTGCAGAAGCTCGCAGGTCAAAAAGGAGAAGGGAAGTGGGAGGTGCTGTGGGAAGAGATAAATTCGGAGCCAAAAGTGGTGAAGGTCAACCAGAAGCAGAAGCAGGAATTGAAACAAGCCATCCTTATTTGCAAGAATTGTGCATATCTACAGAGGCTGTTCATCCCCACTGAAGAGACATCGAAACGTTCTTGGACAGTAAGCGTTGTCAATATGACTCAACAGTGCATTCTGCAAGGGACTGTTCACATGTAGAGCTCGGTCTTGGGCTTCTCCAGGGTGTGTGTGGGGGGGGTGGGGGGGGGGCTGCTCCCCTCCACCAAGACAAAGTGCATGCGCCCAGGGTGACAGCCCTTCCCCCAGCAGTCTGCCAGATCAATCCCTTATTGGCGTTATGACTTCATTTAATGTATTTCTGGACCCTTCTTAGGATACTCGAGAGGAGCAGGAGACACTGGATCCTTTGCTGCAAAGTCTCGTGCAGCCATAGGGGCAACCGCGCATCAGTCGTGACGTTTGTTTGTTAATATACTGGAAGATACCCAGTGGAGGGTGCTCTGGATTGTGAGAATGGCCTTCTCAGCCTGGAATGCATGATCTCATCCCAGCCAGTCCCACCTCCCCGGACCCTCCCCCTGCTCCAAAGCTACACCCCTCAGGAGGCAAGGGAAGCGTACCTGGGCGCCTGAAGTGTCCCTCGACTCGAAGATGGCATCCTGCCTTCTCAGCATTTCTGTCAGCTCGCCATCAGCCTGGCTGGGGGCCGCGTTGGGTATGCTGATCTTCAGCCGCATGCGCGCCCTCTCGATGCTGATCTTCTCCTTCAGCCGCGGCAGCACCTGTGGATTGCAACTCCCTTTGTATACAACCACAAGTGCTGCGATTCCTTTGCGGATACAATGCAATACAGACTCTTCAGACTATTCCAAGCTTTGTCAATGAGAGCAGGCATGGGTGGGTCACGGTCATGGTCTGTGTGCCACTTCCAAAAGCCGCTGATGTGGAGAAGGGAACCCCCTGCCTCCATGCATGATGAAAGCCCTGCCCGACACAACATCCTCACTTGAAAGGTTGATGAACTTTACGATGGATCACGACGGCGAAACCACGAAGGAGTCTCCCAGCTTCTCCCGCAAAGGAAAGCACCTCCAACCCCTGCTCCTTGATAGGAGGACCACAGGGAAATAAATGTCGGAGTTGAGTGAAAGCAAATGACAAAGACGTGAGAGAGACTCTTATCCCCAGTCAACCCACTGGGTGAGGAAGCACCTCCAGCGCCTGCTGCTTGGCGTTGCGCTTGAGGTCCACCGAGAAGTGGATGTCTCTGAGCGCGCGCTCCAGCATGCTGATGGTGTACGGCCGGCTAGTGTCGGGGTTGACGCACTTCTCCGCCAGCACGCTGGCCACGTCCTTGAACAGGCTGTCGATTTCCAGGTCCCGCTCCTTGTCAGACACCTGACCACAGCTTGCCTCAAGAGGTGGCTGTCGTTCTCCGGGTCTCACTCAGCCACTGGAGATACTACTTTTTGTGCATTTGTTGTGCTTCGAAAGATGGTCTACCTAGAATGGCTCTGCTTCATAAATCTGGGGAATGTCAAATCTACTTTGCTTTGCAGGAAAGGAAACCCCCCACTGCAGGAAGCTGGCAGGGCAGCGTCACCTGGTAGTCGCCCTCGTTCAGGATGATGATGCAGATCTTCTCCTCGTCAGTGGTGCCAAACACGTCCTGCAGGTCCTCCTGCTTGGCCAGCACGCCCTTGGACACGTTCTGGAACACGGAGGTGGTCTGCAGCACGTCATCCAGGGTCTTCTCCCTGCACGCCAGAGGCGTGTGATTGCAGCCTCCACAACTGACCGCAGACACTCTTTGCCCCTTCTGTGAGGCCTATCTCTTGGGGGGTTCGTCATGGAAGCGCTGGCTGGTGGCTAGAGGTCAGCAGTGTCTCGATTTAGCTTGGAGCGCACTTCGAAGGCTTGGCTGGGGAGACAGCTAAGGATGCATCACCGGGTAAGTGGTACAGGGCTTGTGAGGGCCTCAACAGATGATCATCGGGAGCAAGGGAATGTGGTTGGCACAGGAATGCTGATGCAAATAATGATTCTTCTTGATGAATGAAGCAACTGAGGGCACTCACACTCCATTCCTCCAATTGAGGACCTTGTTCTTGTAGCAGGCTATCTCGAACCTCTTCCCCTTCTTCTTGTACTTGACCAGCGCCACATTGGTCAGCCGTTTCTGGCCTGCATGAATGGCAGTGCAGTTTCAGTCTGAAAAGTCGGATCACTTTGCATTTGACGGTACAAGGTTGGGCACATGTATCAAAGGATGCATAGCATAGCTCAAATATTATTTTAATCTGTTCGGCAGCTCACCAATGGGCTGCTTGAGCGACATTTTGAAAAAGTAATTTCTGTAATCTGCTTCTGAGGAAAGTGCCTCCGCCAATTGCCTGCTCGGAAAATATCTGATACCGCATTGTCATTACACTGTCGAAAAGTTCTCCAAGGAGGGGAGTTCAGGCATCCATTAGAAGGGCAGTGTGTCTGCTAGGCCATAATTTGCGTGAGGTGGAGACGTCAGGCAATAAAGTTGTGCGACATTGCAATCGTTGATTGAACCTCAACGAGATCTAACAGCAGCGCCAGGCCCTCGGAGTCAGCTGGCAAGTCGTTTGACATGCATTCTGCCCGTCCTGTTCACTTGCAGCAATCAGGCTACGCCGGGAATGCAAATTTGGGGCACGCCACGCCAGCTATACCCAGGGCACGCACCAGCACTCAGGCTGTTCGCTCGATTCTAGAAAGATTCAGCTCAGGTCGGTAATTACCTTTCGCAATCCTGCGGTCAAAATCAACCTCCACATCATATAGCGTGATGTTCACAGGGCTCCTTCGCTCACATCAATCTTTGCACAGGTCTGAGGTCAAGGCCTGGGAGCCAAACAAGCTCGCAAGCGACTGAGGAACCAAGAACCATCCCCTCTGAGTTGCTGGAGGTAAGCACTGGAAAAGGACTCCGGCTGTGGACAATTTCTCCTTGCACTAGCACTTGCATCAATGGAAGTGGAGACGTGTCAAGGACACCAGAGTTCTTGTGTGTAACACTCAGCACTGGGAGGGATGGGCACACAACAGCATCTCGCCCGCTGAGTGTCAAACAAGATTTTGGAAGACGCCCTGTGAGCAGAATTCTACAGGTGGATTTGAAGGCAATCAATGTTTGCAGCGGATTGCTGAGGAGCTTGAGAGGAAGCAGGACCCCACTAGTAACACTGCTGCTGAGTCTGAGCCCAGCAGCAGTGGCCAGCAGCAGGAGGACAGCCAGGATGACCAGTACCCGGAATTGCAGGAAAGGATAGGGTTCGTCGGCGCAGGACAGGTGGGTGGAGCCTGTCACCTCTCATCCATACAACAGGTGATGGCCACATTTTGTACTAAAGAGGTGTCTCAGCAATGAGACTATCACGATTTCTCGTTGATAAGTTGCCACACTTCACATGCAGAGTCATGCAGCACACCAGATATTCCCGCTCTTTATGCCGTATGAGGCTGTCATATTGGTCTTCTTGTTAAGGATGCTCTTGCCCCAGATGCCCGTTTGCCAAGGCAGGCCTGTGCAGATGGGGGAGGCCCTAATTCGCGGCTTCATAAACACGGGTGTCTCCTCCCCGGACAGGATCTGTGCGTGCGTGAGGAGCGACAGCCGGCAGCAAGCCTTGGAGCCGCTGGGCATCACCACCTACGGGAACGCCCTGGGGGACGGCGCCTCTCAGCTCGCTGCGAACAGCGACATAATCTTCCTTGCGGCATGCCTAACACCCCCCCCCCCG
>QAXI01000441.1:689707-709225 GCA_004335615.1 Chloroidium sp. JM | reverse complement strand
GTGATTCACCAGTACAGTCGGTGTGCAGAGTCGATGAGGGACTCCTGGGCGCAGGCCTGGATGAGGGCCACCAGGGTGTCACGGTGCACGCGCAGCTTCAGGGTGTTCATGATGCTGATTAGGCGCAGGGAGCGGTGCACGTACTCGGGGGCCAGGGCGCGCGCCAGCGAATTCAGGGCACCTGCCTGCAACAGGAACACAGAACTCGCTTCCCTGTGTCGGCACTCTTGTGCCTTTGTGCCCTTTCCTTGAGCCTCCCGTCAGTTTTGTGGAGACAATGAGGATCCAGCAGGTTTGAGTACTGGACTCATCGAGAAATCTCTTCTCGTGACCAATATAAAATTCCCTTAAGACCACTCTTAGACACACAGCAGCTGCAATGGGGATGTGCTTGATGATGAAGGAACGATTCTGCTCTGTGAAGGAGAATTGTGTCAGGGAGGCATTGACTGATTTGCTCCTTGAGGACGTCAGTGCATTGCACCTGAAATTGGGAGCCCTTTGTTTTGGCCAGAGCCTTCACCACATCCAGGGCTTCCTCCAAACTGCAAGGCACAACAGCAGTATTGTCACATACCACGGGGCCACAAATTCTGACAGGGAGTCTGCTGCATCTCACTGCCTATTGCCTTGTCAATTGGACAGAGCAGACCACCAAATCTTCACTTACTGCCATAGTCTCCTCTACCAGTACCAGCAACATTCGACAATGTCTGTGATCCTCGGGATTGTGTGTATGACTGCATTGGTGGTGGTGGCAAAGGGGGATCAGAAGCTGGGGGAAGGTGGGGTGTGGAGCCTCCATTCTTGAGGGAAAGAATCCCTCCTCAAGAATGGAGGGAACTCTCAATTTTTCACCTTTTTTTGCATAGGTACTGGCAGACTGTGAGTCAGATGAGCGCACCGGTCGTTCTTGGCAAATATATTGATGAGGATATTGTGCAGCTCATCGCTGGGGAATATGCCACGGAAGCAGGCCTGCAATCAGTGACTTTGATCATGAAGAATTGCTGACATATAAGCCCAGGGTAGAGCCCTTGGCAAGTTTGCCATGGTTCCTTTTCTGCAGACCGCTGCCAATTGCTTTATATGCCTCTCACCTCAATCAGGAAATCAGGTTCACAATCTGACAGCTATAGCCCTACAGGTGCCATATTGCTCCTTGCACCAAAAGCAAGACGCATAGAAGCTGTTCTGGGAAGCAAGACGGTCTGTTACTGCAGGCCAGCGTAAAAGATTATCCGTGGACAAAGTCCCACTTTTACTCCCTAGGAGAGCAGGGGAAGGGGAATGGAAGCGTACCTCCTGGTACAGCTTGAAAGCGCCGTCCACTTTCCCAGCGGCATCATAGCCGTTCATCATGCAGCCGTATGTCACCGCTGTCGGTTGCACCCCTTGCGCCTTCATGTTCTCGAACACCTGGACCCCACAACATCTCTGGACAGGTTTTGGGAGGCCCCCTTAAGGTTGCCATCAGAAGCCCCAAAAAATGTGCAATTCTTCCTCCAACAGCTACGTCTATCCCGCCCGCCCCCTCTGCAGCAAGCAAACACAGCCACATCCCTTGTTGAATTACCCCATTTGCCACCCCATGCTGCCAGCACAGGCGAAGGTCCATCCAGCCTCTTCTACCACTTGAATAACCATAAAAATCAACAAATGACGATGTGCTGGGATGCCAGAGCGGCAGATTGACAAGATCAAAGGGATACTCCCTGCTTTTGACAAAGCCCCGTCCCATCCCCACTCCCCTCCAGCGCGACGGCCGATCGAGCAAATTGCGGAGGGGTGCACCTGGAAGGCGTACTGGATGTTGTCCTGGGAGCCTTCCTTGATGCAGGCGTGCATGAGGGAGGTGTACGCCTGCGCGCCAGCAGGGATGCCTGCCAGCTTCATCAGTTCCATCACCCTCTTGGCCGAGTACGCATTGCCTGCACCAGACACGTTTTAGCATCCGCTCAATAGGCATGAGACAATCGCAGAGACTGACTATTTGTCCACAGCATTGCTCAGAAGACAGCTACCAGTTTGTCAGCGATTTTGGCTGGTTTCATGACCACAGCAGGCTTTCCGATTTGCTTGCAATACTCTCGACCACACATATCTGCTGCGCATCCTTGCAGCCACCCCTTTCCCTCTCTACCTCTTTTACTCGTTGCGTTCTCTCTCTTGATACTCTATCCCTCAGCAAGCTCAAATGCTGGAGAGACTGCGGGATCTATAACAGGAGGGGTTGCACTGCCAAGCAGTAGTAAATGGCTTACATCCCTTCCCTTGCCATGAATTTTCATCAACTGCCAAGTGTGGTGTTCCGATCACATCATGTGCACACTTCAGGATAACATCCTACTGGCCCACAAACTTCTGCAAACCTTTGGGAGGCTTCATCGACTTCAAAAAAAGCAAACAAACCCTTGGATCTAAGGCTGGCAGTGGATTGAACCCATGCAATTTTGCTCCATCCCGGGCAGAAGTCGGCGAAATAGATCATTGAGGAATGCTCCTAGTGGCTTCTAATCACTGCATGGATTCAAGGCCGACCTGCGGCGGCACACGCGTGCAGCAGTGCCCCGAAGGTGTGGGCATCCGGGCGCAGCCGGTAGGCCGGGTGCGTCTCCGGCTGCTTGCTGGCCTCACAGAGCTCGTGGAAGACATCGAACGCACCCACTGTGTTTGCTGCCTGCAGACAGGCGGGTCTCAATTCCTTGCGTGCCTCTGGGTGAGGCTGGAGTTTGGGTCGTCCATTCTTTGGACGACAACAGAGCATCATCAGAGAGCATTGATCTTAGCACAGCATTTGCCTTCTTAGATTTGAGTGCATCGGGACTGACAACCGCAGTATAAATTTGCGACTTGCCCTGTTTATAAGCCCCAACCGCAGATACAGCTTGAACGATTTGCCGCCACCTCGATGCACATCTTGCTTCTCTGGCTACTCCAAATCTCAAAAGCCTCTCACATTCAATGTGTGCAGGGAGCACACCTGAAGGAAAGCTGTTCAGCCTTCTATGACTGACTTGCTCCTGAGACCGAATGTTAATAAACCCAAGAGACACTGGGGATGGAAACCCCTCAAAAATTTCACCTTGGCATAGCCACTGATGAGTGTGTTGTAGGAAGTGACGTCCGGTGAAGGGCCCTCCTCTTGCATGCCCTTCATCACTTCCTCTGCGGCCGCCATGACCCCCGACTTTGCACAGCCGTTCAGCAGCGAGTTGTATGCAACAATCCAGCCCCTGCAGGTGAACTTGTTTGCAGCGCGCTCGCACATGAAAGGGGGCACCGCAATGGGTGGCATTGGCTCCTCAACTTGCCAAAAGATAGGGAACTTCATCAAGTCTTTGGCTGGAGGTAAGTCAGTGTATAATGGGGTTTAGATGATGGAAGTGCAGATATGGAATGCAGACATCTGCACACAAGTCCTGCAACGAGGGCTGACTCTTCCAAGTTGTGAGAGGTCCAATGTGTACCTTTGCATGACCTGATGTGGTAACGACTTGTTCGTGCGCATGACTTGCCATGCCTACCTCCAAGAACTCAACCCACCGCCCTCCCCCTTCATGATTGGGGAAAAGCTAACAGGCTTGCAGAATTCACCTCTTGCTGGAGGCAGTGAAGGTGCCGCTGGCCTGCAGCGCCTGCCACTGGGCCTCCATGCTTTGGTACGCCTGGCTCATCACCATGCGCAGCTCAGGGGAGTTGTACGCCGCGCAAGCTGTGAAAATGCCCGTGTACATCCACGTGTCCACCTTGTGCTCACCCTGCACCGCCACTCGATCCTCTTCTCCATAAGCCTTGCCTCCTTGACAACGCCTCAGCTAGACCGTAGGGTGCCCTCATAGAAGAAGTGAGTACTGTCAACACTTTGCCCCTGGACGCGAGTTGTGCGAAAACTGGCAGGCTGGGAAGATGCACGACGCGTGGAACTGTTGAATTTGTGAAAAAGAGCCTCTGTGGTCATTCCTCACAAAGCCTAGGGGATTTTTGAAAATCATATGCCTGCGATGAAGGCTCATCTTCTTATGTGGGCAGGGTTCAGGATTCAATCCTTTCGAGAAGGCATTCCAGCACCCTCCTGAGGCTGTGGAGAAGGGGAACAAAGCTACAATCTCTCCCTGATCAGTAGGATGCCTGAATGCTCAAGGGTTCTCAGGTATAAATAAAGAGGGTCACAAGAGTCTGCAAAAGGGAAAGCGATGCATGATTATGGAGGGCACGATGCCTGCCCTTCCCAATCCCGCACTTCAACCTTAGCAGCAAAAGCAAGCGCATTTGGACTTGGACATTGCTTTGTATGGAGGGATAGTCTTTTGGGTAGAGAGTGCACCTTGACAATGGCCCTCCAGACGTCGACGGCCTTCTCGGGGATATCCTGGGCCACGCAGAATTTAAGCAGGGCCGCATACACGTAGCAGTCGCCCCCGGCCCCCACGCAGAAGGCCAGGGCGCGCCCGAACGCCTGCCGCGTCTCGCGTGCGGACAAGGGGGCTCCGCAGCACGCCCCCAGGAACGTCACAAAGTGCTGGGTCACGGGGGCAATGCCCTGCTCCCTCATGTCCTCCCACACCTGCCGGCGGGCGATCAGTCGTTTCGAATGTGGATCAGACGTGGTAGCCTGAGACCACTTCCCAGGTAAGCATATCCTCACAGCACATGTGCTTTGGAGATCGTGGAATAGACGAGGCAAGTCTTGAAGGAAGAGAGGGATGGCTGACCATGCGAAAACGACTGTCTGGCATGCCAAGAATTCTCAGTGGCTCAAAGAAATGGGGTGATGCATGGCAGGACTTTACTGAATTAGTGATTGCGTCCATGTACATCGTGGAAGGGAGAAATTCAAAGAGCTTTGCCGTTCTTTCGCTGCACCTGTTGCAAAAGACAAATAGACGTCGCCTGGTAGGGACAGGAGATGTGAGCCCCGCAGTCAGCGGCAGCTCTGCTTGCACAAGTTTCGGCATGAAATATGGCATGGGGGGAATGGGTCCGCAAAAGCCCACAGTGCATGCGATGAGAAAGGCACCTGCAGGATGCGGGCGGGATCCTTGCTGCGGCTGCCCTGGAAGGCTTGGAACATGTGCACATAGGTCACGGAGGAGGGTGGCGGCCCCAGCACGCGCATCTGGCGGTACAGCTCCTCCGCCTTGTCCAGGCGGCCGTCCGAAGCTGCGGCTTTGATGAGCAGGTTCATGGTCACGGCGTCGGGCTCCACCCCCAGCAGCAGCATCCTCTCGAATGTGGCAAAAGCAGCCTGTAAGGACACGAAATTTCAAACTGCCAGTAAATGTGGTTTTAAGGCTGCTCAGATTCACGATGCAGGCTCTGCTTCAAATGCTGTCAGCCTTGACCCGGCACTCCCTGTGGTGCAATTCGACGGGATGCAGCTTCTGAGAAGCTGCTACTGGTGGATGCATCTCCAACTTGCCGCATTGAGGATAGAGGTGAGGCATCAGCTCTACTACAAGTTTCCCTCCAGCCAGATTTTGATTCACCTTTGGGCGTGAGAGTTGCCAATCTTAAGTCAGGTCAGATCAGGTCAAAGATTAAAGGAGAGGCAGATGGGGCCTCTACAAATGGGATTGACGCACTACTCCAATGTGAAAGATCTGGAGGGGGAGATCCAGCAATCCTAGAGGCAATGACACCCAAAGAAGCCTCCCCCGACCAGAATCCCGGAATTGGGGGGGGGGGTACCTCCACCACTTGCGTCACCGCATACAGGTCCCCATGCTGCACGCTCTCCTTCAGCAGCGAGGTGTAGAGGGTGGCACTGGGGGGCACCCATCTTGCGTACTCCAGCGCTGCATCCAGCCTCCGAGCCTGGACACCAGCAATAGTCATGAAGAGAGTACTGTATGTATTTATATGGACAGGCATTGCGCTTCTTCATTGTCCGTGCATCGGTTCTCCTCTTCTCAGAGATGACAGGAGACAAGAAGATGATCAAGTTTGATGAACAAAAGCGGAATGAGAATTGGTACTGGGGCAGTATCAAGACATGATCTTACAATGTCAAGATCGCAGAATCTGGTGGGTTTGAAGAGGAAAGGGAGGAGTTGAGGGGGGTGGAAGGGTGGGGGTATGGAAGGAACCTTGAGGGACATCCTGAAAAACTGCTGATGCTGTCCATCGAATGCCTGGGAGAAGTAGGCTGCCCCTTGCCATGGCTTCTTCTGCTGGAGGGGCCAGCGCTTTGTCAGTATCCCCGCCGCATCCCTCACCTGCCTCCATGCAGCCGTAAAGTTCCCGTCTTGGAGATGCCTGTACACATCATCGCAGAGTGTTTGTGGAGCATACCGCCCAGCAATCAATCCATCAAGACTACAAAAGCACTTTTCTCCTTCAAAGCGTATGCTTTCTAAGCTGGGTCGACGCAGATCATTGGTGGGCAGACATTGCCAAAACAACACACAGATTCAAAGAGTCACGGAAAGCAATCCCTCTGGTACCTCTTAAATTTGGTGAGCACGAATGCCAATTCTGCTGCAGTGAAGCTTGGTTTGCATCGGCCACAGCACCACACCTTGCATATTGCTGCTTTGGGAGAACCTCTTTGAGCTGCTGAATGATCTGGGCATCCAGTTGTGTAGGTCTAGCAGCCCTGTCTGCTGTGGGTCTATCCTTTCTGGTGATTTGAGGCTTTGTGTGCTGTTGTGGAGGCATTCTGGAGCGTCCAGGCTTTGCATTCCTACGCACTGCAAGTGAGGCATTCTGTGCGGGTTCTCTGAACGTTGGCTTATTGAGGGAAGGTTGGGAACGGCTAGTCGTGGGTTCCGAGAGCGGAACATGCAACAAGTTTCCCCGTTGCAGGAACATTCCGGGTGAAAATAAGCTTTGCGAACAAGCAATGCCCAGCATTGGCACCTTGGGCTTCTACGTCCGCAATGGAACGTCCTGGACGGAGTTCTGTGCATTCAAGAATTTTGAAAGCATCATAAGCGGACACACACTGGGTTGTCGGAACCGACATGCGAATGCATATTGGCATTTGGTTCATCAATTGATACCATTGAGCAAGCCTCCAACGACTTTTGGCAACGTCGATCCATTGTTTGAACGGACAAGAGGAGCACCACCGACATCACTGACAAATCTTGTTGAGTGTCGCACGACGGTAAAGTCGCTGCTTAGCACAGCTTGAACAAGCTGGCGAGCGCGTGTGCCAAGCTGCTAGCGAGGCGGCATGCAGTCCTTCTACCAAGATTGCAGAGGCTGGGCACCCCTGCAGTCCTCTTAGGAAGGGTGAAGAGCTCCCTGATTGCCATCATTCCTGACTGTGCTCTCCTCTTACACTCTGACCTCATAGACGCGCAGCATTTCGCATTTACGGACGTATGAACCAGCAAATTAATTCTTAATCTTGGCATGCAGGGTGTCCGGAAGGCAGCCTCCGCCAGCCAAGGCGGGAAACAGGGGCCCCTGTTGATAACCAGCCCTAGCAATGAGTATGGTACAGCCCTCTCATTGCACACCCATCCTACGTTTGCTCAGGCTAACCATGCATGAGAATCTGAATACAACCTGCCTCTACAGATGAAGATGGCTGAGGGGCCTTTGCCTGAGGTCTCAGGGGGCTACAGACGGATTGTCACTACAGATCCTGTCTACACAAGCAGCTTGTGCACACAAAAGCAGGCGCCCGATCGGTTAGCAGTGAGACAATAGCCAATATGAGCATGCCATCTGCAGTGAAGCGGGTCTGCAAGCTGCGGACCAGCAGCAAATTCCGTGAGGAGGAGGGGTCCGTGCTGGTGGTGGGTCAGACCCCCATCAGCGAGCTCAGCCATGAAATCCCTGACCTGCAGCTCAAGACGCTGCTGTGGGCCGGGAAGGAAGCAGACATGCCAGCCGGTGACTTTACAAGCCCTATATCCACCCCTCCCTACCCTGACCACCCCATCCATTTTTAAAAGTACAGAACTGGCTGTCTTGGCATGGTACTGGCGTAGGGTGAGCCTAGCAATTAGAAAGAAGACAATGAACGCGAGGTGCATGGGGTGTTTTCAATGCATAAAATCACTCAAATAACATCATAAGCCTGAGAACGTGCTTCCCTGTGTAGGGTGGGGCGCCTCTGCCACGGTGCGGGTGAACGAGATGGTGATGCGGAAAGTGGCAGGACTCCAATCTGCCCAAGGTCAGATCCGCATGACCTTCTGCAGTGATGTTTGAGCCAGCTGCTTCAGTTAATTGATACTATCGTAACACGGATAAGCCACAGGTCTTTTCTGGCCCGCATAGTAATGGAAGCGCATACATTCTCGCTGCAACGGGTAGTGTGCTGTCACTCAGCCCTCAATTCTCAAATCCGCGGCTAGCAATGATCAGTCGTGCCTGGGCAGGTATCCTGGCTGCTGCGGAGATCGGGCTGCCTGAGCAGGCTGATTTCACGCGAATGGAGTCGGGGTCGATAGATCGCTTGCTGGTGCTGGACGCTGTGCAGGACCCTGGCAACGTGGGGACCCTCTTGCGCACAGCCACTGCCCTGGGATGGCAGGGAGCCTACCTACTTCCCGGTGCGGTCTTTCCTTCTGCTTGGAATGAGAAGCTTCTTCTCCCTATCATACAAGGTATTTTAATGATACGATATTCATGTTGAGGCAAGTACCTCTACTGCTGGTAATTCAATGGTCATTCTAGAATTTGACAATGCAACACTGTGCAGGGTGCTGCGATCCCTTCAACGACAAAGCCTTGAGAGCCAGCAGGGGTGCAGCCTTCAAGCTGCCATACGCTGTGGGTGATTGGCTGGGCCTGCAAAAAGTGCTGTCACACCACGGGCTGAGATGTCTGGCTGCCATGCCCCAGAATCCAGGTCTGCACCCCTCCCTGGTACATCACACATAGAATGGATTTACTGGGCGGAATAAGCTGCCCTTTGTGCTCGAATCAGCCAATCCAGAGCCTGGCTCTGCCGGCTGATAGATATCGGCTTCTGGATTCTGCAAGTTTACACCATAGATCAGATGTGCCACGCTCCACCTTCTCCAGGTGTTTTTACCAATGCAAGATGCTTGTAGAGTCTCAACCATTTGATGCATCTTTGGAGTATTCAAAACCTTATGAGGGCAACAAAAGACACAGAACATGATTGTTGATTGCAGAAGTAGGCGATGTGCAATTTGATGGAGATGTGCAATTTGATGGAGACAGCCCCCGGAATGCGGATAACATCCTCAGCAACCTGGGCCAGTCCAGGGTGGCGCTTGTGCTGGGCAACGAGGGCCGGGGAGTTAGCAAGGCTGTGAGGGAGAAGATAGACAGCGTGCCCGTGGCTGTTCCCATGGTCCCAGGGGCCATGGAGTCTCTGTGCGTGTCCCAAGCAGGGGCCATCCTGTTGGCTGTCTTTGGGAGAAGCTTCCCTGAATTGCTTGCGGTGAGTGAACAGGCTGCTGGTAGTTATCCAGATTGAGCAGTACTTGCAGAGCACCACATTGACAACATGAAGGCACCTGTCATCTCGTTTCGTATCAATGTGCATTATAGGCCAGTCTCCGATAAGCCATTCCCCTTGTCAAGGCTGCGAGCATTGCTATACTTCAGTTTATCATGTAAGGTGGATAGAGAGAGATTGCCGGAGAATTTCCTACAATGGGCCTGTGAGCCTGGCCCAACCCACCTCCCCTCACTCGAGCTTCCCGCCGCCACCCCTCCACTGTCAGCTCCTGCCCAGCCGACCACCCTCCCAACGACTCCCCATCGCTGCTGCAGCCTCCAAGCATTCCGTATGCACCCCACTGGAGTGTGGTCATTCCCAATCGGCTCACCCGTCCCCCTGCATCTGGTAAGGGCGAGAGGCATCAGACCTGGCCTCCCCCAGTTCCCCCTTCCGCGCCACCGCTTGGCGCCTCTGGTGAGCCCAGGAGGCTGCTGGGTGCTGCACAGCAGCCTGAGCAGCTGGGGACCGCGCACCCCCTCCTGCAGCCTTGCTGCTCTGTGGAGCCCATCATCACACGGAGAGCCAGACCCACAGGCTGGATGATCATGAAGCAGCAGCAGGGACAAAAGGCAAAAGAGTCCCGAGCGCGGACGGACCGACGTGAGAGTTTGCCGAGCGCTGCTGCCGGTTGTGTCCTAGCTGACTGACCCCCTTTGCAACTCCAGCACCCGCTCCCATCCCAAGATCACGGGAATGACGAAAATTGATCTTATTATATACGCTAGGAAATGGTCCGATTTGCGATTATGGGCAAGAATTTACCATCGTAAATTCTAGTCTTCATTTTGCACGGCTCGTCTCTGACCCTGCAAGCTCACACACCGAGCACGGCAGGCGATCTGGCCTCTCAGGCGCCCAGGAGCTTGGGCTCCCGGAGTTTGGCCGCCTTGGATGTGATCGTGTGAACATCGAGGAGAGTTTGCAGCACCATCTGCGCTCGACACCGGGTTGCTCAAGGTGTCCGAACTGCGTGCAACACATTCCCTTCGGTTGTCGAGCTGTTGGACCCTGCTGGGCCCTGCGTGCTGGGCATGCAAGTGCACTTTGCCACAGCAGGGGCCCTGGCTGCCTGTGTGGACGCCAGGGAAGCTGCATGATCCGTGCACTGCATTTTCAGCCACCGAAACCTGCGTGACTGCAAGCTCTGTTGCTGGATATTTGGGGACCCCAGCTCCGCGTCGCAGCACGGCTCACCCCATTGTGATGCTACGCCGGTGTGGGTGCCAGGACAGAAAGCCCTGCCCTTGCCCAAGGGCTCTCCCAAGCTCTATGCCCCATTGGATGGCCTCAGGCTCTTCAGCGTGGACATTGGCCATGAGATGGGGGAACACATGCAAGATTTGGCGAATGAAGTGCAAGACCATTAAGGATATATTGGCAGACAGACAGATGCACAAGACTTTGATAGATTGACAGGGACTCGTTTGCTGTCACATAGGACATAAATGTCTACAGCGTAAGTTCTATGGGGCACTTTATAGTGTTCTTAGAAGTAGCAGATTTCAGCAAACACTCATGATCACATGTATTAGTGTGCCCAGTGCAGGTTGGCCTCATGCTAGCAGTATAGCCTGCTAAAAGAATGACTCCTGTTGTACTCTGCATTGCATGGGAATGGTGCCGTATCATGTGGTATAGACAAACCATATGGGTCATTCAAGATAACGAACGTCCATATCTAATGCAATTTAATTACCATCAGTTCTGATTGGCCTGCTTGTAGTTGATGAAAAATACCCCTGCAAGCGTGACTGCTGCGCCAACAAGCTGTGCTGGAGTGAGGTTCTCTCCAAGGAGGAGGTATCCTGTGGCTGCTGCAAAGCATGGCGTCGAGAATGTGAGGCTGGATAGCGCCGTCAAGTTTCCCCTGGAAGCGTTGAGGAAGAAGACACCATAGCTTGCTGCACTCCCAAGCATGGAGATGTAGAACAGCAGAAGGTAGTCGCTCCCTGCAACGCGCGTTGCTTGTCAGCCAGCAGTAGTTGGCCATTGTGGAGCGCCAATCAGGAGGGTGCCCTCAATCTGCTGTCATCCGCTCTTGGGAAATGGATGTGGAGCACCTGTCCCACCAGTCCATTTGGAAGTGTGGTGTAAGCCTGATCGACACTCATGTGCGAGACTCGAGGCAGTGACGCGTCACCTGTCAGCAGCGGCAGACGTTCTGCCAGTTCTGAGCTCTCCTGCTGGGCAGACAGCAGCAGCAGCGGAATCCCCCCCAGCAGCATGTGGTAGCCCGTGGCCATGATGGGGTCTGCGTATTTGGTGACGTATCGGACCATCACCGTCCCGACGGCCATGCTCTGCGCGGCCAGCAGCATCCACCACTCCCCGGAATCCCAGATGCTCCAGCTGCTGCTGCTGCTGCTCACCAGGCTGGGCTGTGCAAGCTCACCTGCAAAGAAAAGCTCCAGATATTGCATGATATTGTGAATTTTATCTCTTACACAGAACCTTACTGAATGCTCGTCATGGATTAAAAGAATGTAAAAGACAATCATAAGCTGCAGCTCAATTGAGTGCAGCTCTTGAGTGGTCTCTGACAATTATTTCCCTGACGGACGCATTCAACAGATTGGCAAACCTGTCCATCATGCCATAAAGCAGGAGAGGCCCACACCAGCCGGAGGCTCTGGCAATAACTTCTCAGTTTATCACTGATATTCACTCCGCATGAACTTGGCATGCTGCTGCAAGCAACGCCCGACCTGACCCAGACCGAAATTTCAGATGTGCAAGCACTCACCCGTGGAGGTCCCCAGGTGCAACAACGCAGGCATTGAGCCTGGGGGGAGTTCCAGCAAGCAGAGCCCAAACACCCCCACCACAAGTCCAAAGTAGCCAGCTAGCGACAGTCTCTCCCCAAACAGCACAGAGGCCAGGAGCGCTACTGAGAGTGGTTGAGAATCGATGATCACACTGCCCAGGCCCGCCGAGGTCCTTTGCAGACCCTCCGCCAAGAAGCCCTGCATGCATGCAGAGGGTAAATACACATATTTGTGCCATTGAGGCACCCCTAAATTCTGTGCCGACCCTGAATCTAGAAGCCTTGCATGCACATGACTGCATGCTTTAAAACAAGGGGCATGACATGGAGGTGACATATGATTGCTCAGGGCATTGACCGCCATACATTGAGAATTGAACTGATGCTGGTTTTATGTTGACCTGAAAACATGTTGCATCTGCAAGCCCAAAGACTGCTATCCAGGCCCATGCTCTCCAGCCCTGCGGTTGGGGTCGCTTGTCCCAGACCCCCCACACTACAAGCGCAGCTCCTGCCGGGAGCATCCGCACCGCGCTCACAAACAGCGGAGCGGTGTGAGGGGAAAGTGCCTGCATCATCGACATTCCCTGAGTGCTGCATATGCCAGAGAATTGCAGCCTATCTGCCTTTGCAGTTTGGAAAGCGCAATTCTGCAAGCGAGGAAAGGGAGCTTGCCTTCATTGCCACCATGGAGGTTCCCCAGAAGAAGAAAGGGGACAGCAGGACGAGCAGCGCCCCAAATTTGGCCAAAATGCTGTCTTCACTACCTGAGCCAATTACAGTATTGATAAGATACATGATCCGAGAGCTGCTACCTCACAGCTATCTTGCATGGTTTGCTTACTCAAAGTACCTGTTGTGCTCGTCGTCTCGGTGGCATGCATACTAGCATCCTTAGTGGCTTCAGGCACAAGAAGGTTTTCAATCGCCTTTGGGGCGCTAAGATCTTGATTTGTGAGCTCCTCCTCTTGTTGGCTACTCGCAGCACGCCAGTCTCGACGTTTGGGACACCGCCTTAACCTTGTCGGGAGACTGTGTTGCCGGAATGCGGGGCGTGAAAGCTTGTTGAATGTGGGTAAATATTTAACACGCATGCTCGCCCACCAATGCTGATGAGCACGGAATGGCGATGCTGAGGTCGGTAACAAGGCACGAAAAAGCTCGAGGGGGTAGGGGTGTTGGAATGCTTGCAATGAGAGCAGAGCAAGGCATCTGTCTGTTCGAAGAGACTGAGCCATGGTAGATGCTGATCTTCCCATAGACATCCCCTCTACAAGGCTGGTAGAGTGGCTGGTAAGCCACTCATCAATTACATTTTGATGAGCAAGTCCTTCACATGCACACCGTGTTTCGAACGGTGTTTTCGATGATCGGCCTGGTTGCAGGTTGAGAGGCAGCTATTGAAGGCAAAATGGAGGTCAAAGTGCAAAGCTCTGCAGCTCAAGGTCGAAGAATTGAAGGCACAGCTACCCCAGAACATGCAAAGTGGCGAGGCCAACTTTCAGGCTGCTAGGTCCATCAGGGATTCACTGACCACAACAGCCGAGAAGAACTTCTTGGGGTACTACAAAGGGGAGGCCGGCGTTTGGGACAAACTCGTCAGGGCCTATGAAGCGGAGAGTGTGTTTCCATTCCCCCCGGACCTCCCATCTAGCATAACCCAGCCACCCCATCTTCCCACATCAACATGCTCCTCCTGCAATCGAAGCATTGGGCTCTGGTCAGAAGATGCAAGCCGTATATATAACAAGCCCTACAATGTCGAAGGCATGCACTGCACACCCCCGAGAAGCAGAGTCCTTGCTTGATACTTGTAGCAGGGGTTGCTTGCCAAGTGCAGCATGATCTGTAGATTTTGTCCCTTGTATATGATATGGGTCGCTGCTTGTCAGATGGAAATCAAGTCAATGCATGGCTTTTGTGTTGCCATCAAGTGAAGTGTGTGCAGATGTACATGTGGGGGAGGCGGCGTTCAACCTCGGCAGGAATATGGAGTTTGAGATCCCCTTCCTGCGGGCCCAGATGGTCAAGCACCAGCAGCAGCTCATGGACAACGAGAGGAGGCAGGGCGAGTACTCAAAGAGCGCTGCAAACGCGCAGAGTCACTATGCCCAGGTCAGGCTCCTTTGATGAAGAGGGCTTGCGCAATGAATTTGGTTGCCACCATTGAGTTTGGTGATTCTCCGATTCACACGATATTGATTGCAATCAATGCAAAATGTATAATCTTCAACCATGGGACTGTAGTAGTGTTTGTCGGATTTGGATTCTGTATTTGTTATTGGAGATGATGATGCCTGCCAGGTGTCAAATCTGGAACTCCACGCCTCAATCCTCTCACTACAGGCTTCAGCACAGCAATTTAGGCGTCATTTAACACAGGGACGCCTACAAACTTCCTTCTCATTGATCACACTCGGGCAGGGGGAATAGAAGTGAGCAGGTCCAGGCCAGATGCGACACCTCCCTTGCAGGAGTGCGCCTCTCTTGGCATTGAGGGGAAGAACGTAGTGGGGGAGCTGCAGCAGCTGACAAAGAGCCTCCCCCAGCTGCTATACGACGCGGTTGCCAGCATCCAGTCCAGAGATATCGAAGACGCTTTGCAGTACTACCAGCTGCATGTGGCAGAGATCCAGGGGGAGCCAGGGGCCACACCTGCAAGCTGGGAGAGTGCGCTCCTCCCCACGTTGGCCGAGGCGAGGAGCGTCCCCCTGGAGCTTCCCGCGAATGATGAGCCCCTGGTACAGTCCGGTGAGTGTTTTTGCCATACGCACTTGATAGCGCTGCTGCATCCTTGTTCTGAATTTTGTTTCATGGAGTGGCATCTTTTTTGCAACTTGGCAGTCTTCAATATGGCATCAGTGGTTATGGAGGCTGGCCAGCATTATGGTGTGAGCGCTGTCTCTGATTGACAAAGGACTTTGGGTCAAATGTGTGCTTGACCTGTAAATGGCTTGCTCAAATGGGAGAGAAGTCAAGGATGACGGTAAAACCAGCTGAGAATCTGCCGGCACATTCATGCCACACCCAAAGCACCCTCTTTGGCAAACAATGCTGATCAAGAGAATCCCCCTCCATTTCTCTTCTCCAGCATCTCATGTCACAGACATGAATGCAACCTTATAATCTCTTGAAGATTGGCCAAGTGAATGCATTGTGTGCAGAGAGTACAGACGGGGGTGCCCAACCGCCGCTGGACGATCAAGGTGGCGACCAGGATGACGGCGGCATCAGTTGGGTGGAGACGGATGCGGGGGAGGCAGGGGAAGGGGAAGGCGCCGAGATTGACTGGGACTTTGATACTGGGGGTGCCTCTCAGGAGGAGGCCTCTTCCCCTCCGGCGGCCGACGATCCTGTTGCTCCAGACAGCGATGGTGAGAGACCTCAGTGTTGCTCCTTCCTGTATGCACAGACAGCATGAGCATCGACAGCAAATTAATTTAGATTGTACAGGGTCACAGGCACTGACAGCACGAGTGCAGGCAGGGAAAAATGCACAGTAGTGACACTCTCAGTGGATGGGCAGATGCTGGCATTTTTTTGGAGAATATAAGCCCCAATGCCAAAACGCGAAGCTCCATAAAGATCCTCCTGCAGAGTAGCTGCACTACCTGTGATCTGCCTTGCCAAAACGATCATCATGTAGTAGATGACCCAAATAAAATGGGGGTCCTGTTTGAATTCAGACTGTACTCCACTACTCTGCCTACAGTCAAGCAGCTCAGGAGGAGCATTTCATTAAGCGAGAAAAGCCGAATGGTTTGAATTTGGATGGTGCGCCTCCTTGCAGGCAACATCGTGACGCATTTGGCAGCGGACGGCAATTTCCGCAACATGCTGGTGGTGGACCTCAGCGAGCTGCTGGCCTTCCTGCAGCAGCGGCAGTCCGAGCTGTCTTCCACATCTGCGCACCTGGGTGGCACCGGGCCGGAGAGCCTGCAGCAGTTCACACTGGCCACGGTGCAGGAGCTGAGGCAGGCCGTTGGCCGGAGCAAGCAGGTGATGTCAAAATTCTTGAGAAGTTGCCATTGGCGCCCTTTCTCTTGAGCACAATGATTTCATCGGTGGAGGGACTGCCTTTGTTGGCGGAGGAAGGAGATGTGTTCTGTCGCTTTTCGCTGAATGATCATCATGAAAACAGTTGCAAGAGCTGGCTCTTCGTCAATAAATCAGCAAACACCAAATCTTCAATCACTCGAGAACAATTTGCAGTGCTTGATTTGCCAGAATCATAAGACTCTTCAAATGGTGCTTTGGAAAAGGCATCTGGAATCAAGCCTTCACAATGGGAACAGTGTTGAGGAAGACGCTATCATTTGCTCAAGCTATATTGCTATCTTCTGAGCTGTATCTTGCTATATACACAGGCGCTCACTGACAGCCACCTGGCGGAATTGCTCTCCCTGGCCTCCTCCCGCCACGCCTTTGAACGGACCACCAACAACCTGATTCAGAAGGCCAGCCAAGAAGCAAAATTCTACAGGTGGGATGCAAGTGGGCACTGGGATTGAGTAATCCCCGGGCTTTCCTGTCATGGAGATGTGGCATGTCTGTTTCTCAATAGCGGGTGGTGCGGGTGCCGCTTGGAATGAATCATCCCTGCTATACATGCGCACAAGTTCTTTGCAATATTGCATCAATTTCATCCCAGACAATGAGGGTATGAACTATGGCTTCGGCAATGCTGCAAAATTGATTCAAGACACAAAGACCTTTGAGGCTCATCTTTCATTTGTGGCAGATTGAGGAAAGAGCTGGAACTCAAGATGCAAGAGCTTCAGGCAAAGCTGGTGGAGGATGCCGGCAAGGTGAAAGCCTTGGGTATCGAGTCGAATGAGCTGAAGGCATTCGTGGAGGAACAATTGGCTTCCCTTCTCAAGGGCCGGAAAGCCCGCATTACAGGAGATTTTGGCAAGATGTAGGCTTGCATGGCAAAGGAATGGCCGTCACTTTCGTGTCAATAGTGAACTCTCATATGTCCTCAGCTGTTTGTGTGGTGCAATATCAGACAAACTCTCCAAAGTTGTGACTGTCCAAACTCGCAATAATACCGTTTGCACAGGGGGAACTTCTATCTCTATTCTTACTTCTTGAATTGCGCCAAAACTTGATCATCCACACTGAAATCGGGCTCCTTCCTGAAGGTGCCCCTTCCAAAGTCCTTCTGGTAGCTGTCAGTCAGACCGTCGATGAGGCCGAACTCTGGGCGCCAGTCCAGGTCGTTCATTGCCTGCCACAAACAGTATTGTATCAGATTGTAATGGGTGATTTATATCTTTTTCATCTCACACATGGCAATCAGTGCTGACAGAAAAGAAGATAACGGACCTCATATGCCAGCACAGGCGACAAGCCATTTGATAAAGGCATGGGACCATGACCCATTGTTCCAGCCATATCTGGTGGGCAGGTGTGGTCTGGTGCTGGGTTTGAGATGTGAGGTGTCCAGATGATGTTGGCCTGACTGACTGGAGCAGTGCTCATTGGTGAGTACCAGAGCCAAGCATCATTCTCCCAGCATTGGCGCAAAGCTCGTCAAGAATCGTTTCTTAGGAGGGGCTGTATCAACGGCAGGTTTCCTGGGGGAAGCATCACCTTCTCGACGGAGGTGAAGAAGTGCTGGTCGCGCAGGGGGAAGGCCTTGGCCTTGCCCAGGTCGATGGCCTTGGGGTCGAAGTGCACCAGCTCGGGTTCGGGGGCCCCCGCGGCCTTGGCGCACGCCTTGACCAGGCCGTCGAACGTCACGAAGCGCTCCCCGGAGATGTTGTAGGTCTGCTTGGAGGCCTTGGGGTTGTCCAGCACCTTGACGAAGGCCGTGGCCAGGTCCTTCACGTGCCCCAGCTGGGTGACCTGCAGGGGACAGCAGAGTTTGATTCGTCGACGCTTAAGAGCTCCCCATCTTCCTTTGATGTTTGCTTGGATTGCATCAAAATTGAGATGTGGTGGTGCTGGGTGGCAGCAAGCTGCGAAAATTCTAGCCTGAAGCACGGTCACGAACAAACGGTATTCCCGTAGAAGAATTTGAGCTCTTTGTATCATACTTTGTGTGGGAACTGTCTGCTCAACAAGCATATTGTTGATGCTACATGTAGCGGTAACGTTGTCAAATGTGTGCACAAATTCAGCTGTCATTGCTACATTGTGTGCATAATTCCCTGGATGCAGGCTCTGATGCGTGCAAAGATGGAGTACAAAATTGCACCTGGAGTCCTGATCCAGGCACGACAATGGGGCGCCCAGCCTTGATCCGGTGGAAGAACCTGCATTGACATTTTGCAGTCGTCATCCCCATCTCATATTCCAGCCAGTTTCGGTGCTTTCTCCCCATAATATTTGGCCTGAGAACCAAGCACAGTATCTGCTCAGAATTCAATGGTACAGAAGCATGAGACGGCATGCAAGGGGCCTGCAGTTGACAGCACGGTGGAAAAAGGGAGGAGCTCACCATTCCTCTACTGGGTTGTAGTTGAGGGGCCCATAGATGTAGACAGGCCGCAGCGAAGTGTAGTTGACGCCCCGCTCCTCCAGCAGGCTCTCTGTGTCCAGCTTGCCCTGCAAGGAGGGATGCATGATGACCCTGAGAAAATCATTGAAGCAATTCGCTGCGGCGATGATGAACAAAAGGCGTCCACCTGTTCTTGGAGACATGTTCCTTCGTGCCATAGGTCAAATGGCATGTAGACCTAATGCCAACGTTGCAAAAGAGAGAAGGGCGAGGGAAGGCTTGCATGTGATCACCTTTGGAGCAAACCCTATTTGGAAGCGTGTTCTGGGCACCATTCATCATGTGGCGCAAATTTGGCAGGCAGCAAATGGCCGAGGTGAAGAAAAACAATACCTTGTGCCTGGACTTGGGGTCACCGGCATCGATCTCTCTGTGGGGCATCTCGTCGGACTTCTTGTACACCCCAGCAGAGCTGCAGAAGATGTACTGCTGCAGGTCCGGAATGGCGTCCAGGATGATGCCGGCCTCAGAGGCCTCCCTGCCGTTCAGGTCATAGACGACTGCAACGGAACACAAGGGGTCAGAGCTCCATCCTTTGGCCCTGCCTCAGCAGATCTTGATTGTTTTCTTGATGTGAAGACCCCCAGATGGGGGATTATCTGGACATGTTTGCCACTTGGAGCTCGTTATGGTCAGGTTCACAACAAAAGTTTGTGGCACTGGAGCAAGAAAGCAACGACAAGTGCTGCAAAATAAGACTCTCCGACTCAGATCCCTGCCTCAGATGATTTTCCCGCAGCTACCTTTCACTAGCCACCTCGTCCCCACAATCGATTGTGTGTGAGATCCACTAACGAGAAGCCCCCCCCCCCC
>QAXI01000441.1:664720-677426 GCA_004335615.1 Chloroidium sp. JM | reverse complement strand
GGAGGGATGCCACATTTGGCCAGTCCTCAAACGGGCTTTGGGATGTTCTTTACAATGTGCATGTCTCAGACAAACGTGTTTGTTTGTTTGAAGAGCCAACATTCACAAGGGAAGCGCAATTGTCCATGCAATGCGGCAAACACTCGGCTTCAGCAGATACCTGTCAAGTTCGAGAGCGGACTGCTGAGGCCGAAGGGCAGAAGAAGGGAGGGAAGGGGGGGAACATTGCATCCTCAGACGAAATTTCCAGGGGATGATGCGATAAAAGCAATGGCAGCACAAGGGAAAGCACGGCATGTCAAGCAAAAGTCGTGACAGAGACAATTGGGCTTGCAGGATTCAACGCTGTGGACGTGTTGGCCTGGGGAGCAATCGGGCACGCCATCGGCTACCTGGTGCTGGCCACCCAGAGCCTCAACAACGCTGGATTCAACCCCAAGCCCTTCTGATCGCTGACAGCACCCACGAGCCCGGTCTCGGCGGCAGGGCTTGGCTGTACCTTCTAGCAACCCGGTGCTGCCATAGAACTGTCTTGACAGGACCCCTGAGAAGAGGAACATTGTACTGTATCTAGTTATGGAGCTGTGCAGGAACACATGTAGCAGTTTTTGGCTCTACGAGCAATTCCAGTTTTTCGTGTAACCAATTTTGCTCTGACATCCTTCGCTTCATGCCTAGAACTATCCAGGCCGCTCCTTAGTCTTTACATCACATATGCCCCACAGAAATTTTCACATGCAAGGCGTCCTTCATCGCGCAGACAGCTTGTCATAGGCATTGCAGACGCTGCTAAAATGAGGCTCCATCATGGCATCACCCCCTCAAATGATGTAGCTTGACGCCTATAAATGCGGAATCACACCTTCCAAGTACCAGCCATGCAGCATCAAAACCCCACATGACGCTTACAGCACTCCGAACATGGGGTTTGTGATGGCATTACTCAGCAGCTCCCCTGCAGCTGATAGCAAGGCAGGGCTGGCCTTGTCTTCGGGCAAGCACAGGAACGCTCCCTCAGCATCCGGGCCAAAGCCGAGGTGCTTCAGGAAGTCCAGGCTGCCAGTGAGGGACGCCACCCGCTGCTGGAAGGCTGCATTGCTCAGCTTGATCCTCCTGAACTTCTCCTCCCCAGGATTCTGCGGACAAGTCAGAGTCAGTTGCTCTGGACGTTCATCATCGTTGCTTGATGAATAAGCACAGCCCATCGATGCCGAGGCTCTTCGTTTGAGACCGACACACTCGCCTTGGATGATCAAGTCACAAAAAAGATTCACAACTTCATCACTTGCGAGGTCTTGTGGAGGCCTAGCCGGGCCCTTCCAATCCCTTCATGGCCAACGGGAGTATTAGGATGCTCAATTGAGCCACTTCCGGCAAGACCATGTTTGAGGAGCTTATTCACGCGAGAAAACACATGTCATTCCCCTCTTCTCCTGTCTACAAGGAATCATCATACCATGTCTGAATGACACAATTTAATGCACCGTTCCAACAAGATCGATTCGCCCATGGCTCCTCCAATGCTGCCTGGCCGCCACAGGAGCGCATGAGAAGCCCCACAATGGGATGACAAGTGCAAGCCCCACCTGGTAGATGTTGCCGATGTACTTCATGAGGGTCTCGAAGGCCAGCTTGGCGCGTGCGTCGTCCCCCGCGCACTGCTTCTTCATGTCCACCAGGGCCCCCCGCATGCTCTCCAGGCTGGTGATGGGCTTGGGGGCCACCAGCGGCTTCTTGCGCTGCGCTGCATCCTTCTCCGCCTGCTTGGCACGCTCCCGGGCCTCCTCCTCGGGCGTCAGCTGCTCCGGCAGGCCCAGCTTCCGCCGCCTCTCGGCCCGATCCTCGGCTGCAACACCCACTCCGTGTGAGTTTGATCCAGTCATGGGGTTTCCTGGCCCGTTCTATTGCGGGCAATTGTCTCTAGAAGAGAGCTCAGGTGAGCCGCACAGTCAGGTTTAGCCCGGGCAACAAGTATGAATGTAGGGCTGCAGCTTTCCCAAGAGGTGGTATTCTGGTTTCGAAGTCAACATTTTGAATGCCATCTTCACGGTCCATTGACAGAAGGAAGTGAGATAATGAGAACGGTATGTTTGTGCATCCTCCTGACCAAGAATGTCCACAATACATCCACTCAGGAAAGCTCTGGCTCTGGACCTCAGTTTCCACTTTGTCTGTCACATTCCACAAGTATGTTCTTAAGCCGAACCGATGCTCGACTTGTGTCAGGAGGGCTTGAGGAGTGAATAGGGATTGAAGGATCTTGCTGACACAGATCCCCAGTGTTGCAGGGGATATGCGACAAACACCCTGACCAACCCCCCCTCCAGCCCGCCCCCCTCCAAACCCATGTCGCCACCAACAACCGTGTACACCCCCCAAAGCTCACCCAGCTTGAGCCTGATCTTCTCCTTGGCCCTGGCCGCCTCCTCCTTCTCGATCCTGCGGGCCTCCACGTTGCGCTTGAGCTGCAGATCAGCCTCCAGCTTCTGGGCCGCCTGGATCTCCTTGCCGAAACGCACCCGCTCCTGCTCCTGGATCTTTTCCAACGCCTTCTGCTCCCTCTGCACCGGGCCACACTGCTTCAGTCCTGGCCATGCAAGGTGAACGGGATTGGATTCTTTCCACTTCCTCCCCACCTCCCTGAATCTTCTTCAGTGCCTTCTGCACCTTCAGTACCAAAACATAGCTGACTTGGTGCGGGAAGTATCAGGCAGCTTTTTGTGCATCAGCCTCCAACAATCACTTGCCTGTGACTGTACGGGGCAGCTTCCCTCATCTTCCAAAAGTCAGAACCAACATGCTCCTGTGAATGACGCGACCATTTTCTACAAGCAAAACTGCTCCCTGAGGGCCGCACCTCTTTTTGCAGCTTGACCTTCTTGATGGTCTCCTCTGCAAGCTTGCGAGCCTCCTCAGGGCTCAGCTTTGGCTTCATATCCTTCTGCAGGCCATGCGAATTATGCTCAGTGCCAGCACATGGGGTATTGAGACTTCAAGAAAAGGATCTGCATGCATGGGCTTCCTCATGGCGGAGGGCGAGATGTTGATAGCATCTGAGGGTCAAAATTCTCAGAGCCAAGGAACGGATCGTGGGCTCTCTTGCAGCAGGTCCTGTGCACGCAATGGGGGCAAGCGTTGGTGGAAGAGAGATATGTTGCGCTGGGTCGGATAAAAAGTGGTGCTTCCAGCAGAGCAGTCTTGGAGAAGGGGGGGTACTCTATGAAGAGAAAAGCAACATCCCTTCCTCTGCGGACAGCGCTTCCCGGAGAGGCACTGAGAAGGGCAGAATACCTTGGGTATGAGCAGGGGTTCATCGACGCCAGGGTCCGAGGCATGCTCTTCCAACCAATTGAGGGCCTCCTCCAGCAAACCCTTGGTAAAGTGCAGCGCTCTCGTGGACCTGCACCAAGATTTTCGGTCTCTTTGGCTTCACAATTTTGGCTAAAACGGAGACCTGCACCAAGTTTTTTGGTCTCTTTGGCTTCACAAGTTTGGCTGAAACGGAGAGAAGTTGCTGCACAGTGAGACAGGGGCAAATTCTGGGGAAAGTTGCCCATAGCTACTCAAAGCGTTGCGCCCATATGCGAAATCTGACACCCAGGCCTGATCACATGATCCACGGACCAAGGAAGGAGGAAGATGAGGAGGGACGATTCATCTGGAACATAGTGCTTCAAAGGCAAATTATGTTCAATATAGAGGAGGAGCACCTATTGGCTGAATAGCCCATCTCTTCCAATTGCTGTCTAGTATTGGCATCCACTTCCACCGGCACCTGCAGCCGATTGCTTGCTCAACTATTCTCCCACTCTGACAAGCATGGGATGGCAGTGTCAGCGATGCTTCGAAATTCGTGAATAATGATGCCTGTATATGCACACTGATGTGCTTTGGTGCACCAACCAACACACGAAAAACAACTGTTGTGCAGATTGGTACCCACTTTCTCACTGACAGCAAGGCGATAGCCAGGTGCAGAGGAGTTAAAGGGAAAGGATTCATGGAATCCTCTCAACACCTCTCATCTCAGCAGACTCCTGGCCCAGGATTGCAGGAAATACCATCTCTTGCTCTTCCTCCGGACCCTCAGAGGTGCCTGGCTTGTCGCCGGACGCCTCATCTGCTGTGTCCACCCCTTTCAGCTTTTTGGAGGCCTTCAGAATCTCTGCATCCGCCTCCTTAATCTTGCGGGCCGCCTCCTTCATCTGGGCCTCCGTTTCCAGGGGGACGTCCCCATCCTCCTGCGTGGAGCCTTTGTCTTTTCAGGTTGGAACACAAAGAGGGATTGATGCAAATTGAAGGAGGAGGGATCAGGTAGACTGAGCTTTGGGGAAAGGGAGCTCATACATTCTACCAGTTGCGACTAGTGGGCCCTGTCATGCTTCCATAGCAGGCATGGGTGGTGATCATTCATGAAAGGACCAAGATCGCAATTCTGCCGCAATTACGGAGCGCTGTATCCAACCTTCTCTTTGAATCTAGCATGACCGGTCCGCCTTGTGTGCAGATCCTGCTCATCTGCAGTGCGGCAGGGCTTGCCACATTCCTGGCACTCTATTATCTTCACCTGGACAGCGTTTCCTGTCATTGCAAGTTGCAAAATTGTAGGTATTGATATCACAAAAATACAGATAGCGAGAAAGACTGGGCAGAAAGATCAAGAGAAGGTCTGTGGGAGAAGTGAGGCAATGCAAGTCTGTCTGAGAAACCCAATACTGTTGTGATTGATATCGAAAGCAAGACCCGCAGTCTGCATGCAGACTAGGGACTCCACCTTCTCCGTTGATTCGGCAAAATTTGAGTGTCCCGTGGCATCGGAATGCGCTTGGACCTCTTGGACATTCCTAAGAGCAAGACCACAGTCTTCGCAGGTCAAAGAGAGGGCCATACAGCCAGGAAATTTTCTGAGCCGCGCAACTACAATGACAATGCAGTTTTTGCTTGAAAAGGTGATGTTGAAGATCACCAGTGCTTCTTCCCACTGGTTTCTGCAAGGCCAGGGGCAGGTTTTAGGGCCTTGCCACAGCAGTTTGCAAATGCAAGCGAGATTTAGCAGGAGGATTGCGTAGAAAGGAGGTGATTCGTGATTCAATAGCAAGCATGGAACGCATCTTTAAATGTGCGAGCAATGGACGAGTACTAAGGTTGTTTGCAACAAGCTTGGCGGACGGGAGCCTGGCCAGTGCAGCTCGCTGTCAGAGAAGTAAGATTTCCTGAGTCTTCTGCGCTATCTCGCATAGAAGTTAATTTAATTAGCATTGCAAATCCTGAAGCTGTGGCATAAGCTCCACATCTGCTGCAGACCCTCAGCCAGCACAGAGGGCTTGCAGCTCCAAGGCCCTGCATGACAGGAGGAGGTCTGGCTGCCAGGCTTCCACCAGTGGGAGACAGGCGGCGGAAGAAGGGGCAGCCACCCCCTCGTACGTCCTGGGGATAGAGAGCAGCTGCGACGACACGGCAGTGGCAGTGCTACGGACCAGCGACGGAGCCGTGCTGGGCCACGCTGTCGCAAACCAGGTCTCGTCTGCCCTTTGCAAAGCCACTGCAAAATGGACAGCCAAAGCACACCGCTGTAACAGATGTCTGCGTGCAATTACGGTGGCCCATGTCCATTGCAGCAGACGTGACGTTCACAATGTCCCCGACAGAGGCAGGGTCATGGATTGACACCAATCAGAGCGGTGACCTCCTCCCAAGCTTCCATAGACCCTATTTTTAAAAACCTCCAGGCGGGTGCAGGTGGACATCCATGCGCCGTGGGGGGGCGTGGTGCCCAGCCTGGCGTCGGAGGCGCACAAGCAGGCCATGGAGGGGGTGGTGCAGGACGCCCTCACGCAGGCCGGGCTGCAGCCGCAACAGCTGGACGCAGTGGCCGTCACCATAGGCCCAGGCCTCAGTCTCTGCCTCAAGGCACGCTTTCCATGTCCGTACAACAATTCATGGCTTGAGAAGCAGGAACATGTCTCCTGTGGCATCATCATTCAACTGGGGAGAAGCTTTGCATGTACGCGCGGGCCTCAGCCTCTGCCTCAAGGTGCGATTGCCTGCAGCTGTGACTTGTATTTTGGAAATGATTCAGGGCTCAAGAGATGCGAAGTTTCCTCTGGGCCGTCCATCATTCGGCGAAGGGGAAAAGCTTTGGATGTCTGCGGCCTTCGCCAGTAATCAATTGACCTTGCTCAAAGATGTGCTTGCCACAGCTTGACAATGGAATGGACAGCGTAGCTCGAAAGCCTGGCTGGGGCGTTACAGCCCTTCAACGCAGAATGGCAGGAGGAGGATAGCGTGAAGCTGTTGAAATGTATGTCAGATGTGCTAGGGCAAATCATTGGGTGCAGGGCAAGCATTGAAGCCGTCGCATCACCACCTAATGCCCTGCCACCTCATATGAAGTACTCAGAAGCAGAGCAGGTCCGCACAGGCTGGATCACAAGCTCCAAGGGGCAGTGTCATCGTCAACAGGAAATGCCATGCACATGTGCAGGTGGGCGTGCTGAAGGCCATAGCGCTGGCGAACGAGCACGGGCTGGCCTTCCTGCCAGTGCACCACATGGAGGCGCATGCCCTGGTGGCCAGGCAGGCGGCCCATGTGCCCTTCCCCTTGCTGTGCCTGCTGGTGTCGGGGGGACACAACCTGCTGCTGGTGGCGCACGGCGTTGGGGACTACACCCTGCTGGGGAACACCCTGGACGACGCCGTGGGTCAGCCCCCTCTCCCACTCACACCCACCCCCCCTCCCAAGCCCGCTGTCCACCTGCCCAGACTCGGACACCCAAATGAGTTCTGTATTTTGTTTTCAATGTACCTAGGCTTCGCAGAAATGGGCCACTGTCACCGCTGAGGAGCGCTCGAAAAAGTTGGTGTAGATCAGGCCACTGGGGGAAGCTGATGTTGGACACCTGGAAGAACGAAAGGGGCCAGCTTGTTCTGCGAGGTCCCCACCATGTGGTAAAATTCCCAAACCACTTCTCCTCCTTCCCCTCCAGCACTGCTCACCCCACACTGCGCGATCCAGACTGCAGAGGCAGGCATTGCAAGATTGATGGCCGGTAGCTGTACAAGTGCAACTCGATCTGCCTCAGTCGAGGCATCACAGTACAGCCCTGTATTGCCGAACATTTCCAGCATAGAGTGTCTGCATCGCCCTCCCCTACCTGACTCCCTCTTTCCACCAATACAGACTGACATTATGGAAGGGTAGGCACTCTTTTCCTGCCCTAAAAATATCCCCTGACACAGTCATTCCGTCCCCTCAAGAATAGTCTGTTGGCACGCAGGGGAGGCGTTTGACAAGGCGGCACGTCTGCTGGGTCTAGAGCTGCGGCCCAATGGGGGCACGGCGCTCGAAAAGTTGGCACTGGAGGGGGATCCCCAGCGCTTCCAGTTCTCGATGCCGCTCAAAAAGTACAAAGACTGCAACTTCTCGTTCGCGGGCACCAAGACGGCGGTGCGCCTGGCGATCGAGGACCAGCTGCCGGAGGGGCCAACCCCCGCCAACAGACAGGCAGGATTTGTGGAAGGGGCTCCTGCTTTGCTAAGTAAAGTTTTGCATTAAATTGTGCGAAAAGTTGAAGAAGTTCGATCTAACCATAACCAAAAAATTATTAGCAGTTCCTCGAAGTAAACCCCTTCTTAGTAACCGAACACAGTCAAGGGCGCACTTTCTTTGCTTGATGGCTTTGACATGGTCCCTGGCTGTGCAGAGCTCCCGAGACTGTCTGATTGTGATGGTGCTCCTTGTGTGGAAATTGGAGGGGCTGAGATTCGGTCGATTGCTAAATATAGTCATGGGAAGAAAGAGGAGAAACTACAATTCCTTCTTCGGGGGGCTGTTCCTGTACCATAGCAAGATGTACTGATTGGAAGGGCTTGAGCTGGATGCGACACGTGGTCTGCAGAGTCGTGCCACCAAGAATGGGGAGGCAAGAGCTTGATTTGCATGTCGAAGTCTTCAGTCTTCAGTCCAAGGCGATTGTAGATGACGAATGCGGGTTAAAACCTGCATGGAGCTCGACTTGTCCGATCCCAAGACGTCAATGACAAGCCCTCTCAGCGCAACCATCGTCCGCCCAGTGAGAGAAATTTGCGTGCAGGTGAGGGCAGATATCGCAGCCTCCTTCCAGAGAGTTGCGGTGGAGCACCTCCGCAACAGGTGCACGCGAGCCGTGGAGTGGGCCAGGGAGGACTTTCCGGAAATCCGGCACTTCGTTGCGGCCGGGGGGGTGGCGGCCAACTCGCAGCTGCGGGCCGCGTTGGAAGAGGTCACAGAGAGGTGGTGCACTTGACTTGCATTCTTTGGATTTCTCAAGGATGGTCTTGGGACATTGGAGGTGATGAAGCGGGAAAAAAACCTGGAAAGGCGATTGAAGGTGGCCTCGTACATGAATTTGAAGGTTGAAAGGGGACTCATAAATGACATGCTGATTGCTGTAGTCCACCTTTACATAACTCGGAATCACCCAGGACATGACAAGTCTATGCAGACTTGGTTCCGCAGTTGCTGACCAAGGGTATCCAGAGAGCGCTATTGGTAAAGATGCTGGCACCGGCATAATGAGTCTTGACATGAGCCATCTGGCAAATTTTATCTTTGCCATAATGCACTTGGCTCGCATGTCCCTTCCTCTTTCATTGGTGATTTCCACTGCCTGAGGGTCCAGCTTTGCAGGGCGGGGCTGAGCTTGGTGTGCCCCCCACCGCTGCTGTGCACGGACAACGGCATCATGGTGGCCTGGGCAGGCATCGAGAGGTGCCTCCCCCCTGCTGTACGTTGAAAAGCATGACAACCCTTCAGGATGCAGGAACTGGAATGCCTCATCAATTTGAATTTATTTTCCATCAAACGCCCCTGCCCTATTTTTGGGAGACCTCATTCTGCATACACAGAGATCATGCGGCCAATGTTGATCTTCCTTTCTGAATTCTGTCTTGCAAAGATATTATTTTCCCGTTCAGGACCTGCATGGCTGTGCAGCAGCCCTGTTCTGAACTGAATAGTCCCCCATGGCACCCTGGCCTCACCTGCAGCATTTAAAGACGAGGCTTCCAGCATCTCTGCAGCCCTCACTGTAGACAAAGAGCAGGGGATGGCTGTTGTAGGAGAGGACCATGGAGCGATAGCGGTGAGAACAGGAGGTACATCTTACAGTTTAGTGAGCGTTGCTCATACCCATGCGTGGTGTGCAGGTGGCGCCTGGGTCTGCAGGAGGAGCCCCCTCCCATGCCACTTCCTGAAAGGGAGCACTACATCGACGTTCGTCCGCGGTGGCCCCTAACTGACAGGTACATCGCTGCACGTCTGTTAGTTGTGATATGGCCTCATCAGAATTGCTTATGGCCCAGAGTAAAGCCCATCTGCAAATGCAACCTCGATGGAAGAGTGCTTCCCCTGGGTCATCATTTTCTTGAAGTTTAGTTGGCAAAGCATCCTGTAGATGAAGTGCGGCACATTGCACTTCAGTGTAGACCTCTGTTCCCGTGTCAGGTTGCAAGCTCAAGTCTTGCATTCATGGCATTGGGCAGCATGTCGTTTTCCAAGGCAGTCATGGTCATGCAGGGTGGATCGGCGGCTGAGGGTGGAGACAAGGAGCCAAAGAAAGAGCCGCATCTTCCCCAGTTTGACAGAAGTGACCATGGCAAGACAAGAAAGCCGAGAGCAGGTGGCATTGTCGGCTGTGTAGGATAACGGTGGCAATTGCCTGTAAGATAATCTGCTGGCTCGAATGCGTGGTATGTATGCCTTTGCCAATGCTGAGCCAAACGGATGACAAATTGAGAAACTGATAAAAGTATGTCCGCATTATGAATTTTGAAAGAGATTGATAAACTCTTGGCATTGAAACCTTACATCTGGGGAGGATCATTCTTTGCTGACTTGCTCATTGTTGACAGACCTGGCATTTACTCTATCTCACAAACAAGCATGACGTGATTGACATTCAGCAGTTCAAAGACCAACGCTTGCATTGGGCAGAGCATACGACGCTCGTAATTTTACAGTGTATTGGCAAAGTTATACAACCGCCTCTTCAGAAACAAAGGCAGGCATATTCGCTGAAGCTGTGCAGTGGCATCACATCTTGGACTTAGCCTGCATCTGGGCGCGTAGAACGCGTCGCATGACCTTGTTCGATGCAGTCCGCGGCAAAGAGGAAATGACCACAACCTGCCACAGCAAGCCAACATTTGGATCTGCATGGGATACTTCTCTGGCAAATCTTCATGCAAAAAGTCATTGGACAATTGTGCATGAGAAATGGATGCGTTCAAAAGGACATTGCAGCTTCCTGAGTGAATGCTAGGCACCGCTGTCCATGCCGCTGATGAAGAATACCCCCAAAAGGTGGTGAATGCACCTGTTGAAGTTTGAAAAGGGGGTTGATTTCCCGGATGGCACGCTGACACCTCCTCTTCACGTCAGCCAGATCCTGGCAGGACTCTGGCTGGGAGGGCACCACAAACATGACCAGGCTGTCAGGCCCACCTCCGGCCTGGCAAATAGGGAGAGTCAGACCACTTATCCAAAGTCTGCTGTTTGATGGTAGGGAAGTTTCCAGATCATGAGGCCATGTGTGGCATAGATGACAAATCATCATGCCAGAGGCCATGCCCAAGTTGGAGGGACACTGTTTCCTCCCACAGGCAAACGAACAGTGAAGGGCCTCATGTTTGATTTGCGGTCAGGATTGCAAGGGCAAACCCATGTTCTCTGAAGTTGTAAGCTTCTGCTGACAGGGATGCAATAGAAATGTGAAGATCCCTAACAATCAGGCAGTCATTTCTGGCAATCAAGATTGTCTAACAATACAATTATGTCAAAGCAAGGAGCATGCATGTCACCTGAGGCACAGCCACTGCCGCACTCTCCAATATGCCATCCACATTCTTTGCACACGCCCTTTCCAGCTCCACGGAAGACACCTGCAGATGATGCTCTTCATCCACACATTTCTGTGCCCACAAATTGAGAATGAAGAATGAGAATAGAGCAGGCACGCTCATTGGAGTCCAAAAGCTGTGTGCTGCCAAAGCTGTGCCAGCGCCAGAATTTGAAGGTCGCCAATCCGCGGCAGCCTGCCACTTCCCTAGCACGCATGCCAGCTCCCACCGCCAACGACACACTGAACCATTCTGCGGAGCCACAGCAAGCTCATTGCAATGGACATTCAGGCAGAAACCAGGGATCTGGAGAATTTACTTTGATGCCACCGAGATTCATGGTGTCGTCGCTGCGGCCGTGTGCGGTGTAGTAGCCCCCTGCCATGCGCTCAAAGGTGTCTCCGTGCCGTCGCAAAGGGACGCGCAGACCCACAGCAGTGGGCATCCCCTGCACAGATTTTGGCCTTCTTGTTCAAAAGGTGCTGCAAGCTCTCTTCTGTATGAACACAAGCTCGAGAGTATGCCTTGAAATTCCTTGCTCATAACATCCATTTGTCAGATCAGGTCAAAACTTGCACGGGATGCAGCGACCCCGGGAAGGCTTTGAATCGCATTCTTGTGGCAAGTCCCCTTCAAATTGACCTCCACGCCCCTAGATGCAAATGACTCTTTATCGGTGTCTGGCATTGAGTACAGAAGCATACCTAAGGAGTGGTCATGGGGCTGTTGGCTCATGGATGACAGGGCATCATGTGGGTCACAATCACGCCTTATACATCTAGTGCTTCTTAGATGGGTGTTCTTCTCACAAATGATTGGCAAGGTGAGGAGCGCATACGATTTACAGTGATGTCTGTGAAAACATCGTGCATTTCGGAAGCTAAGCAAGGCTTGGAGGCCACCTTGAAATACACTTTGTTGTGGTCGGCATTCAGGAGCCTCTGAGAGCTGCCCAGGAAGGGGGGCACCACTGTCAGCTCTCCCATGCAGGGTTCAAGCGACGGGTAGGCGCTCTGCCTGACTTTCCCTTCCTCCTCTAACAAAATGTTGAGCCGGGAACCTGGCAAGAGCGATTATTTGTGTCATTGTTTGGTGCAAATTGCTAAATCAACAATGGGAATTCCATTGTGGTCTAGATGAGAAAATGTTCAGTCACCAGTCTTTGACAAGCAATCCGACATGGTTACAAACAGCCGTGTAGCACATTCCGATGACCATGGTCCAATTTGCCATGAGGAGGATTCTGGATTGCTCCTCTTCATGTTAGACCTCTGCTTGAGGGAGCATGGGGAGCTCTGGAGAGCATTCTATGCACAGCAGAGTCAAAGAGCGCACCCAGTGTCGGCGTGCTGAAGGCAGAGAGTGCTTGCGGCTGCAGCAAAGATCCAGACAGAAAAGCGCCCCCAAGTTCTGTACCTCCACACACCTGTGATCAGCAATCCTGAGACTGCCGAAATTCCAACAGGAGGGAGGGGGGGGGGCGGGGGGACATTAATCTGTGGGAAGGATGGGCATCAAGGGAGGAGCGCAATCCAATGCGTTCTGCAGGATAATAACAGGCTTTGCAGGGCAGATCATGCCTTTGCGGTGTGGGATGGCCAAGCAAGGGGCCTGCCTCAATAACGGGCTTGTAGCCGGCCTGAGCCATCAGCCACAGACTGTCCTCCGGAGATGAGGCCTCCCCTGTGCTGGCAAAGCAGCGCACACACTGCCAGTCCAGTCCCTGTGTTCAAATGCACTGCGCTTCGGAGAATAATCTGTGGCGGAATTGGTATCAATTAGCTTCAGGTGACTGATTCAAATATGTCTTACCCCCCCTTTACCCCCC